>ML663012.1:13462090-13536380 GCA_007570785.1 Antilocapra americana | reverse complement strand
TGGGTGGGTGAGAACATGAATGGGAGGGTGGGTGAATGGGTAGGTGGATGAGGACAAATGTTAGAATGGAGGGAGGAAGGATAGACAAATGAACTGATGGATCTGTGGGTGACTTTATAAAAGGGGAGGTGGGCATCACAGATGGGTGGAAAATAGATGGGTGCAGAGATGGTAGATGGATGGATGGATGCAGTAGAGGGTTTGTAGGGGGATGAAAGCCCAGTCCTCTGCTTTATCTCCACCCCCGACAGTGGGCCTTCATGCAGTGTGAAGTCTAGCCGTTGACTAAATGGATTATCTGCCCTTATCAGGCCTGCCTCTGCCATTGGCAGAGCCATTTCAGAGGCAGACCCTGCCATTCTGGCCAATGTGCTTTGGGACAGGCGTGAGTCCTGGGCTTGTTTCTCTGAGAAGCAATGCGTCCTCACTGTGCCCTCAAGAATCCTCACTGTGCCCTCAAGAATCTGTTGGGACCATGCTGGGAAATCTTTTCTAACCACTGAGTGGATGAAAATAAGACACAGCCAAGAGAAGGGGCTGTCGAAAGCAGTCATCCACCAGGTGTGGATTTTCAGAGCTGAAGTAGCTCATTTAGGGAATTTCTCATCCCGCCCCGTGGAATCCAGTTAGGTATGCAAAGTAAACTGGAGCTGAGATTCCCTAGTCCCCACGCCACCCAGCCAGGCATAGGCCAGGGATGCCCCAGCTGGCTTCATGATTCCCACACTGCCCTTCTCTGGAAAGCACTTCCTCCAGGGGGATGTGCAGTAGACATTGCTTCCCTTTCCTGATGCTTCAGACAGCCTGCAGGCTGCCCCCTCGCCAGCACAGGCACAGTCTCAGCTGAGAAACGAGTCGGTGAGCTCTGAACCAAACTGGTAAGTCAGGGCCCACAGGACTCAGAACTTGAGGTCAGGGTCAGACCTTCTGAGCCCACAGCTGTGGCTTTGGGCAAGGTGCTTCCCCTCTCCAAATTTCCGTTTCTTCATCAGCCAAATGGAGATTAGAACTGTTCCCACCACACAAGTCTGAGGCAGTCCCTGAAGTCACCTGCGCTTGTACTTCGGCACTTGGTAAACATAAGCTATGATGAGGAACAAATTCTTTCCAAAATCCAGGCACATGGGGATTACCTTTAACTTTTATGAAACTTGGTCATGGAACTTCTCACACATATACAAATATAGACAATACTAGCCATGGACTCCTGTCCGCTCATTGCCTAGATTCATCACTTACCAATATTTGACCAAACTTGTTCCTTCTGTCCTTCCACACACTTCCCCTTCCCTCCAAATGTTTTTTTTTAAGTCATAGACATTATATATTTTGCTCCAAAAACACTTCAGAATCATCTTGTAAAAGATTTCTTACACAGAGACAGGATCAAATGATACGAAGTGTTGCGTACAAAACAGTGGGGAAAGCACAAATGTTTTCAGAACGTGTGTGTCTTGGGGCAAGTTACTTAACCCCTTTGGGCCTGAAATTATTTTCTTTAAGAGGGAAGATCATAATCCCTCCCTCACCAGAGGGTGAGGAAAACAATGCTGTTCAGGAATGTGAAGGAGGTAGGACAGGCCGGCAGGGAGCGGGGCTTCCCCATCAAAGCGGCTGTGAAAGGTGATGCCTTTCTCCTTCTTCCTGACTCCCTGCCACCTCCTGGAAGCCTCACGTTCTCCCTGTGCTCCCCACCACCTCTCAGGAACCGAGGACAAGGGGCTGGAGGGGCTCTGAGGAGGCCCTGTCCGTGCCTGTGGATTCTGAGCTACTCCTGCTTCGGGCCCCCTCTGCTGGGCAGGAAACCCTGCCTTAGAGGGTGGCTCCCATCCCCCCTCTAGAGGTTGGGCTCAGCCATTTCACCTCAAGAAACCCAGCAGCTGAAAAAGACTAGGTGGGGGCAGGTCCCAGGGAGGCCCAGAGGGTCCCAGACCCAGTGAGAGAGGCAGGACAGGGGAACAGCAGTCCCCTGGCCACACACACTGGGCCCCCCAGGAGGCCGCCTGGACGGGCAGCCCTCTTGCCGCTAGCCTTGCTTTTCGACTCACACAGCTGGCAGCCGGCTCCCCTCGGGGGCATGGATGGCGGCCAGCTGACTTAGAGAACAAGCTGGCGATGCATGCAGAGCCCCTGCCTGTGCTGCTGGACGTCGGCCACGGGCTCGCTCAGGAGAGAGCTTTCAGGAACTTTAGAAAACAAGGGTCTTTACTTGTCTGGATGGAAACCGATCCTGATCACAGAACGCCGGGTCCAAGAGAACGTGGAAGCACCTGGAGAGCGCTGCCCCTCACCCAGGCCAGCCTGCGACGGGACCTCCACGCTGAACCCGGCTCTGTACTGTGAGAAAGGCAAAGAAAGTAGCCCAGCCCCTGTCCTTCGCTGCTGGGGAGAGCTGAGGAGGCAGGGTGGGCCCAACAGAGGCAAGGAACACCTGGCTTTCTCAGGGGTAGGTCCCCGGGCCTGCCTGCCTTCACCAAGGTCTCACAGCCTGCGTCCACAAGGGGTAGCGATCACTGAGCAAACGAGAGACGGTCAGATACCCTCCCCACAACAGAAAAAAAGAAAAAAAAAAACAGATTCACCAAAAAAGAAAACAACAGATAACCTTGAGGTCAACATCACTAGAATTTTTTAATGAATTTGCACACAGTCAGTGGCAATTTGGAGTGGATATTGGTTCTATAGAAACAAGTCCTGCTAAACTGTTTGCATGTTTTTAAAAATAGGGGTAGTGCATGGCTCTATCAAACTATAGCCACAGACGCACTTCATCCTTGACTTCAGTAGGCTCTGCAGTCTGCCTTGGAGAGGTTGCCTGATGAGAAGCAGGTGGAGGCCAGGTTTGTCCAACCCGCTAATGTGTGTGGGTCCCTCCTGCTCGTTCCGGGCACAAAGAGAGACCCAGCGTGGCCTTCATGGAGCTGGTACTCCAGTGAGAGGCTTGGGCAAGGACTGTGGAGGAAGGGAACAGAGCTCAGAGGAAGAAGGCTGTACAGGTCCTGCCTTGGCTGTGGGGCAGGGGCGACAGCGGGTCAAAGGGGTAGCGGGGTGGCCTGTGTCTGGAGCACAGAAAAGAGGAGCAAAGGCTACATGGAGCCAACCTCAGGACCCCTGAACCATGTCGGGCTTTTGTCTTTGCAAAAGTTTAGGGAAGGAGGGTGCAGTGGTTGGATGTGTGTTTGGAACTGAACGCTCTTGCAGCAGGGTGGAGTGGACAGAGGCTGGCGGGAATGCACGGGGCCACTGAGGAGGCGACTACAGCCACCAGGGAAATGAGTGCGGCCTACCCCCCATACACTGTGGTGGAAGACATGGAAAGGGAAGCAAGCAAAACCAAGAGGGCTGCTGATGGTCTGGAGTGGCCTGAGCGAGAAGGTGGTTTGAGGATGGCTCCATGCGGGGAGCCTGAAACAGGAAGCAGGCGGAGCAGGCAGCCTGGGGAGGACAGCATGACTTCTGATGGCATGTGTCCGGTCCAGGTGGCCCCTTGCCCATGTGGCTCTGGAGATCAGAGGAGAACATTGTCCACACACTGTCCGTGCTAAACGACACTCTGGAAGTGAACCGGAAAACCCAGGAGTGAAGTATAGAGGGTGATCAAGAGAGGAGGAGATGAGGCAGGAGGAAGCCAGCATGCAGCCACAGGGCTGATCAACAAGCCTGCAGACAGCCCAAGGCAGGAGAACTGGGGGGCTGAGGCAGACGCTGCCTCAGAACAACCCCCTGGCTTTCATGGCAGGACGACCTCGGTGACAGCGGGAGTCTGCCTGGTGATGAGAGTGGAGTCAGGTGGGGTGGAGGAGGGCTGAGTGGGAGATGCAGGAACTCAGCAGCCAGTATAGCCACCTCCAGACTGAGTAGCAGAGCGAGAGGAGGGGCGGGTGGAGGTGTAGGGGCTCACTGGTGACCGATGTGTGTCACTGGGGCTGACTCTGGCTGGACCTGACTCGCTGTCTTCCTGGCACTCAAATGCAAACCTGGGAGGCGGCATGTGTGGTAAGCATACTTTTTGGATACAGCCCTGACAGCTCAGTTGGTAAAGAAGCCCCCTGCAACGCAGGAGACTCTGGTTCGATTCCTGGGTCACGAAGATCCACTGAAGAAGGGATAGACTACCCACTCCAGTATTCTTGGGCTTCCCTCATGGGTCAGCTGGTAAAGAATCCTCCTGCAATGCAGGAGACCCTGGTTTGATTCCTGGGTCATGAAGATCCCCTGGAGGAGGGAACGGCTACCCACTGGAGAATTCCATGGTCTGGATAGTCCATCGGGTCACAAAGAGTTGGACACACCTGAACAACTTTAACTTTCAAGCTGAGAGTGGGGTGTTCCCTCCACCGGCAACAAAGGGAAGTCAGATCTCAGGTCACCCACACACCGGGTGCCTTCTTGGTCTGTCCCTCACGACCCTGGGAGTCAGGGTCAGAGTTAGAGTTTGGGTTTAGGATCAGGCTCCCTGTGTCCTGAGGGCCCTACCAAAGCTGTCCTGGCCACTCCACAGAGAAGCACTTTCATAAAGTGTGGGGATACCATCTCTGTCACCAGAGCATTCAGCACCAACAGGGTGGTCCTCAGTGCTCCTCTGAGCCCCGTCAGAGACTTAAGGAACTGCTGAGGTCCCCAGACAAGCCACCTGCAAAATGCCTCTGGGATCGTGTGTATGAAGAACATGCATTTTTCCTGTCGGAAATTACCTAGCAGTGCTGACTGTTCACCACCTTCTCCTGAGGCATCTGGGACCAGGCCCCACTGGAAACACTACCTGCCCACTTGACACCTTTTTGCTGCCAGGAGTCCAGACCCCAGATGCTCTCAGGACAGCTCCCGGCTCGAGGGGGTTGAATCCGCCTCTGGGGGAGCCATTTGCTAACAAACTGGGGGGCCTGTTCTGTGGGTTATTGACAATGCTTTAGGAAGGTGAGGACATCTTGCTCCATAAACCCAACTAGTCTGATGTGTCTTCCTTGGAAATAGGGGTCTCTGAGGGGCAATAATCAGTTTTGCTGTGGGGTGGGAGGGTGGTCCCTGCACCAAGCTCAGGGCATCTGAGCTGCATGGCGAGGGGCCCTGTTGCTACAGGAAGTGGTTACCAAGTGTCCACTGCATGCCCAGAGCTGTAACACAGGTCAACTCGGAATCCCTGCTCCCGCCAAGCTACCGCTGCAGGGGAGTAAACATCCGCAGTCATCTCCTGCAGTGGTCCCACAAGGAAGTCACAGAGGGAGAGCTGGAGAAGAGTGCCTGGGGCAGAGGACGGACAGCGAGGCTAGCCAAGGAAGGCCTCTCTAAGCTGGGCCTGGGAGACAGGAAGGGATGCCTATTAAAGCCAAGCAAAAGGCTAGCATCCAGGGAAGGGCCCATCCCACACCTCCCTTCCTCCACTCCCTGGCAGTGCCCGCCCCACCTAGACAACTCGGGCAGCTTTGCACCCCAGGCATCCTCCCCAAGGTGTGCTCTCCTGCCACTGGCGATCCTGCAGCCTTTGCCCCAGCCAGCCTTGCCTGTGAGCCCCAACCCCAGCCTGTCCTGACTTGGGTCCTGCTACAGGGTGGGAGCAGGTACAGGTACACCTAGGAGTAGCCCATCCATGTCAGCTGGGAAGCCTTCCTGTCTCAGACCTTGCTATGCGAAGACAGGTTTCCAGGCCTGAGCACCATCTCTACCCCACTCCAGGTGTACAGAAAGAGGATGCATCAGCTCCTGCAGGCTCTGCACCAGAAGCTGGCAGCTCTGGGCCAGGGGCCGGAAAGCCTGCTGGGCACCGACAAGCCCGTCTCCTACAGGACCAAGCCTCCAGCCTCCATCCATAGGGAGCTCCTTGGCATCTGCAGTGACCCCTACATGCTGGCTCAGCAGCTGACGCACGTGGAGCTGGTGAGCAGGCCTGGGCCACCCTCTACCCGGACCCGGAGCCTGGAATGCTGAGCGTAGCCAGCCACCCCTCCCCCGTCTCGTCCCCCACCTCGTCTCAGCCGAATCCAGGGTCTGAGCCCCTCCATTCAGGGCCACCTCGGCATCTGCAGAGGGCCCTGACTCTGGAGCAATCTCTCATCATGCCTGGGGCGAGGAGTAGAAGGGCTGCAGGTACCAGCCTTGCCTAGCTTTGACCTCTGGCCTATCTGAGTCCAGGCCTCAGACAGAGGAACAAGGTTCAGATCCTGGCTCTGACACCACCAGATGTGTAATCAGCTCCACAGCTAGCACCTTCCCCACCCAGGTCTCAGTTTTCCCCATCCAGGACTCACACAGCCACTGCACCCATCCCAGCTTTCCAGAGAAGCGCAAACAGCCTTTATGGTCAAGACTTCACTGTCTCATTTCATCTTCCCACCACCCGGCCAGGTGGGTGTTATTATTCTCTTTTCACAAATGAGGAAGCTAAAGCCCAGAGCTTTAGCTTAAGTGATTTGCCAGAAGTCACGCGGCAGAAGGAACAGAGCCAGGATTCGTTTCTGACCCAGACCCCATGCTCTTAGCCCCGAGGCCTACCCTGGAGGAGCGGATCATTCTGATGACCCAGTTTTGAGCCTGGTTTCCAGGTTATCTCACTCCACAGCACTCTCTGTGGAGATGCTGATGTGCCTGCATGAAATGCAGCAGCCCCTGAGCGTAGGAAGGGAGGGGCTGGCACCTTCAGGAGGGTGCTGAGCTCTGTGACAACCCAGAACAGGGCTGTGGAGCCCCCCGCGAGAAGGGCGGTGAGCCCATGCCAGGCGCCCAGTGGACATCCCTTTCTCCTTCTCCTGACTCCTCTTCTCTCTCCGGTGCAGGAGCAGCTACGGCACATTGGACCTGAGGAGTTTGTCCAGGCTTTTGTGAACAAGGACCCTCTGGCCAGCACAAAGGTAGAAGGCCCATGGACGGACTGTCCAGGCAGTGACCCCTACCCACTAGTCCCTCTGTGGGATTCCCAGAGCACCAGCTCAGCCAGCTCCAGAGGGGCCCAGAGCAGAGCAGATGGGCTTGGAAGGGACATGCCCATTCCACCCACGCCCCTAGCCGAAGCCTGGCACATCCCAGCGTCCCTGAGTCCCAGGGAAGCCTGGGAGGGCAGGACGAGCCTGACGGGGTCAGCCACCCAGCGGGGTGGGGGTGGGCAGTCCATGATCCAAGGCCCTGGGTGGGGCAGAGGGTGGAGGTTCACACCAAGGCCACTAAGACCCCGTGTGCCCTCCCGGTGTGTTGTGGTGGCCGACGCCCTCTAGTGGCACTTGGAGGACGCAGGCCGCTGCATGCTGTCCAAGACGTTCAGGGCACACGCTCCTCCCTCTGAAGGGGGATTACACACCGCATCTCAGAGCCCGCCCCTCTCTCTGAGAGCCCATCCATCAGTCTACCTGGTGTTTTTCAAGGAGTTAAATCTGAAGCAGAACTGGAAATATTATGTCTTCTTCCCTGGCACCTAATAAAAGAGGGCAAGGGTGGGATGATATGGGAGAAACATGTTAATTATCATATGTGAAATCAATCGCCAGCCCAGGGTTGATGCTCGGGGCTGGTGCACTGAGATGTCCCAGGGGGAGGGAATCAGGAGGGAGGAGGGAGGGGGGTTCTGGAGGGGGAGCATATGTATACCCATGGCGGTTTCATGTCAATGTATGGCAAAACCAACACAATAAAGTAAAGAAAATTAAAAAAAAAAAAAAGAAGTGCAAACTAAACATATAATTGCACTTCACCTCCAGGATAAGCAGAGATTAAACACTGTGTGTGTGTGTGTGTGTAGGGAAAGGGACAGTCTCACAAAAAGCTGGTAAGGGGTGAAACTGGCACAGCCACTTTGGAGAGCAGCATGGCAACAGAATCAACACTTGAAATGTACACTCTGGACCCCAACTTTTCACACCTAACAATTTATCCTATAAGTATACACACACACAGGTATTCACAAAGATGCACACACAAAGATATCTGGGATATTTTTCTGTGTTTTATGACCAAAGGCTGGAAGCAAACTACCTTACCATCCACAGGGACTGGATTAAATATCATAATACATCCCTACATAGAATGGTATGCAACTATTAGAATAAGAGCATCTGTAAGAATGGAATGAAGGACATTTGCATGCTATCTTTGGTGGCTCAGACGGTAAAGAATCTGCCAGCAATGCAGGAGATCTGGGTTCAGTCCCTGTGTCAAGAAGATCCCCTGGAGATGGGAATAGCAACCCACTCCAGTATTCTTGCCTAGACAACTATATGGACAGAGGAGCCTGGCGGGCTATAGTCCATGGGGTTGCAAAGAGTTGGACATGGCTAACAGTCTCTTGGGCCTCCCTGGTGGCTCAGATGGTGAAGAATCTGCCTGCAATGAGGGAGACCTGGGCTCAATCCCTAGGTTGGGAAGATCCCCTGGAGGAGGGCATGTTAACCCACTCCAGAATTCTTGCCTGGAGAATCCCCATGGGCAGAGGAGCCTGGCAGGGTACAGTCCATAGAATCACAAAGAGTCGGACACGACTGAGCGACTAAGCACAGGACACACAAGAATGGAATATCTGCCAAAGATCCATTGTTGGGAGATGAAAAAGTGAAGAGCAGTGACAAACAGCGTGTGACCGCCAGCGTAACGAGGAGGACGCGCAGTACATATCTACTTGTGTGTGTGTGCGGACAGCCTCTGGGAGCACGGCACTCTGAGGAGCTCACGTGGGCCTGGGGGCAGCATGGGGAAGGAGACTTAACTGCTCTTAGCGGGGCGTTTGTTTTTCTGTTTTGTTTTCTTTGGGGTTTGGGCCATTTCCAAGTATTACTTTTTGTTGTGAAATACATCATGTGTGTTTACCCACTCTACTGACCCACTCTACTGTAAATGAACATTTCTGTGTTCTAGACTCTCAGCTACTATAGATACTTCTGCTATGAACATTCTTATACATTTCCTATGTACACGGGTATATTTTTTTTCTAGAGCATCAGTTCTCAAGTGGTTTAGTCCCAGGACAGCTTTCAGTCGTAAAAGTTTTGGAGGACCCCAAAGAACTTTTGGTTATGTAGATTAATTAGATTAATTACAGAAAGTTCCCTACATATGAATGAGAAGTCCATGGGGTCTCTTCATTTTGAAAGCACGTTCGTAAGTCCAATTTGTTCATAAGTCCAGCAAAGTTAGCCTACATACCCAACTGACACAATTGGCTATACAGTACTGTGCTGTAATAGGTTTGTAATACTTTTCCCACAAATAATGCATTAAAAAACAAACACAAAAATAGAGAAAACATTTAAAATCTTACAGTACAGTACAACAGCTGGCATACAGAGGCTGGCATCACGTGACTAGGAAAGAAGGGTTACTGACTGGAGAAGGGAGAGGAGGTGGGAGATGGTAGAACTGGAGGATCAACAGCAGTAGGAGATGGAGGGCAAGCTGCCATTTCACTCGTGTCTGATGTTGATGGAACGCATGTTCACATCTGAAAGTTCATGACTTGCAGGTTCATATGTAGGCAGCTTACTGTAATAACAGCTCCTGTATTCATTATATCGGGCTTCCCTGTGGCTCAAAGGTAAAAAATCTGTCTGTCAATGCAGGAAACATGGGTTTGATCCCTGGGCGAGAAAATCCCTTGGAGAAGGAAATGACAACCCACTCCAGTATTCTTGCCTGGGAAATCCATGGAGAGAGGGGCCTGGTGGGTTACAGCCCATGGGATTGCAAAGAGTTGGACACGACTTTGCAACTAAACAACATTTATTATATTAGCCAGTAGGCCAATAAATTTAGCAAATATTCAAAACCATAATAATCTATTATATGTTAATAAGTTATATATTTTATGAGAAATAATACTATTTTCCAAAAAAAATTAATGAGAAGAGTGATATTGTTTTACAGTAGTTTTTAAAATTTCTCTCAGTTCAGTTCAGTCATTCAGTCATCTCCAACTCTTTGTGACCCCATGGACTGCAGCATGCCAGGTCTCCCTGTCCATCACCAACATCATCATCATTTACTCAAACTCATGTCCATTGAGTTGGTGATGCCATCCAACCATCTCACCCTCTATCGTCCCCTTCTCCTCCTGCCTTCAATCTTTTCCAGCATCTTTTCAAATAAGTCAGTTCTTCGCAACAGGTGGCCAAAGTATTGGAGTTTCAGCTTCAGCATCAGTCCTTCCAATGAATATTCAGGACTGATTTCTTTTAGGATGGACTGGTTATATCTCCTAGCTGTCCAAGGGACTCTCGAGTCTTCTCCAACACCACAGTTCAAAAGCATCAATTCTTCGGCACTTAGCTTTCTTCACAGTCCAACTCTCACATCTGCACATGACTCCTGGAAAGACTATAGCCTTGACTAGACGGACCTATGTTGGCAAAGTAATGTCTCTGCTTTTGAATATGCTGTCTAGGTTGGTCATAACTTTTCTTCCAAGGAGCAAGCATCGTTAATTTCATGGCTACACTCACCATCTGCAGTGATTTTGGAGCTCAAAAAAATAGTCTGTCACTGTTTCCATTGTTTCCCCATCTATTTGCCATGAAGTGATGGGACCAGAAGCCATGATCTTTGTTTTCTGAATGTTGAGTTTTAAGTCAACTTTTTCACTCTCCTCTTGCATTTTCATCAAGAGTCTCTTTAGTTCTTCTTTGCTTTCTGCCATAAGTGTGATGTCATACTCATATCTGAGGTTATTGATATTTCTCATGACAATCTTGATTCTAGCTTGTGCTTCATCCAGTCCAGCATTTCTCATGATGTACTCTGCATATAAGTTATATAATCAGGGTGACAATATACAGCCTTGAAGTACTCCTTTTCCTATTTGGAGCCAGTCTGTTGTTCCATGTCCAGTTCTAGCTGTTGCTTCCTGACCTGGATGCAGGTTTCTCAGGAGGCAGGTCAGGTGGTCTAGTATTCCCATCTCTTAAAGAGTTTTCCACAGTTTGTTGTGATCCTCACAGTCAAAGGCTGTTGCATAGTCAATAAAGCAGAAACAGATGTTTTTCTGGAACTCTCTTGCTTTTTTGATGATCCAGTGGATGTTGGCAATTTGATCTCTGGTTCCTCTGCCTTTTCTAAAACCAGCTTGAACATCTGGAAGTTCACGGTTCACATATTGCTGAAGCCTGGCTTGGAGAATTTTGAGCATCACTTTACTAGCGTGTACTACCACTACTGCGGCTGCCAAATCGCTTCAGTCGTGTCCAGCTCTGTGCAACCCCATAGACAGCAGCCCACCAGGCTCCCCAATCCCTGGGATTCTCCAGGCAAGAATACTGGAGTGGGTTGCCATTGCCTTCTACAATGCATGAAAGTGAACAGTGAAAGTGAAGTTGCTCAGTTGTGTCCGACTCTTAGCAACCCCATGGACTGCAGCCCACCAGGCTCCTCCGTCCATGGGATTTTCCAGGCAAAAGAGTACTGGAGTGGGTTGCCATTGCCTTCTCCGACTAGTGTATGAGATGAGTGCAATTGTGTGGTAGTCTGAGCATTCTTTGGCATTGCCTTTCTTTGGGATTGAAATGAAAACTGACATTTTCCAGTCCTGTGGCCACTGCTGAGTTTTCCAAATTTGCTGACATATTGAGTGCAGCACTTTCACAGCATCATCTTTTAGGTTTTGAAATAGCTCAACTGGAATTCCATCACCTCCACTAGCTTTGTTCATAGTGATGCTTCCTAAGGCCCACTTGACTTCACTTTCCGGGATGTCTGGCTCTAGGTGAGTGATCACACCATTGTGATTATCTGGGTCGTGAAGATCTTTTTTGTACAGTTCTTCTGTGTATTCTTGCCACCTCTTCTTAATATCTTCTGCTTCTGTTAGGTCCATATCGTTTCTTTTCTTTATTGTGCCCATCTTTGCATGAAATGTTCCCTTGGTATCTCTAATTTTCTTGAAGAGATCGCTTGTCTTTCCCATTCTATTGTTTTCCTCTCTTTCTTTGCACTGATCTCCTTGGAAGGCTTTCTTATCTTTCCTTGCTATTCTTTGGAACTGTGCATTCAAATGAGTATGCTGCTGCTGCTACTAAGTTGCTTCAGTCGTGTCCAACTCTGTGTGACCCCATAGACGGCAGCCCACCAGGCTTCACCGTCCCTGGGATTCTCCAGGCAAAAGTACTGGAGTGGGGTGCCATTGCCTTCTCCATCAAATGGGTATATCTTTCCTTATCTGCTCTGCCTTTCGCTTCTCTTCTTTTCATAGCTATTTGAAAAAAATCTCTCTAATGACTGACAGTAGGAGACAGCTGAATTGTCTTAATTTGCATTCAATCTCTTGACCTTACATTATTTTGATTGAAAATCCAACTTCCTCACACAAATATGTAGTTGGAAAAGGAAGGAGTATATTACACCCTTTTCAAGTAATTGTGAATATTCTTCTTTGATACTACACTAAAACTCAACAAGGGATAATTTTTTACAGTTAATTGTAGTTTGGAATCTGAACTCCATCCCATTAAAGTCATTGGTCCATCTTGAAATGGCAACCCACTTCAGTATTTTTGCCTGGAAAATACCATGGACAGAGGAGCCTGGCAGGCTACAGTCCATGGGGTCACAAAGAGTTGGACACAACTGAGTGACTAAACCACGCATCTTGAATGGATCTTTTTGCCCATGTACGGTTTTGACATATATTGGCCATTTGGAAAATAGGGGTTCACCTAATCAAGCAGATCTTCTTCTGAATGTTGACATATTTCATTAGATGATATTCACTACTAATATCATCCAAAAAAGTTCTCAAGTATTGGGAAGCTGTCAAGCTCCAGAGGCAGATACGTGTATTTTAGTTCCCAATTTTCTCTTGAAAACTTGAATTTTATCCTTGGCAACACAAATACTATCAATTGTTTTCCTTGAAGGTCCAGGATCATTTTAATTGATTTTAAAGGAAGGATCAGCCAAATACTGAAATGTGAATAACCATAATGAGTCAGTCTTTTTTCAGGTAAAAATGGTGTTCCATGGGTAAAGTTCAGTTCACGTGGGGTGAACCAGTGCGCTTCCATAAGAACACCATGAGCCCTGTGTGTACAGCAGAAGTACCTGGGTCTACAGTCCTCCCTGTGTACCTGTGGGTTCTGCAACCACAGATTCCACCACTCCCAGATTTAAACTATTAGAAAATATTAAAATTCAAGAAAGTTCTAAAAAAACAAAACTTGATTTTGCTGTGTACCAGGCCACTATTTACATAGTTTTTATAGTGTATTGGGTATTATACATAAACTAGAGGTGATTTAAAGTATACAGGAGAATGTGCATGAGTTTATGCAAATACTGTGCCATTTTACATAAGGAACCTAAACATTCTTAGATTTTGGTATCCCAGAGGGGTGGTGGAACCATTCACCTAAGGATACCGACAGATGACAGCTCCTCATTCTGTCACACAGAATATGAAAAATCTCAAGGGTTGGGATTTAATAAAACTGAAGTCCACGTCCTCAAGAGCATTCTTAAGTCACACTCACTCTTTTCTTTTACTGTGAGTGTGTAGTAGTGAAGATCACAGTGGTATCATTTGGTGCTTCCGTCTCAGTTCAGGCTAAGGAAGTAGTAATTTTACCCACCATTCTACTATGTATCAGTGCAAATGTTAAGACAGTGAAAAGGCAGTAATATTTTATGAATATGAAGATATGTTTGCCCTTGTGGACCCCCTGAAAGGGTCCTGGAGACCCCCAGGAGTCCAGGGACAACATGTTGCTCCAGGATACACCTATGAAAGGAATCACTGTGAAAGCAATCACTGCCTACCCTGTGTCAGTCACAGGGAGATGCCACACTTACCAGGTGATGCCCAGTGAGGCTGTATCCATTCACACTGCCACCAGGGAGCTGTTCTTACTCCACAGCCTCAGTGACGCTTGAAGCTGTCAAACTTTAATTCTTGTCAAACTGTTAAATGGAGCACCTTTTCATGTGTTTTGGACCTTCTTGTTTTCTCTTCTATGAAATGCCTGTCCCTAGTTTTTCTTCAGTTTTCTATTACTGATTTGCCTTTTTTCTTAAGGATTTTTAAGAGTTTTGTGTGAGTATTTAAAATATATACTAGTTAATTATCCTTTGTCAGTTAGATGTACTGCAAATTTTCTTCCCCTGGTTGATTGCTTTGCCTTTCATTTGCATCATTGTGTCTTTTAATGAATAGGTATTCTTAATTTCCTCCTTATAAGGAATTTACGTTTTTGGATTATTTCTGCCTTTGTATTTTAAAGCTATGCTATTAGGTGCAGACAAATTTAAACTCATGCTATATTCTCAATAAGTCACAAATTTTATCTTTATGCAGTTACCCTTTAAACTCTTCTAATACTTCTTGCCTTAGAGTCTTTTTTTGCCTTAAAGTCTATTTTGTCTAATATTAAGATAGATATATGATATTTATCATGCATATTTTTCTATTTTTATTTATATTCCTGTGTTTGGGATGTAGCTCTTGAAAATAGCAGGCAGTTGGATTTTTTTTAAAATAGTGACTAAACAAATCCATGTAGAGTAATTTCTGATCTGTATGGATTTGTTTTTACCGTCTTCTGTTGTACCTTGCCTTCTTTACCTATTATTTTTTCTTTCTTTGCTTCTTTTGGATTCTCCAATATTGTGATACACTTATACAGTGGATTTATAAAATTATGTTTCCATTTTTTAAATTATGTTTCTAAAGGATATTTGATAGCACATGAGAAGGTTCGTGTGGGATAATGTGGACATATAGATAGAAACGTACATACATACGTATGATTGATCCTCATTGTTTGCCATCCTTATATCCTATAGTCATCATGAACACTGAATTGGCAAATACTGAGTCCTTATTCCTAAGGAAAATATAAGATTGGGTTCCTTGCGAGCCTCTCATCACAGCCTTTTCATCAACCAGTCAGTACATAACCTTGATTTGTGTGTGTTTCTGTTTGAGACCTTATATTGTTGACTCAGTAGCATTGAATTCATGGCCAACAGCACTACAACGCATGTCTGAATGAACTTGTCAAACACATTTTTCCCCCTGAGGGCACACGTCAGCCTTCGTGCGCTTGGGAACCCAAGACAGCACGGCAGCGCTACGCTTGAGGGTTCCAGCTCTGTGCTTGGGGCCACTTTGAACAGTGCAATCACCAACAAATATCACAAAAATGCGAAAAGTGTCACTAAATAGATTAGAAAAAGGACACCTGTTTACAGTACAGAAAGCAGAAGTCAGGGCATCAGCTCAGCCTCAGCTGGGAACTCACAGGTGCATTGGGTGACAAAGGTCTTGCCACTCTGCACGTCCACAGATGACCAAGCAGGGATGCGAGTATGAATCTGGAGGTTACAAACGAAATGAAACTTTAGGAAGCAAACACCGAGTGTATGAGTAATGAGCGTTAATTGTGTGTAGGGGTGTATGATATACACAGACATTAAGTTACATCTTCGGGTGTATAGAAAATGTAACTAGAAGGATATGTCAAATCATTGATACTTGTGGATGGTTTTGAGGTTTCGACGTTTCTGAGATCGTCTGTGATGATGATGGCTGACTTTTTAAAAGTTATTCATGTTCAAAAAGTTATCGACAAAAAAATCTGAGCGTGGTTCTTGTGTCTTTCCCAGCCTTGTTTCAGAGACAAGACTAACAACCTGGAAGCGTACGTGAGATGGTTCAACAGACTGTGCTACCTCGTGGCCACTGAGATCTGCATGGTGCGTAGGGAGCCGGACCCTGGCCGGCACGGCCAAAGGCGGCGGGGGCCTGAGAGGAGCCCCCCGGGGGGAACCAGAAGACCGTGACGAGCCCGCCTGTCTCCCAGCCCAGAGCCAGGCCGCACGCCCTCTGGGACACCAGGTGTTACCTGGCTTGCCTGTAGAGACATGTTCCCCCTGGGTGGAGTCTGACATGAACCCACCTGCCAGTCCCAGAGGGAGTCAGAGAAACGCTTGCTGAGGGAGAGGGGGCCTGCAGCTGACTTCTGTGTGGCTCACTCGGGACTTAGAGGCAGAAATAATCCACCTCTAAGAAGTGGGAGATCGCACTTTGAAGTCCGGGTCCCTGGCATCTCCCAGAAGGCAAGGAGACTCGGCAACGCTGAGCTGGACGTGCTCGCCACTGGATCTCAGCCCTGCCGAGCCAGACCCTGCCAAGCCTCCTCCCCGCCTTATGGCAGTGGGACCCTCTCCCCAGTCCACTCCTCCACTGTGAGGTGAAGCCCAGGGCCCCCTCTCTCAGGGACAGTTTGGAGGTAGCGTATGTGCTGCGGTGGGCTCTCTGGAAGCAGACAGAGCTTGAGGGGTAAGGGGTTTGTTTACGATGGCCAGCGTCTGCAGTCGAGAAAGCGGGAGAGGCTGAAGCGCTCCCGCCAGGATGCCCACACCCAGTCCCCTGGTCAAGCCTGCTCGTCCGCCTCGCCCAGTCACCGTCCCCATCACTGTGGGGGCCGCCCTCCAGAGCACAGGCAGGACCTCAGGCGGGCAGCTCCCTGAAGGGTTTAGGTGTCACAGCTCCACCAATAACACAACACACTTCTCAGTGGCAGTAAAGACCACAGCCGCACGTCTGGGAGGCAGGCGATCTCCTTGGAGAGGACAGTGCAGGGTTCCGTGAGCCCTGCCTCTTCTGACGTTGCATCACTGGCCTGGGAGCCAAGACCGATGGGGCTTTACCCAAGTCAAACCTGGACTGAGCTCACCCCAGAGCCAGGCAGCACTCAGCCCGGAGGAGGACACCGTCTGGTTCTGAGCCATCAAAGGGGTCAAAGTCTCACACACTCACCTGGAGTTGGGGTGAAGTCACACAGTCGGCTGACAGGAAGCAGTGGTGGGCTGCTAGGGGACAGGGCCTCAGGATCACTCTGTGGCCCCCATACCCCATGCAGAGTGAAGGATGTTTGGTTCTGGGAAGAGAGGTGAGGTGGCTGTGCTTCCCGCATCTAAGGGGAGAAATGCTGGAACTGAGCCTGAGAGGAGGGGGCCATGGGAGGCCCCCAGGGCCCCCCATGTTGCAGGGGGCTCGTGTGTCCCCGCAGGAGTCCCACCACCCCCCACGTGACCCTCTGTGCAGTGGACTCTGTGCTGCCTCCCCCTGGGGTGTGGTGAGACCCTGAGTCCTCAGGCTACAAACCGCCCTGGTCCCAAGCATCTCAGCCAGAAAAAAGTTTAATGAGGGGCAAGATGCAGGTCAGCTCAGGGTGGGGACCCCCGTCACTGAGGCTCAGGTACCCTGTCCCCAGCCAGCCAAGAAGAAACAGAGGGCCCAGGTGATTGAGTTCTTCATCGACGTGGCCCGGGAGTGCTTCAACATCGGCAACTTCAACTCCCTAATGGCCATCATCTGTGAGTGGGCCGGCCAGGCCTGGGGCCCCCGGGGCAAGTGCTCCCAGAGAGGGCGGAGCGGGCACAGCCAGGCAGTGGGGCACAAGCCAGGATGTGCCTCTGAGCAGGAGGTGGGTGTAGCCTGGGCCCCAATTCCCCCACCCCACCCCGAAGGTCCTGGGGAGGTGCCCCTTTAGAGGCAAGCCCAGCCCTTGCAATGTGCTTGCTGAGAGCTTGGTGGTGTGTACCCAGATTCAGGGAGAGTGGGGACCCAAAGCAGGCTCCTGGTCACAGTGTGGGGCCTGTGTTGTGGGCATGGGGACAGGGGCCTGCACGTACAGAAGCCAGGCCAGCCTGGACACAGCGTCCCTTAGCGCCCACCCACCCCCCACCTGGCAGCTGAGGCTACCACAAGTGTCAGCCCGGGTCAGGGTGCAGCCTGAGAGGATTAGGGGGTCAGCCAGCTGGGGGCTTCCCGGAGGAGCTGTGTAGCAATAAAACTATGCAGCCCAAAAGAGCCCTGCCAGCCCGGCTCTGCCCCCAGCTCAGCCATCCCTCTTTCAGCGGGCATGAACATGAGCCCAGTCTCCAGGCTGAAGAAGACTTGGGCCAGAGTGAAGACAGCCAAGTTTTTCATCCTCGAGGTAAGCAAGGCTGCTGGGCTGCTGGGGGCCCCAGCATCCCCAGAACACAGTTGCCCAAATGCCTCCCTGTCTCCTTCCAGCACCAGATGGACCCAACGGGCAATTTCTGCAACTACAGAACAGCTCTGCGAGGGGCAGCCCACCGCTCCCTGACTGCCCACAGCAGTCGGGAGAAGGTAGGTCAGAGGCTTGCCTAGTCCTCAGAGCTCCTCCCTGCTCCAGACCACCTGGGCTCAGGGGGGCTCTATCAGAGATCCAAGGTGGGGACTGGAAGGCCACTTGGTCCAATCCCTGCCCTTCTACAACCTCTGTAATAGACAGTCATGTCGCCCTGCTTGAATGCCTCCAGTATAGGGAACTCACCGTTTCCCCAAACGGATCAACACACACCCGGGCAGCTCTAACTGGGAGCTAGATGGATGGATGGGTCGGTGGAAGAACGGATGGAAGAAGGATAAGCAGATGAGTGGAAGGGTGTGAGGAAGGGAGGGAGGAAAGACGGAAGGAAGAATGGAAGGCTAAAGGTTGGAAGGAAGGAGAGAGGGCGGAAATGAAGGAGGGGAGGAAGGAAGGAAGTTTGGAGCTGCCCCTCCAGTGCCCCAGGCTGAAACTGTGAGGCCAGAAGCTCACTCTGCTCTCTTCCTGCCGTGGCTGGCTCCTCCCGCCCCTCCCGCTCTCCTCGTCTCTGTCATGAAGCCCCCTCCACACAGGTCTCTCTGGGTGACCTCCGTGTTGAGCTGATGGAACTGCTCAGGTCCAGAAAACAAGGGCCCAGGTTTACAGTCATGAGGACAGACAGAGTAGTGAAAAATTCCTACACGTGGGAAACGCTGGCACCCTGAGGACCGTTCCAATGGCCCTGCCTCCACGAAGCCTGCGCCAGGCACCCCGAGGAGCCAGTCTGTCCCCAGAACCTCACTGCCCTTAATCCCCACCCTCTCTTCATCTCAGCGGGGCTCCCCATTCCAGCTCCATTTAGCCACCACACCCCGGAACTGCACTAGGAACTCAGCACCACCATGAGGGGCTGGAGACGGATGGAGACCACCCTCCCTCCTGGCGCAGTGAGGAAGAAGGCAGGACAGGGCTCTGCAGCAGGGCCGCCTGATCCTAGTCCTGCGTCCACTGCTTACTGATATATGAGCTCGTATGAGCTACTGTACCTCAGTTAGAAAAGAGTCTGCCTGTCATGCAGGAGGCCCAGGTTCAATTCCTGAGTCAAGAAGATCCCCTGGAGAAAGAAATGGCAACCCACCCCAGTATTCTTGCCTGGAGAATCCCATGGACAGAAGAGTCTGGGAGGCTACAGTCGAGTCGATGGGGTCGCAAGAGTTGGACACGACTTAGTGACTAAACCACTACCATGAGTTACTTAACCTGAGTCTCAGCTTCCTCATCTGTGAGATGGGGAAATAAAAGCCCTACTTCACAGGGCAGTGATGAGGATGAAATGTGATCCCATCTGTATACAGTTTAGCACACGAAGTGCTCAGGCCCACCACCGATGCCCCGGCGACCAGGGTGTAAGTGGAGGCAGGAAGGGTCTAAACGCAGCATGGGGAATGGCAAAGGCGTCCCTCCTTTTGTAGGTTGTCTCCCACCATACTGCGATCAGGAACGAATATCTGTGACACGCTGTCACTGTCTCCAAGCCCTGGCACAGAGAAGACATGAGCAAATGGTTGCTGACTTGACATAAATCTAGGGTGACCAGTTCACCCCAGTTTGCCAGGTTTAGCACCACAAGTTCTACACTCCCAGAAACTCCTGCTGTTGACAAACCCTAGTGAGCCAGGCTCTGCTCCTAGCTTAGTGGTCACTAGATGGATGACCTTGTGCCAGGCCCTGACACTCTACGGGCCTCAGTTTCCCCCTCTGCCCTGCCCTGCTGAGCCATCCATGCTTCTATGCTGTGCCAAGTGCTCAGGTTCTCACCTCAAAGCTCTTGTCGGCTTGGATGGGGAATGATCTGGGCATTTCCTGAGCCAGAAGTGTCTGGACTTGAGGGACAAGCTGGAAGCTGGCTGTAGCTGGACTGGCCACATGTGCCCAGCTCTGGGGCCTGAGGACAGAGCATACGTGCTATTTCTTGGGCTGGCAAAACACAGCACATAAACTAGGTAGCTTACAACAACAGAAATGCACTATCTAACAGTTCCAGAGGCCAGAGGCCAAAGTCAAGGTTGGCAGGGCCATGCTCTCTCCGGAGGCTCTATGGAAGGATTCTTCTTTGCCTCTCCCATTTTTCGATGACCACAGGCATTCCATGGCTAGTGACTGCATCACTCCTACCTGTCTCTGTTTTCACATGACTATGTGAAACAGATGGTATATGTCCAAATTTACCTCTTTTTATAAAAATATCTGCCCACAGTGTGACCCTATCTCCACTTGATTCCATCCATAGCAAGACTGTATCTCCAAATAAGTCCCCATTTGTAAGCACTGGGGTTTAGGATGTGAACATGCCTTTTTTGAGGGGCACAATTCAATCCACACATAAGGTAGACCCAACTGATCTCCCAACAGTCTGAGTAGTCAGCAGTTGCTCTCCTTTCTCTGTGCTAAGTGCTCAGTCACTTCAGTCACGTCTGACTCCGTGTGACCCTGTAGACTGTAGCCCCCCAGGCTCCTCTGTCCATGGGATTCTCCAGGCGAGAATGCTGGAGTGGGTTGCCATGCCCTCTCCAGGGGATCTTCCCCGCCCAGGGATTGAACACGCATCTCTTACATCTCCGGCATCAGCAGGTGGGTTCTTTACCACTAGCGCCACCCGGGGTCACCACGTGCAGAATAAGGAGGGAGAAACAAGACATCCAACAGAGAAACAGAGGCCTGACTCTTCTCAGGCCGAGCCCAGAAGCCTGTCCCTCCAGGAGCCGGAGGAGGGGTGTTTCCTGGTCTCCTGATATGGTAGGATCAGATGTTTAGTGTCAGGAAGGACATGGAGTAGCAAACTGTTAAATATATTTGTAAAGGAAGCCACAGAATTTCACAACAGATGATTCACATTTCGTTTTTTTAATTCATCAAACCAAAACTTTTTTAAAGAAATTGGTCTATTTCTGTCTATTGATTCTTGTTTTAATATTTATTTTATATTGAGCAGTGTGCTCAGCACACACCATTCCCCCTGGGGCACGTGAGTGGGGAGGCCTGTCTGTGGACCCGTAATCCATGGGGGAGAGCTCCCACTGGCCCCTCCCAACAGACGGTGAGAGAAACGTTCAAAGCCCACTGAAACTGCATCTTTCCCTCGGCCCCAGCGTGAGGGGTGAGTGTGTTGTATACAGCAGGAGCTCAGTCAGCACTGGGGTCTGGTGAGGCCTGGGAGAAAATAGTCTGGCTCCAGTTTGGGCCTCCTTTCTCTGTGGTTTCCACACCGCCCCCCTCCCCATGGTGCATACTAAGTAGTCTGTAACCCATGGATCTCTGAGACTGGCCAGCCGTACCCAGGAAGTCTCTCCTGCCCTCTGCATGGGGGCGTCTGAGGGCCCTGGGGCGGGGGACTGCTGCCAAGGCTGACTCTCTCCTGTGCAGCCGCTGTGGGGAGGCCAGCTAAGAGCTGACCTGCACCCTCTCCCTTCCAGATCGTCATCCCCTTCTTCAGCCTGCTCATCAAGGACATCTACTTCCTAAACGAGGGCTGTGCCAACCGCCTCCCCAACGGACATGTCAACTTTGAGGTAGGGTCCAGGGCCTCGGAGGGCCTGCCACCAAGTTAGACAGATGGATAAGCGTTCTCAGAACAGAAGTTCTGGCCCTGAGTGGTTGGATTAATGTGGGCCTCTGAGGCAGAGTGCAGCAGTATGCAGCCAGCATCAGGGTGGGACTGTTGGGGTCTCTCCGCATCTTCCACAGGAAGAGACTGAGGCTCATGAACACATGGATCGCCACTCTGTAGAGGCCTTGTCCCCAGCACAGGTGAAGTAGCATAATTTTCAGCCCTTAAGAAGCACCAGGCTGGTGAGAGAGAGAGCAAGCCGTGCAGACCCACAGTGACAACTGACGAGGTGCTATGACAGGAGCATCATAGGGGCACAGTTCAAGGTCAGGAGAGGCCTTCCGAAGGAGGGGCCCTTAGTAGTGGGAGGAAGTGATTGGGCAAAGTGGAAAGAAGGAAATAAAGCCTTCCTCTCCCTCTGCAGACAACTCATCACTGGCAGCTCGAGTGTTCTTCCCTCCCCCAGGAAGCCTCCATCCACCTCACAGGCAGAGGGAGGCCCTTTATATAGTGGGCTGTTATCCATCAGTCACAGCACTCAAGTCCCCAAGCTCTTTAGAAGCCAGGCCAGGCTGATCCTCTCCATGTCTTGACCTGACACACAGACTCACCCAGCACATGTGTCTCAAAGTGGCTTGTGGGCTAGGCATGGAAGGGGAGGAATGGGAGAGGGGTCCCAAGGGCACAGGCTAGTGACAGCAGGTTGTCACTGAGGCAGACAGAGCATCGCGTGAGCAGTGATTCCCAATCCACAGGAAAGCAGGGCTTTTCTCCTGCAAGAAGGCCAGCCCTACCCTAGTACAGCCCCACTCATTCTCCAAGTGGTAGCAGTTCTGGGCTGGCCCCTCACTCTGTCCAAGTCTCAGTCTCTCCCACCATGGAACAGGGCTTCCACCACGGCCACAAAGAGGGCCCAGGAGGAGTGGACATGCAGCAAGGCTGGCCAAGGGCTCTGCTGCTATCTCCTACTGAAGGCCCACAGTGAATGCCTGCACTCTGCCACCTGGAGCTGCCTCCACTGTGGGCCTCACCTGGATACCCCAGCAGGTCTTCACATGCTACCCACAGGCCTGATGACCCCTGAGGGCTGGGCACAGCTGGACAAAGCCCAGTCCAGCAGGTGGCCTGGGTGCTGCATCCCAGGGGAACAGTCCAGGCTGCAGGCAACAAGGAAGAGGCTGGGCTTGGGAGAGACCACGGGGGCTAAGGGGGCCAGGGAGTTCACAGTGCAGACCCTGTCTTTTGCCTCTCTTGAACCGGTCCTCATAACCAAGGCCTAGGAGGAGGGGTGGGTGGTTGGACAAGAAGGCAAGGTAGTTAAGTGGCCACAGACCCTAGAGTGTGGGCAGCGGGGGCTAGAGGCAGACACCAAGGCTGATCAGAAGAAGCCACAGAGTGGGGTTCTCGCCCACTCACAACTTTGTATTTAAAAAGCCTTCTTTAAGTTAGCATTTTTTAAGTTTTAAATAAATGTATTTAAATTTTACTCAAAACTCTACTTAAATGAGTTACATTTTGTTTAAATACATTTGTTTAAATGCATTTACATCTCAGACTTGCTGTGAGTAGGGATATATCACTCGCCATAAGTTGAGATAACCACAAAAATAAGCAGAATGAACCTAAGGCAGTAGTCACCTCTAGCGTAATGCACTGCTGATGGCCATAGCCCACGACTGCTCTTTCCCCAAGACAAGAGAGCTGGATGAGCCTTAGGAGTTGGGTGTGGCGAACTCGTCACAGAGCATAAAGAGGTATGGCCAGCATCCAGATCTCCTGATGAGTGACTCTGTCATTTTCTGCCCAGTGATCCACTCTGCCCGCCCTAGAACAGGCCTCACTGGGACTGACGACACAGGACTAGCCAGGGCCGGCCCCGCTGCCACGGGTGACCTCCGCACTAAGGGCGCCTACGTTTTATGTCTCTGTGTCCTTGGCAGAAGTTCCTGGAGCTGGCCAAGCAAGTGGGAGAGTTCATCACATGGAAACAAGTGGAGTGTCCCTTCGAGCAAGACCTCAACATCACCCACTACCTGCACACTGCCCCCGTCTTCAGCGAGGATGGTAAGGCAGCCCTGGCCTCCCTCACCCTCAGCCATGAAACTCGTGGGCGGACTCTTAGTCACATCACTGTTCCAGGCCCTTGCTGTGAGCAGGGATGGGCCACACTCAAGTGTGCTGGTTCTGGGAGGAAGCAGAGAAGACTGCCTCCGCCAGCCGAATAACTGCTACGCCCAGAGCACAGGACAAGGCCTGGGGAGATGCAGGCTGTGCCCCAAGGCCAGGCTTCTCCCTGGGCACAGCTGGGACACTGTGGGACATTGTAAACCTGAACGACGTTTGACCCTAATTCCCTCATCAGGAAAGTGAGCATGATGATAAAGACAGCCCTCCCAGGGCTCATGTGAGGATGGTAAAGCACTAGGCTGACTGGGGGTCTTTTCACAGCTGGTGTTTGTGTGTGTATGTGTGCAATGTGAGTACCTATGTGTGTATGAGTAATACACGCTGTCATGAAATGAGGCATCCATTCTCCCGAGTGCTGTTGATATCTGTCCCCTTAAATAGGTTAGCATTTCCACCTGATCGTTTGTCAGATACAATAGATTTGCTTATGAATTTACTGAGTGTACTCCCGGAGCTCCCTCCTTCAGAAAGAGAAAGTAATGGAGAAGCAGATAGTCATCTGGGGCTGAGTTGATGGCCCTCGTGATGGCAGTGTGGCCCCATGGCTAGCTGCTTTCTGGATGCAGGATGTCATGGGACCACCCTGGGAGGACCCTGCCTAGCACCCAGGAGGCCTGATTCTCATCGTGGCAGGCATTCTACCCATGGACCCACCCCCGTGCTCAGGGAAACATCATCTGCCAAAAATAAAAAATCAAGGGAAAGAATTTTTTAGTGATTTGCTTCTGAATTAATACTTTCAATTCGGCCATCTTATTTTTTATATTTTGAAGTTAGTACATTTTGGGGGGTCTCACCCACATCTGGAGTCTCTGTTACCACACCTAATGATAAGCTCACCAGCCTGGGTGCCCCACCCCAGAAGCGGTGTTACCTACTGGCCCCTACTGCATCCATAAAGTTGGGTAATGAGGGAAACTACTTCCTAGGACCATAGTGAGACTTACTTGACTTGGCACCAGCAAAGCCCACAGGACTACATTCAGTCAATACTAGTTGTATTCATTTCTTATTGATGTTGTGACAGATCACCACAAATTTGGTGTCTCAGAACAACACAGATTTATCCTTTTATGACTACAGAAGTTAGCAAGTCTGAAATCAGTTCTACTGTGCTAAAATAGAGGTGTTGGCAGAACTGGTTATTTCTGGAGGCATTGGGGGCAAATCCATTTCCTGGCCTTTTACAACTGCTGGTGGCTGCCTGCCTGAATTTCTTGGTTTGTGGCCCCTTCTGCCATATTCTTCTTATACCAGCCTCTGCTTCCATCATATTGCCTTCTCCCTCTTTCCCTCTTGGAAGGGTACTTGTGACTGCAGTTAGGACCCACACAGATAACCCAGGACAGATGAGCTCCTCATCTCTAGATCCTTAACTAAATCATATCTGTGAAGTCTCTTTTGACCATATTCAGGGGATTAGGACCTGCATCTCTGGGGCCATTATTCAACCTACTATTCTAATCATTATGATGACTGGTGTCATTAGTGGAACGCAGGCAATAAAATGTGTCAGAGGCACATTAGGAGAGAGGTGGGGAGATTCCAGGGGCAGGAAGGTTTGGGTGGTGCATTTCATTCACTCCTTTAGTCAACAATATTTCTAGAGCGTCTGCTAACTGCCAGTCAGGCAGACTGCCATGAACATACAAATAAAACCCTGGCCCTTCTGGAACGCCCTTAGAGGGAAGTACCCTCCATTTGACCCTCCTTTCTTCCTATCCTTCCCTCCATCCTCCCCTCCATCCCCCGCAAAACACACACACACACACAAAGTAAGGCTGAGAAAATCAAGAAAAGGAACATAAGATGTATTCGGCCCCAAAGCCTCTGTCGGTTAAAGCCTCTGACAAAAGCCTGGCCCTGCCCTCAGTCCCATCAGACCCCTCTGACAGGGCATGCTAACAATCCAGTCAGCCCCATGCTCCCTGAAACAAGAGAAGATAGAGAAAACCTCAGCAGAGACATAGGAGATATACGGAAGAGTCAAATGGAAATTTTAGAAATGAAAAATGCAACAACTGAAATAAGAAAACTGAATGGGTGGGTTCAATAGCACAACGGAGAGGACAGAGGAAAGAATCAGTGAGCTGAAAGACAGAACAACCGAAAGTGTACAGTCTTAAAAACGGAGAAAAACAGACTGAACCCAGCCTGAGGGGCCAGTGGGACTGTAACAAAAGACCTAGCACTCGGGTCATCAGAGTCTGGGAAGGGAAGGAGAAACTGGGTGTGGCTGAAAAGTACTCAAGGACATGACGGCAAGACATTTCCCAGATGTGGAAAAGACAGACCTACAGATTCAAGAAGCTGAGTGAATCCCAAACAGGGCAAACCAAAGGAAACCCATACCAAGACATATCATAATCAGACGTCTGGAAACTAAAGAGAAAGAAACGATCTTGAAAGCACTGAGAGGGAGATGACAGTACCTATGGGAGAAAAACAATTCAAGTGACGTCAGGTTCATCACCAGATACCACAGCCAGAGGCAGTGGCACGTTCTTCAAGTGCTGAAAGAAAACGATGACTATCAACCCATAATTTTATATCCAGTGAAAATATCCCTCAGGAACTTACTGTAGATGAGTCAAAACGGAATTCTAGAAACTGTTCAAGGAACCCATAAAAGAAGAAAAACAAAACACAGGACAAAAAGAAAACAATACACGAGTAAATAAATAAGCAGGCAGAATTAAGCGCTAACACACCAATACTTACATTAACATAAGTGATCCAAATACAGAGACTGGCAGAGTAAACTAAAAATGATACCCAGCTATATCCTATCTACATGAAACTCACTTTCACATACAATGATACAGACAGGTTAGAAAGTAAAATGATGGGGAAACATTAGTCAAAAGAAGGCAGAAATGGCAGTATTACTATAAGATAAATTACTCCAGAGCAAAGAAAATTTGCTCTGTCCAGAGACAGAGAGGAACATTATGTAATCATAAAATGGTCAGTCCCCCAAGAAGATGTATCAATCCTAAATGTGTATCCACCAAGCAACAGAGCTGCAATGTTTATGAAGCAAAACTCAATAGAACTGAAAAGAGAAATGAATAGATCCACAATTATTAATATAATTGGTGACTTCAACACCCTCTCTTAACAACTGATACAACAACTAGAGAGAAAATCAGCAAAGACAGAGCAGAACTCACCAGTACCATCAAAGAGGAATCAACAGACATTTATAAACCATCCCATATAACTACAGCAAAACACACATTTTTTTTTCAATTGCCCTTAGAACTTATACCAAGATAAACCATATCCTGAGCTACATAAGACAAAGTGAAACAAATTTAAATAACTGAATCATATGGTATATATTCTCTGATTACAATAGAATCAAACTAGAAATCAATAACAGAAGACAACAGGAAAATCTCCAAATGCTTAGAATCTAAACAACATACTTCTAAATAATCCATGAGTTAAGAAGTCTCAAGGAAATAAAAAATAATTGAACTAGATGGAAATGCTATCAGAATTTGTGGGACATAGCTAAAGCAGAGCTGAGAGAATTTTACAGCACAGAATGCACACATGAGAAAAAATGAAACGCCTTGAATCAATCATCTCAGTTCCCACTCCGAGAACCTAGAAAAAGAGGAGCAAAATAAACCAAAAGTCAGCAGAAGGAAAGAAATAAGAGCGCAAGAGGGCAGAAATCAATCAAATGGAAAACAGAACAATTTGTAAAAGTTAATTAAAGAGCTTGTTCTTTGAAAAGCATAATAAAATATCCATCCTCTAGCAAAGAACATCTTGACAAAGACAAATGAGAGACAGACAGAAATTACTAATATTGGGAATGAAACAGAGTGTATCACTGCAGACTCTGCCAACATCAAAAGATGCACAAGAAAATACTGTGAACAGCTCTATGCATGTAAATTTGACAATTTAGATGAAATGGACCAATTTCTCAATAAACACAAACTTCCACAATTCAACATAAAATAGATAATTTGAATAGCCCTGTACCTATTAAGAAAATCGAATTTTTCATTTAAAAGCACTCCAAAATGAAGTGCCTGAGCCCATATGGTTATACTAGAAAATTCTACTGTATATTTAAAGAAATAACACTGACTCTGTACCATCACCTTCAGAAAAAGAATGAAGAGGAGGGAACTTCCCAGTTTGCCTTATGAAGCCAATATTATGATATCAAAATCAGACAAAGACGGTACAGATAATACAGACTGATGTCCCTCATGAATGCAGATACAAAAAATCCTTCAGAAAATACTAGCAAATATAATTCAGCACTATATAAAAATAATTATATATCATGACCAACTTGCCTTATTCCAGAGATGCAAAGCTATTCAATATTTAAATAGATAACAGAGGACCCAGAAAGAAACCCACACGAATATTCCAAGTGATTTTTGACAAAAGTGCAAAAGCATTTCAGTGAAGGAAAGATAGTCTTCACAATAAATGATGCAAGTGTATCTGGACATCCTTAGGGCAAAAAATGAACTTCAACCTAAGCCTCACATTTTATACAGAAATTAACTTAAAGTGGATCACAGGCTTGAATGTAAAACTGTAAAACTTTTAGAAAAAAAAAAAAAAGACAGAAGCATGAGAAAATCTTCAGAATGTAGAACCAGACAGAGTTTCTTATAAAACTAAACATGCAACTACTACACGACTCAGCAGTTATTCTCTTGGGCATGTTTATTCCAGAGAAATGAATGCTTACATGCTTTCACAAAAACTCATACACCAATGTTTACAGAAGCTTAATCTGTTACAGCCAAACACTGGAAACAGCCCAGATGGCCTTCAGTGGGTGAACGGTTAAACAAAGTATGGTATGGAATACTATTCAGCTACAAAGAGGAATGAACCACACTGATACACACCAGCGCATGGATGAATCTCCAGAGAATTACAGAGCGAAAAGAGCCAATCCCAAAAGGTTACATACTGCGTGATTCCACTGATATAACATTCTGGAAATGACGAAACAGAGATACAGGGAACAGATTAGTGGTGTCAGGGATTAAGGAAGGAGTGGGGCTGGAAGGGAGCTGGGTGTGGCTGTGTGGGCAGCATGAGGGATCCCTGTGGTGATGGGAGGTTCTGTACCTTGACTGTGTTGACACCAACATCCTGGTGACAATCTTGTCCTATTTAGTTTGGCAACTGGTTACTGTTGGGAGAAACTGGGTAAACGGTGCATGGATCTCCCTGTATTATTTCTTACAGTTGCATGTGAATCTGCTGTTACATCCCAGTAACAATTTAATTCAAAAACAAAAAGCAGGTGAGACCCCTGAGTGCAGAAGAGGTTATTATCATTGATCATAAATGCATAACATCACTTCGTTTTCTGATTAGGTCTTTATTTGGCTTCTTATGAAAGTGAGAGCCCAGAGAACCAAACAGAAAAAGAGAGGTGGAAATCTCTACGGTGAGTCTGTGTGCCAAGACAAGGTTGGGGGGTGGGGGACAGGGTAGAGGGAGGGGTAGGGTACTTGGGGCCAAGTCAGAGCTGAGCCTCCTGGGAGGCTCCGTGGGAGTGGGGCAGGACAGACCAGGGTCTTAGCAGTTAGGGAGGAGCTCAGTCAGGAGTAGAGGCAAGGACCAGGACCCCCCCAGAGCTAGAGGCTGCCTCGCAGGCAGCTGAGATGTACACCCCCGGGCCTGGAACCCCAGTCCATACTCGAGGACCAGGCTCCCCCAGAGGTAGAGGCTGCCTCGTGGGCAGCTGAGATGTGCACCCCCGGGCCTGTCTCTTCTAGTTCGGCCTGTTCATACAGCCAAGCAAGGTCAGGAATGAGCAGCA
This sequence comes from Antilocapra americana, assembly GCA_007570785.1. Classification (NCBI taxonomy): domain Eukaryota; kingdom Metazoa; phylum Chordata; class Mammalia; order Artiodactyla; family Antilocapridae; genus Antilocapra; species Antilocapra americana. Next base: position 13,506,745 of record ML663012.1, on the reverse strand, counting down.
GTAGGCTCTGAAGACCGAGCCACAAGATGGCACATGCCCCTCCGGGGTGGGGGTCTCAGGGGGTGTATAACCACAGGCCGGGCCAGCAGGCTCTCACCACCCTCAGTGTGTTTAAATCTGCAGGTCTTCTATTCTGGGGAAGACATGAGAGGCACTGAGCTGGAGAAGGAGGAGGAGGGAGAGGAAGAGAGGAAGCCAGCCCCCCCGCCTGCCCCAGCCAGCCCAGCGGGAGGCGGAGGCATTGATGCATCACTGCTTTGCAAACTGCCATCCTGTGGCCTGCCACCTGCCACTGTGACCACACAGCCCAGGCGAACTTTCTCCACCTTTTGTGAAACCTCAGCCCTGGAAGGGCCCTGGGCCTCCAAATATACGTGTGGCCCCTGCCTCGGGGGCCCTGCCCTCAGAACAGCGGTGGTCACATTGCTGGTCAGTCTGTATGCCCTCGGCAATGATTCAGGAGGTCGGGCGGCTATGGTCTCACCCTTGCCACAGAAGCAGACACCCAGTCTGTCTCCAGGTGGCCTGGGAGCCTTCCTGTCTCCAGCAGACATCACGGTGGCGTGAGACGGGCCAGAGCCCGCCTGTGGCCCCTGCCATCTTACTAAGGGACCCAGTCCCGCCCAGTGAGGTGGGCTGCTTCCTGTAGCCCTGCGTCTACCCTTTCAGCATCCTGCTGGTATCAGGATAGCTTCCTGGCAAGAGCTATGAGGCCGGTCAGCAGGACAAAGCCGAGTCACGCACTTGACCACGTGTACAGTACACTGTAAATTTCAGAGTTGGTATAAACGCGTTGGTATACCCTGTGTATTCACATCCACTTCGCATCTCTCACTGGTGACCTTCTGCCAGGATGCAGGGCGATGCCCCGGTTCAGGCCCGGGAACATGGTGACCACGGGTCAGGAGGGGCACTTGGGGGCCATTTCCATGCCACAGACCCCATATCCTGCTGAGAGTTGTTGGTTCACAGTAGGTACTTGGTGAGCTCCAGTGCGTGGATACTGACAGCCGTGTGTGAGGCAGATGCCTCGCTTGTTTGGGTGAAAAGTGATGGAGTCAGGGAGGACCCACAGCTGATCTGGAGGTCCTCGCAGCGGGCTGTCACTCTGCCCTTCACATACTGAGCCACGTTTCCGGGCCAGGAGCAAACAGGTCGTGGAGCTGCTGAGCACCCACTTGGCACGCGACCAGGTCACCCAGTCAAGAAGTCAGGGAGTGTGATGTGCACCCCCATTCCCAGTGAGGGCCTGAGCACAGAGGACTGTGCTGAAGATGCAGTGGTGCATCCTGGCCAGCCCCAGACCACATCAGGCCTCTCGGAGTCATGACTCGCCTCAGCTGTCCTGACAGTGTGGCCTTTGGTCCCAGCTGGGGGACAGGCAGAGACAGAACAACCAACACCCCAGATGCCTCCCCCAGCCCGAGGAATCCGTCTGATGAACCCAGGACCTCAGCAAGGATCCTGCAGCCTGACAGAGGCGTGGGAGTGTGCATGCTCAGCTTGAACAGAATCTGCTCTATACCAGACCAGCCTACTCCTTTCCATCTGAGACCCCAGAGAGGCTGACAGCGGGTAGCAAAGAAGATCTGGGTTTCAGTCAAGCCCAGGCTCCTACCCTGCCTCATACCATATCTAAGCTCTCCACAGGGGTGGGGCTGGGGTTCCTGGGGGTCCCAGGAGCTAGCTAGAAGCACTTCCTGATCCCCTCAGGCCTACCCAGCACACTGCCTTGGTGTCTGGCATCCGCTGGAACAACACTAGACCAAGCTCCTGAAGACGTCAGCCGGGACCGTCCGTGTGCCCCAGTTGCACAGAGCACTGCCTGTCAGAGGTCGGGCCAGGTGCATAGAACGGGTTAGGGGCCTGGAGACGTGATGGCAGGCCCAGGGCTGAGGCCTCGGGAGCTCCGGGAGGCCTACCCAGGTTATCTCCTTCTCTTCTCCCTAGCCACAGGAAGGGCCCCCCGGTTCACCCCACAGGCCCAGGCCTTGCCAGTCATCTAGCTCCAGCTCCCTATTCTTGAGCAGCTCAGCTCAGGAGCCTGGGAGGAAACCCCAGAATAGTGAGCTGCAGGAAGCAGCAGGTGAGGTCAAGGAGCTGAGGGCAGCGGGCCACAGTGTGTTCTCTGCCTCATGTGATCCTTCACCTGGGCCCAGGAGTCCAGCTCTCTCTCCAAGGCCAGACCCCCAAGTTCCTCCCCTCAGCCATACCCCTCATAGTCCTCTCCATCTCCTACCAGATGCCTGCAGCAGCCTCCTCCAGGCTGTGGGGAGCATTAAGAACGGATGTTGGACAAGTAGTACAGGCCTGTAGCTGAAACTCGAGGTTAGATGTGAGGCAGGTCAAGAATGTCACTGCTCATAAAGGCCTAAGGCTGTTTCCTGTTTCCTAGCTCTGTGGCCTTGCAGTGGGTCTTCCCACTGCCTGGTATGCTGTAGCTCAGTTTGTTGATCTAGTAAGAGCTACAAACTCAGACACTGCAGTCCCCCTTCTGGGGAGGGCTCCTGACTTGCAGCACTCACATCCATAGCTGCTCCCTCCAGCCTGCCAGTCCCTTTGGCCCAGGGCAGAATAAGTGTCAGGTGAGGATGGCAAGATGAGGCTTGAGATCATCCCCATCTCGGAGAGAGTGCAGGCAGTGAGGAGGCAGAAGCCCACGGCCAGCCCCACAGAAAACAAGGGCAAAGGGACTCGAGCTGAATGCACTTGTATCTCGGATTTATCCTCAGACCCTTCTCCCCACCTCTGTGAGCAGCCACTTGGTACTAAGCCCCCAATGCCCAAGCCAGGAGGAAGACCTTGTCTAAGTAGCTCCACAGGTGGGGATCTTGGTACCCCTTCTCCAAGTGCAGCCTCAGGGCCCAGGGAGGACTGGTACCTGGCTCATGGCCTGTAGATGGTTCCTTCACCACATCCAGGACTCATGGCCCCTCCCTGCAGAGGCCCTGCTGTCCGCCTGTCCTCCTAGGCTCAGTCCCTAGGGCCAGGTCAGATGGTCTACCTGGGGGGCAGCAGATGGAGCCAAGGCCCATGGACCAGGTATCAGCAGCACAGGTGGTGCCCGAGCATGATGCCCAGGCCCATCTGGCACCAGGGGAGCAGATCCCTGCCACACAGCAGGTCCGTGGCAGCTAGCTTGGCCACACCGCAGGCTCTGGGATGCAGGGCTCGGGGGCGACCTTCATCCCCACTGTGCCAAGGAGGCCAGGGAAGGGCGGGGGCTGTGCTCACTCTTTGTGGTCTTGTACTTTTTCTCTAGTCTTTCCCATCCCATTGTTTTCCTCTATTTCTTTGCACTTATCACTGAGACAGGCTTTCTTAACTCTCCTCACTATTCTTTGGAACTCTGCATTCCTCAGGGATCAGTGCAAAGAAACAGAGGAAAACAACAGAATGGGAAAGACTAGAGATCTCTTCAAGAAAATTAGAGATACCAAGGGAACATTTCATGCAAAAATGGGCTCAATAAAGGACAGAAATGGTAGGGACCTAACAGAAGCAGAAGATATTAAGAAGAGGTGGCAAGAATACACAGAAGAACTGTACAAAAAGGATCTTCACAACCCAGATAATCACAATGGTGTGATCACTCACCTAGAGCCAGTCATCCTGGAATGTGAAGTCAAGCGGGCCTTAGGAAGCATCACTATGAACAAAGCTAGGGGAGATGATGGAATTCCAGTTGAGCTATTTCAAATCCTAAAAGATGATGCTGTGAAAGTGCTGCACTCAATATGTCAGCAAATTTGGAAAATGCAGCAGTGGCCACAGGACTGGAAAAGGTCAGTTTTCATTCCAATCCCAAAGAAAGGCAATGCCAAAGAATGCTCGAACTACCGCACAATTGCACTCATCTCAAACGCTAGTAAAGTAATGCTTCAAAATTCTCCAAGCAAGGCTTCAACAGTACGTGAACCGTGAACTTCCAGATGTTCAAGCTGGTTTTAGAAATGGCAGAGGAACCTGAGATCAAATTGCCAACATCCGCTGTATCATCGAAAAAGCAAGAGAGTTCCAGAAAAACATCTATTTCTGCTTTATTGACTATGCCAAAGATTTGACTCTGTGGATCACAATAAACTGTGGAAAATTCTGATAGAGATGGGAATACCAGACCACCTGATCTGCCTCTTGAGAAACCTGTATTCAGGTCAGGAAGCAATAGTTAGAACTGCAAATGGAACAACAGACTGGTTCCAAATAGGAAAAGGAGTACATCAAGGCCATATATTGTCACCATGCTTATTTAACTTACATGCAGAGTACATCATGAGAAATGCTGAACTGGATGAAGCACAAGCTAGAGTCAACATTGCAGGGAGAAATATCAATAACCTCAGATATGCAGATGACACCACCCTTATGGCAGAAAGTGAAAAAGAACTAAAAAGCCTCTTGATGAAAGTGAAAGAGGAGAGTGAAAAAGTTGGCTTGAAACTCAACATTCAGAAAACTAAGATCATGGCATCCGGTCCCTTCACTTCATGGCAAATAGATGGGGAAGCAATGGAAACAGTGTCAGACTTTATTTTTTTGAGCTCCAAAATCACTGCATGTGGTGACTGCAGCCATGAAATTAAAAGAGGCTTGCTCCTTGGCAGGAAAGTTATGACCAACCTAGACAGCATATGAAAAAGCAGAGACATTACTTCGCCAATAAAGGACTGTCTAGTCAAGGCTATGGTTTTTCCAGGAGTCATGTATGGATATGAGAATTGGACTATAAAGAAAGCTGAGCACAGAAGAATTTAAGCTTTTGAATGGTGTTGGAGTAGACTCTTGAGAGTCCCGTGGACTGCAAGGAGATACAACCAGTCCATTCTAAAGGAGATCAGTCCTGAGTGTTCATTGGAAGGACTCATGTTGAAGCTGAAACTCCAACATTTTGGCCACCTGATGTGGAGAGCTGACTCATTTGAAAAGACCTTGATGCTGGGAAAGATTGAAGGCAGGAGCAGAAGGGGATGACAGAGGATGAGACAGTTGGATGGCATCACTGACTCAATGGACATGAGTTTGCATAAACTCAGGGAATTGGTGATGGATAGGGAGGCCTTGGGTGCTGCAGTCCATGGGATTGCAAAGAGTTGGACACAACTGAGTGACTGAACTGAACTGATCTGGACTTTTTCTCTGAGCCCTCCAGAGAAGGAACAGGGATGTTAGGACGGGAAGACATTCCTGACGGGTTTGCCTTAGAGACTCCTGGGCCTGACTGGGGTTCAAAATCAATTCATCTCATATGGGTAATCTATGGGGATCCTCTGAAGCCCCTGCCTCCTACATTGCTTCCCTACCCACCTAGTTTCTTGGGGCAGGTGACACCACTGTGGCCACTATGGCCAGTGACTTACCCCAGGAACTCAGCCACACAGGCTCCACACCACACAGGTGCCTGTGGAGGCCCGTCTATCCCACCTGATAAGCTCTCCAGGGCAGGACCCCAGAGGACCCCAGGGTGGTTCTCAAAGGTGTGTCCAAAGTTATCCCAGGGGACACCACAGGCCGTTTCCCTAACAACCAGAGACAGACAGCCACAAGCGTGGCCCCTTGTCCTTCAGATGCCTCAGGCAGGTATCAGACCTTGGGGCACTGCATCTCCCATGCTGCAGGGCTTATGTGAGTTTCCCAAGGAAGGGGCACCCCACCCATAGAAGCCCCCCAAGCAGTGCCCTTCCCACTTTCCAACTCCTGACCACCGATATACCCCATCCATGAGTCAAGGGGCAGAGTCAGATAACTCAGTCAAGAGCCACAGTCAGGGTGTGCCTCAGCTGGAAGCGCCATTTCACCCCAACACTCACATGCTTCCAGGCTTTATACACAGCCTAACAAATCCCATGATGTAGGTGCTATCACTGTCCACCTTGGCAAGTGGCAAAATGTGGGCTCAGAAAGGCAAGGCCACTGCCGAGGACACGGAGCACGCAGGGACAGAGCCTGGCCCCACCAGAGTCCTCTGTCCACCAGGGCTCTGCTGCTAACGGCGCCGAGAAGCCAAGAGGCGCTCTGACGGGCCTCTGGGTCTTCCTACAAGCACAGTGACGCACATCTTTCCTCCCCTCTTGTCCCTTCCTCTTTGGAGGGCTGCTGAGTTCCTCAGTATCCCCTGGTGTTTCAGGTGAGCCTCTACTGTCTCATGGATGCTCAAGACAAAACCTCCCAGCTCCCCGATTGCACACACCCCTCTGTGGGCCCTGCTGGGCACAGTCGTGCCTCCTCCCTAGCAGCAGAAAACAGGAGGCTTCACTGCATCCCCATCACGCTACCCTTTGTCGCCAGCATCCTTGAAACACACACACAAGATACTTCTCAGCAGGACCAGGCCTTCAACCTCAAGCTGAGCAGAGTCTGGCACTGCCTTCGACATCTAACCCTGGGCCCAGGCAGCACCGCAAGGTGGGAAGATTAACTGGGTTGAACAGACCTGAGGCCTAAGCTGGAACCCCCACCGCTGACCAGCCGACCACATTGGAATGCTGCTTTCACTGCTTAGATTGATAGAATAAGAATCGCAACATTGTGTGGGCAGAACTGGGGAAGCAGACACTCCTGTGTTGCTCTTCCTGTGTGTCTGTGCTTAGAGCTACTGTGTCTGACTCTTTGCTACCCCACAGGCTGTAGCCTGCCAGGCTCCTCTGTCCATGGGGGCTCAGTAGGTTGCCATGCCCTCCTCCAAGGGAGGGATCGAACCCAGGTCTCCTGCATTGCAGGTGGATTCTTTACCATCCAAGCCACCAGGGAAGCCCATGCTGCTCTTTGGCATGTAGTTAATACAGTTCTATGGAAGTGAATTCGGCAATTTTCATCACATTTGCAAATATGTATAAGGTGTGACATGGTAATTTCATCTCTTGCAATTTATCTTACCATCATGTTTATACTCCTCCAAAAGAATAAGCCTGCAGACAGCAATTCATTGCAGCACTATTTGACAGCAAAAGACTGAAAACAACCTAAGTGTCAATCAGTAGGAAATTGCTTAAATCAATCACTGCACAGCTCTACCATAGAATACCATGCAGCTGTAATGAGCTCTTTAGATACTGATGTGAAAAGTTATCCACTATATGATACAGGTATATAAAAGCATGTATAATATGTTAGCATTTGTATAAAAAAGGATGGGAAAATATATATATTTACATTTGCTTATATTAAATAAAATCTCTTAAAATTTTAAAACACTTTAAAATACACAAAAGTCTAATAATAGTTAATTTTAGGGAGGTGTAAGCTGTAGATAGAAAAAAAGGCTTTTTGCTTTTGAACTAAGCATTTCCTGGATTACTAGACTGGATCTATACATTCTTAATTTCAAAGAATATTGCAATATTACTTTCCAGAGTATTTACCAGTATATACTCCCACCAACAGGATTCAGGAGGCCCCCAAATCCTTTCCAACACTTAATATCATCAGGATATGTTCCTGCTGCAAGATATGTGTACAAAATAAGGAATTAGAAAGATGATGAGCATCAGCAATCATAAAGTTCCAACACAAGGGGAGAGAACCAGACAATGTCAAGAGAACACCCAGACCAGACTGGAGTAAGTGAGAGGGCACGGGTTCCAGGAAAAGCCTGCACTGAGAGATGGCTGACAGATGTGACCATCCTAACTGACAGTGTTCCTGGGGAATGGAGAAAGGAATGGATAATGGAAAAAAAAAAAGTCAGGATAACTGAATTTTATTATATGCCTTTTAACACTATAAATTATTTTCAAGTAGTACTTTGATATTTTAAATTAATTTTAAAAATAATTTCTAAAGCCAAATTATAAAATTCCATTCAAGCATTATACAGCAAAAAGTTCCAATAAATCACTGCAGAAGGTAGAACGGGGCTCCTGAACCTGAGGACTTGTGTACATAGCATAATGAGCAAAGAAATGAGCAAGGGCAGGGACAGCAAAGATGGGTCTGTCTCTCAAAGGTTATCTCTTTCCAAAGTAACATGATTCCAAACACATAGAGCTACCAGAGGAGGAAACACCTGGGGACAGGGGATTGCAGGGCCTATTTTGCCAGAAGTTTTAATTTTGTTTCAGGTTCAAAGGACTCGTTAACAAAAGAAACCACTTGTTAAACACAAATAAGCAGTTTCAACATTTAGCAGAGGATTTTTAAACGTAATTTCAATGTATAATCATTAAAAGAAAAGAGAAAGAGAGAAGAGTAGCATAGCAGCACATACATCACGGAATTGGGCCCACAACTGGGCCGACCAGCATCCAAACTTAAGCAGCACTGGGGAGTCCCTCGTTAACAGCAATCTGGAGTCTCAGCTGGGAAAGGGTCCTGGGCAGTGTGTCCACTCCATGAGTGAGACCTCCCGTTGTAGTTTCAGGGGCTCCTGCTTATAACCCCAGGTCACAAACTGGTATCATCATCAGTTTGTGTGCAAAAATGTGGCTCTGGCTTTACTTTAACCTTTCTACAATACTGTTCATTTCACCTTGCGAGTCATAGGATTACGTTACACTCCAACGGTTTCTGCCTGAACCTCTGATTGCCGGCAGCCATGGAATCCAGGCAGTACCCAGGCAAGCCAGAAACAAGGTCAGAGGTCTGCTCTCTTGCTTCTGAAGCTTGAATAAGACTTTCTCCGTTTTAATTTCCCTAAAAGGACCAGAAAAGTTTCTCAGGGAAGTGATGATAAAAAGTCTCTTTCAAGCATCAGAAGCAGAAATATCAAAGAGATATTTACTTCTAGAATGGTCATGTAAGGCAGTCCAGGGACCCACTTCCCAGCAAAACAAGCATAAGTGGCTTTTTAAAATTTCTATAAATTGTCTTAAGAAAATAAAATAAACAAATGAAATAAATGAAAAAAATTATCTTAAAAAATCTACTGAAACTCAGTAAGAACAGTGAAAGTTTGTGGTATTTGAACCATAACCCACTTCCTGACTCTCAACTCTCAGCTCAACGTGATAGAAGCTACACTCCAGCAGGTGCAGCCAAGAACACACAGGGCTCCCTCTCCCCCAGATCCTGGTCAAGGGTTACCACATCTCTCCAAGGCGGACATCCTGCCAGTATTTCTCATCCCTGTCCCCCAGGCACAGGTGCATGTGTGTACCTAGACTCTTTAGTCACATCAGATTCTTTGCAACCCCATGGACTGTAGCCCACCGGGCTCCTCTATCCATGGAGTTCTCTAGGCAAGAATACTGGAGCGAATTGCCATGCCCTTCTGCAGGGTATCTTCCTGACCCAGGGATCGAACCCATGACTCTTGCATCTCCTGCATTGACGGGCAGGTTCTTTACCACTATGCCACCTGGGAAGCCCGGGGTACATTTTATAAAGGCTAAATTCTGAGTGAGGATGGATGAGAGGTCAGAGGCTCCTTTCCTCCACCAGCCCCTATCCATAGCATGGAAACTCTACCCCAGGTGCTTTAGTCAGAGAATATTGGAACCCTGATTACCCTCTCTCCAGTTCACTTGTAGGGTGAAGTTTCCTTGCTGGGAGAGGCAAGCCAAGAAGACCAAAGGTTACAGCCCCTATCCAGTGCTCTACTCATAAAGAAAAGACATCACTCTGAGAAAGCAGGTCACTGTCCCCAACACCCATGATGGAACTTTACCCAGAAGGGAGAGGCAAGCCATCAGAAAAGAGACCTCTCAAACTTTACCCAGAGGAAATTATTTTATTTGGAATGTAATGTAGCAAAGTTCAAGCCTAAGGACACTCTCAAAAACAATAGAGATATTGGTAGTAAGCAATTAGTAGGAGACTAGTAGCTTCATAAGAACTATAAGCTAAACCGTAAAAGAGCTAGGTTATCAGAAAGATACGCAGATACACAGATGACACCACCCTTATGGCAGAAAGTGAAGAAGAACCAAAGAGCCTCTTGCTGAAAGTGAAACAGGAGAGTGAAAAAGTAGGCCTAAAGCTCAACATTCAGAAAACTAAGATCGTGGCATCCAGTTCCATCACTTCATGGAAAATAGATGTGGAAACAGGGGCTGACTTTATTTTCTTGGGCTCCAAAATCATTGCAGATGGTGACTGCAGCCATGAAATTAAAAAGATTGCTTCTTGGAAGAAAAGCTATGACCAACCTAGACAGCATGTTAAAAAGCAGAGACATTACTTTGCTAACAAAGGTCTGTCTAGTCAAGGCTATAGTTTTACCAGTAGTCATGTATGGATGTGAGAGTTGTACTATAAAGAAAGCTAAACACTGAAGAATTGATGCTTTTGAACTGTGGTGTTGGAGAAGACTCTTGAGAGACCCTTGGACTGCAAGGAGATCCAACCAGTCCATCTTAAAGGAAATCAGTCCTGAACATTCATTGGAAGGACTGATGTTGAAGCTGGAACTCCAATACTCTGGCCACCTGATGCAAAGAGCTGACTCATTTGAAAAGACCCTGATACTGGGAAAGATTGAAAGCGGGAGGAGAAGGGGATGATAGAGGATGAGATGGTTGGATGGCATCACCGACTCAATGGACATGAGTTTGAGCAAGCTCTGGGAGTTGGTGATGGACAGGGAGGCCTGGTGTGCTGCAGGCCATCGGGTTGCAAAGAGTTGGACATGATTGAGCAACTGAACTGAACTCGACTGAAAGAACCATGGAAAAAGGCAGTAATGAAGACTCCAACTAGGGTCGGAACAAAACTCAAAACTTGGCCTTTAAAAATACCCCTGAACCTAGAGGGGTGGGACGAGGAGGGAGATGGGAGAGAGGTTCAAGAGGGAGGGGATGTACTATGGCTGGTTCATGTTGAGGTTTGACAGAAAACAACAAAATTCTATAAAGCAATTATGCTTTGATTAATAAATAAATAAATAAAACTACCCCTGAAAGGGGGTTACATTTGATTGAGTCAGACTGTAGAATAGTTTATGGCCCAGGAAACTGTCAAAAACAATAGAAAAATCACCCAGGAATTAGTGGAGCTTAGCAGAGGATGTGATACCAACAAAGACAGACAGGTAACAGAGAGATAAGGGGAAAAGACAGTCAAAAAGAACCCTCCCAAAGCCACTGTCATCCCAGGGTGACTGTAGACATGCCCAAGACTGCACACTCTGGGGAAAAACATCAAAGGCTTCACATTGCCATCAAAATAGATACGATTCTTTAAAACAGTCCAGCTAAGTCACCAAACAAATAAACAAGCAAACAGCAATTAGCCTGAGGCATAGAAATGAAAACCAGTATGCAGATTCACTAACACATATTTTCTAAAATTTCTAGTTTCCAAAAAAAATTTGAGATGTGAAAAGAAACAGGAGCATCTGCCCATGTATAAGGAGGGGGGCGGGGGGTGGGACAGGCAACGCAAGCCAACTCTGAGAGGACCCGATGTCCCACACAAATAACAAAAGCTTCAAAGCAAACCAGCTGAAAATATGTTCCCAGAGCCAAAGGAAACCATGCTTAAAGAAATTAAGGATGACATGATGGCAATGTCTCATCAAGTAGAGAATATAAGAGATATAAATTATAAGAAGGAAGACAATGGAAATCTGAGGTTGAAAGCATAGTAACTCAAGTAAAGACAATTAGTACAACAGCTCAAGAGTATACCTGAACTGGCATAAGAAAGAAATAGCAAACTAGAAGATATGTTGATACAGATTATTCAACTTGAAGAACAAAGGGAAAAAAGAATTTTTAAAAATGTGACTCTATTAATCTGACAAACCTATGCATAATGGGAAGATTACAAGAAGAGGAAATAAAGAAAAGAACAGAAAAATTTGTTTGAAAAATAATTATAGCTAAAAATCTGTCAAATTTGATGAAATACATTAATCTATACATCAAAGAAGTTCAATAAACTTCAACCAGGATAAACTCAGACACCCATATACAGACAAATCATAGTAAAAATGCTAAAAGACAAGAGAAAACTGTTTGAAAATCTCCGAAGCAGTAAAAGAAAACAGCCCATCATATATAAGAGAACACCATCAGGGAGTTCTGATAAGCAGGGAGATGCTGTATTCAAAGTGCTGAAAGAAAAAATATGTCAACCAAGTATCTTATATCTAGCACAGCTATCTTTCAAAGGGTAAGCTGAGCTCTTACAAGAGCCTTGTGATTAAATGACAGATACACAAAAGCAAGCAAAATAGATGGCCAATGCACAGCAAATTATGGCTTTTACTCCATAACTCCTTGGGGTTCAAGGGTCACAGTTCCTGACAGAGTCACATTGTTTTCCAGAAATGTGGTCAAACAGTCAATGTGCTAGGAGGAAAAGGATTCAGCTGAGGACAAAGAGGCCAGAAAATAATTCAGAAAGAGGGTAAGAAGTGAGGGAGAGAAACATGGCTGGATGAATAACTGGATGGAGCAGAAGGGAACAGACAGTGCTAAAGAAGTGGACTGGAGAGAACATGGGGATTGCTTGACTGTAAGGTGGTACTGTGAGAATAGGAGACTGAAGACCAGAGCATGGAGAAAATAATAAAGACCAGAGCAGAAATAAATAAAATAGAGGTTTAAAAAAACAGAAAAGATCAATGAAACCAAAAGCTGGGGTGTTTATTTTTAAAACATAAAAGTAATAAGCCTTTACCCTGGCTCATTAAGAAAAAAAGAGAGAGGACCCAAACAACAAAATAAGAAAGATAACAGGAGAAATCACAACAAATAACATATAGATCCAATCATAAAAGGAAGCTATGAACAGTTATTTGCCAACAAATTGGCAACCTAGAAGAAATGGAAAATTTTCTAGAAACATATAACCTTCAAAAACTGAATCTGGAAGAAATAGATAACCTGAACAGACCAATTACTATTTTTGAAATCAAATCAGCAATCAAAAGACACCCAACAAACAAATGTCCAGGGTCAGATAGCTTCACAGGAGAATTCTACCAAATATATGAATAAGAGTTAATACCAATCCTTCCCAAACTACTCCAAAAAATATAGAGGATGAAACACTCTCAAATTTGGTCTACAATGCTATCATTGCTCTGATACCAAAACCACATAAAGACACTACAAAAAAATAATAAAATCACATGCCAATATCTCTGACGAATACAGATATACAGAAATCCTCAACAAAATGCCAGCAAAACTGAATTCAACAATATAGAAAAAAAGATCGTACACGATGACCCAGTGGGATTTATTGCAGGGATGCAAGGATGGTTCAATATCTGCACATCAATCAGTATGATACACCATATTAACAAAACAAAGGATAAAATCACAGTATCATTTCAATAGATGCAGAAAAATACTTTTGACAAAATTCAACATCCATTTATGACAAAAAAAATCTCTCAAAAAGTTGGTATAGAGGGAATATATCTCAACATAAGATATATTGGCCATTTATGCCAAACCTACTAACATCATACTAAGTAGTGAAAAGTGAAAGCTTTTCCTCTAAAATCAGGAACAGGAAAAGGATGCTCACTTTCACCATTTCTGTTTAAAATAATATTGGAAGTCCTAGCCACAGCAACAAAATAAGTAAAAGAAATAAAATGCATCCAAATTGGAAGGGAAGAATTAAACTGTCACTATTTGCAAATGGCATAACCGACTCAATGGACACGAGTTTGAGTAGGCTCTGGGAGTTGGTGACGGACAGGGAAGCCTGGAGTGCTGTAGCCCATGAGGTCGCAAAGAGTTGGACATGACTGAGCAACTGAACCGATTGACTGACTACCTGATTTGAATGACATGATACTATATAGAGAAAAACCCTAAAGTCTCCAAAAAAAAAAAACTATTAGAGTAAATGAATTCAGTAAAGTTGCAAGATACAACTTGTAAGACACAAATTTGCAAGACAGAAATCTGTTACTCTTCTACACACTAAAACAAACTATCAGAAAAAGGAACAAAGAGAACAATCTCATTTATTATCACACCAAATGGAATAAAATAAGTAGGAATAAACTCAACCAAGGAGATAAAAGATCTATACTCTGAAAATTATAATATATTGATGAAGGAAATTGAAGATGTTTCAAATAAATGGAAAGATACCCCATGTTCACATATTGAAAGAAGTAATATTGTTAAAATGTCCAAACTACCCAGAGCAATCTACAGATTTAATGCAACCCTTCTGAAAATATCCATGATCTTACAGAACTAGAACAGATAATGCTAAAATTTGTGTAGAACCACAAAAAGCAAACCAGCAAAAACAAATAGCCAAAGCAATCTTGAGAAAAAAGAAGAAAGCTGAAGGCATCAGACTCCTTGACTTCAGACTACTCCAAAGCGACAAAAATCAAAACAGTATGTTCAGTTCAGTCACCCTGTCATGTTCAACTCTTTGCAACTGCAGCATGCCAGTCTTCCCTGTCCATCACCAACTCCCAGAGGTTGTTCAAACTCATATCCATCAAGTCAGTGATGCCATCCAACCATCTCATCTTCTGTCATCCCCTTTTCCTCCTACCTTCAATCTTTCCCGGCATCAGGGTCTTTTCTAAGGAGTTAGTTCTTTGCATCAGGTGGTCAAAGCATTGGAGTTTCAGCTTCAACATCAGTCCTTCCAATGAATATTCAGGACTGATTTCCTTTAGGATGGACTGGTTGAATCTCCTTGCAGTTCAAGTGACTTTCAAGAGTCTTCTCCAACACCACAGTTCAAAAGCATCAATTCTTCAGCACTCACTTTCTTTATAGTCCAACTCTCACATCCATACATGACTACAGAAAAAACCATAGCTTTGACTAGGTGGACCTTTGTTGGAAAGGTGATGTCTCTGCTTTTTAATATGCTGTCTACATTCATCATAGCTCTTCTTCCAAGGAGCAAGTGTCTTTTAATTTCATGGCTGCAGTCACCATCTGCAGTGATTTTGGGACCCAAGAAAATAGTCTGTCACTGTTTCCATTGTTTCCCCATCTATTTTCCATGAAGTGATGGGACCAGCTGCCATGATCTCAGTTTTTTGAATGTTGAGTTTTAAGCCAGGTCTTTCATTCTCCTCTTTCACCCTCATCAAGAAGTTCTTGAGTTCCTCTCTGCTTTCTGCTACTAGGGTGGTGTCATCTGTATATCTGAGGTAATTATTTCTGCCAGCAATCTTGAGTCCAGGTTGTGCTTCATCCAGCCTGGCATTTCGCATGAGATACTCTGCATATACGTTAAATAAGCAAGGTGACGATATACAGCCATGACATACTTCTTTCCCAATTTGGAACCAGTCCATTGTTCCATGTCTGGTTCTAATTGTTGCTTCTTAATCTGCAGACAGGTTTCTCAGAGGCAGGTAAGATTGTCTGGTATTCCCATCTCTTCAAGAATTTTCCACAGTTTGTTGTGATCTATACAGTCAAACAGTTTAGCATAGTCAATGAAGCACAAGCAGATGTTTTTCTGGAATTCCCTTGCTTTTTCTATGATCCAATGGATGTTGGCGATTTATAAATAATACTTAATAATCATTAGGACTAGGTGGCCTCTATGCCCCAAAATGAAGATGAAACGCGTCACTGACATATTCCTAGTGCCCATGAGACTGTTCACCCATTCACAAATCTTGACTTAGGAATGCATGTCCTTATCCCAGATGCCCCTTGGTGATATGGTGTGCAACTATAAATACTTCTGACTGTCGTCCCTCAATCCCGCCCAGTAATAAGCTACCCTATAACAAACTGATTCATGGATCATATGGAGATACCTGCCTCCTTTTTTGGTCTCCAGAAGCCTTCCTTCTCAGCTCAGCGGGCACTTTTCATTCCTTCTGTCCTCTAACAAGAATAAAATCCAGAGTCCTACTAGACATACTGGCTGGATGACGGACCTGGGGCTGAATTCATTTACTTGTTCTTTCAGTCAGCTTTCACTGAGCGTTGAAACCAGTGATCTAACTGAAAGCAGAAACAGGGCCTACAAGACACACAGCGCTGACACAGGTGGCGAGGGAGACGTACGTATTTTAGTGTGTTGTGTTTCCTTGAACTTTGATTGGTGGCCTTGATTACAGTCACCAGTCTACACATTAGATCCCCAGAACTTACTTGTCTTATAACTGGAATTTGTACCCTTTGAACAAAATGTCTTCATTTACTCTACCTCCCACCCAGCCATGAGTCCAGCTTTTTTAGATTCCATATTCACAGCCATGACTTCAGCTTTTTTAGATTGCATATATACAGCCAAACCTCAGAGACACTGTGGGTTTAGTTCTAGACCACCACAGTAAAGCAAACATTACAATAGAGAGCAAGTTACATGCAATTTTTTGTTTCTCGGTGCATAAAAAAATTATGTTTACACTATACTGTAGTCTATTAAGTTTGCAATAACATTATGTCCAAAAAATGTGAGTATCTTAATTTAAGATGCTTTATTGCTAAGAAATGCTAACCATCACCTGAGCCTTCCGCAAGTCATAGCAGCAACATTATACTATAAAAATATAATAATAATGAAAAAGCAAAATATTGCAAGAATTACCAAGGTGGGACACAGAGACAGCACTGATTAACTTGCCTGATACAGGATTGCCAAAAACCTCTAGCTTGTAAAAACTGCAGTGTCCACAAAGTACAGTAAAGGGAAGCACAATAAAACAAGGTAAGCCTGTGAGATGATGTAATTTTCCTCTATGACTTATTCCATTTAACATAATGCATTCAAGACTATCCATGTTGTTGAATAAGGCAAGATTTCCTTCTTTCTATGGTTGAATAATATTCCACTTTTGGCATTGACTTATATGGCTTCCTTATATATTTTGGATACTAACCCTTTATCAGATACACAATTTACAAATATATTCTTCCATTTCATAGGCTGTCTATTCATTTGTTGATTGTTTCTTTTGCTGCACAGAGCTTTTTAATTTGATGGAGACCCACTTATTTGTGCTTTTGTTACTTGCATTTTTGGTGTCATATCCAACAAATTGTTGCCAAGATCAATGTCAAGAAGACTTATCCCCTATCTTTTCTTTTAGAAGTTTTACAGTTTCAGGTCTTGTTTAGCTCTTGAATCCATTTTGTATTAATTTTTGTGAATGGCGTAGGACAGAGGTCCAACTTCATTCTTTTGCATATGAATTTCCAGTTTACTGAAGAGACTATCTTTTCCCACATTGAATATTCTCCTCTGTCATACATTAGTTGACCATATAAGAGACATTTTGTTTCAGGGTTTCTTGATTCTGTTTCATTGGTCTATGTGTCTGTTTTTATGTGTATCATATTGCTTTGATTACTACAGTTTTATAATATAGTTTGAAATAAGAAATGTGATGCCTCCAGCTTTGTTCTTCTTTTTCAGGGCTGCTTTGTATATTAGAGCTCTTTTGTAGTTCCACACAAATTTTAAGATTGTTTTCACTTCTGCTGTGAAAAATGTCATTGGAATTTAGACAGATTGTTTGAATCTATATATGGCTATACTAGCCATACTTTGGCTAGTATGGACATTTTTAAAAATTTTATTTATTTTTTTATTTACATTATTGTGTTGGTTTTGCCATACATTGACATGAATCTGCCCTGGGTGTACATGCGTTCCCCTTCCAGAACCCCCCTCCCACCTCCCTCCCGATTCTATCTCTCTAGGTCATCCCGGTGCACCAGCCCTGAGCACCCTGTATCTAGCATCAAACCTGGGCTGGCGGTTGATTTCACATATGATAATTAACATGTTTCAATGCCGTTCTCCCATATCATCCCACCCTTGCCCTCTCCCATAGAGTCCAAAAGACTGTTCTATACATCTGAGTTTTCTCTTTTGCTGTCTCACATACAGGGTTATCGTTACCATCTTTCTAGATTCCATATATATGTGTTAGTATACTGTATTGTTGTTCTTCCTTCTGACTTACTTCACTCTGTATAATAGGCTCCAGTTTCGTCCACCTCAGTAGAACTGATTCAAATGTATTCTTTTTAATGGCTGAGTAATATTCCATCATGTATATGTACCACAGCTTTCTTATCCATTTGTCTGTTGATGGACATCTAGATTGCTTCCATGACCTGGCTATTGTAAACAATGCAGCGATGAACATTGGGGTACACGTGTCTCTTTCAATTCTGGTTTCCTCGGTGTGTATGCCCAGCAGTGGGATTGCTGGGTCATATGGTAGTTCTATTTCCAGTTTTTTAAGGAATCTCCACACTGTTCTCCATAGTGGCTGTACTAGTTTGCATTCCAACAGTGTAAGAGGGTTCCCTTTTCTCCACATCCTCTACAGCATTTATTGCTTGTAGACTTTTGGATGGCAGCCATTCTGACTGGTGTAAAGTGATACCTCATTGTAGTTTTGATTTGCCTTTCTCTGATAATGAGTGACATTGAGCATTTTTTCATGTGTTTGTTGGCCATTTTTATGTCTTCTTTGGAGAAATGTCTGTTTAGTTCTTTGGCCCACTTTTTGATTGGGTCGTTTATTTTTCTGGAATTGAGCTGCAGGAGTTGTTTGTATATTTTTGAGATTAATAGTATGGACATCTTAACTATATTAGTTCTTCTAATGCATGAAGACAGGATTCAAAGTTTATTCGTATCTTTAGCTTTTATTAGCTTGATTATAATGTGTTTTCCTTTGAGTGTGATTTTCTTTGAGTTTATCTTTGAGATTTTACAGATTTTCCTGAATCTGGAAAGGTTTGCCTTTCATAAAATTTATGGATTTTTCAGCCATTATTTCTTGTCTTTTTTTTTCTATACTAGTCACTTTTTCCCCTTTCTGAGACTCCAATGAATCATAAACGTTTTGATATTGCCCCATGATCTCTGAGCTCTTCATTTATCCCACATTTTGTTTGTACTTTTCAAATTGGATTTCTAGTGCTCTACCATCACATCAACTATTTCCTCTGTTGTCTCCATTTTGCTATATATCCAATCCAAGAAATTTTTAATTCAAATATTGGGAAGGGTTGTTCTAAAGTTTACATTTGTTTGTTTTCATTTCTATGCTGAGAATATTTATCTTTCTTTTTTTTTCAAAGAGTGTTACTTTTACCTCCTGAAACAAAGTTTCAGGTAGCTGCTTCAACATTTGGGTTATCTGGGAGGTGGAATCTTTGTTGATCATCTTTTTCCCTTAAGAATTAGTCCCTGTTGCTGCTGCTGCTAAGTCGCCTCAGTCATGTCCGACTCTGTGCGACCCCATAGATGGCAGCCCACCAGGTTCCCCCTGTCCCCGGGATTCTCCAGGCAAGAATACTGAAGTGGGTTGCCATTGCCATCTCCAGTGCATGAAAGTGAAAAGTGAAAGTAAAGTCGCTCAGTCATGTCCAACTCCTAGCGACCTCATGGACTGCAGCCCACAAGGCTCCTCCATCCCTGGGATTTTCCAGGCAAGAGTACTGGAGTGGGGTGCCATTGCCTTCTCCGAAGAATTAGTCACATTTTCTTTATTACTGGTACATCAAGTAATTTTGGATTGTATCCTAGACATTTTGAATATCATGCTGTGAGGACTGGAGTACCATTCAAATTCTCTGGAGAAATTATTTTTTTGTTCTTGTGGTGGTTTTAGCAATCAATCAGTCCTGGTTAGGTTCAGACTAAAAATTCTGTCTTAACTTCTGTGGGTGGTAGGTCCAATGTCACCTTAGTTTTTAAAGGCTTTGTTTGGCAGGAATGTAAAGTGGCACAGCTACTCTGGAAAATATTTTGGCAGTTCCTTATAAACTAAACATGCACTTACCATAAGACTCAAGAATTTTCCTCTTGGGCATTTATATCAGAGAGATGAAAATTTACATTCACACAAAACCTGTCTATGGATGTTCATAGCAATAATAGATTTATTTATAATAGCCCCAAACTGGAAACAACTCAAATGTCTTTCATCAGGTAAATGGTCAAATGAAGTCTGGCACACCCATACAGTGGAATATTGCTCAATGATAAAGAGGAACAGGCTACTTATACACATCACAACTTGGACGGATCGCATAGGAATTGTGTTAGTGGAAAAAGCCAGTCTTAGAAGGTTATATACTGTATGTCTTCATTTATATAACATTCTCAAAATGAAAAAACTATGTAAATGGATACCAGGGTAGTGGTTGCCAGAGGACAGGGGTGGGGGTGAGTACAGCTGTAAAGGGGCAACAGGAGGGGGTCTGTTTGTGGGGTTGGAGCGGTGCTGTCGTGATTGTGGTGGAGGTTACACAGATCCATACAAAGGATAAGACTGTATAGAACTACACACGCACACATATACAAGGACATATAAAGGTGATGAAATCTAAATAAGTCCTGTATCTAGTTAAAACAATCACACCAGCGTCAGCTTCCTGGTTTTGATGTTGCATGTGTAAGTTATATAAAATGTCCCCACTGGGGAGGTGGGTGAAGGGTACATAGGATTTTTAACCTCCTATAGACTCATGTAAGTGAAAGCCGCTCATTCATGTCCAACTCTTTGCGACCCCATGGACTATACACAGTTCATGGAATTCTCCAGGCCAGAATACTGGAGTGGGTAGCCTTTCTCTTCTCCACTGGATCTTTCCGACCCAGGAATTGAACCAGGGTCTCCTGCAGTGCAGACAGATTCTTTACCGAGCTATCAGGGAATAATGAATTTATAATTATTTCAAAATAAAACAATTTTTAAAAGACTTTGCTATGCTACTTTGGGTCTGCTCTGTGCAGGCTGGAGGTGAGCCAATTCATCCACAGAATTAGGGATCCTTCCTTCAGCTCTCTCCTCTCTGGGATTGCCCTACACCCTGGCTCACATGAGTTTCCCCTTGAAGTTTAGGTATCTACACTGCTAGCACAGTAGTGCAGCTTTGCAACTAAGGCGGTCCTCAGGGCAGGAACAGGATAGGGGGGAAAAAATGGGAAAAATAAAGTGAGCCCAAGTATTTTCCCACACACACTTCATCTTGCAAAGGCCCCTTTCCTAGTCCTCTGGCTAGAGGGATAGTTCCTCTGTACAGTTCTATACTGGGACTGACCTCAATTCAAAGCTGGAAGATGAGAGAGGAAAAGATCTGGGAATCTTGTCCCCATTGTGGGTTATTCTTCAAGTTTGGGCTCTTCTCTCCAATTTGCCTGTCATTGCTAACATGTTTAGAGTTATTGTAACTGATAAGATTGATAGAATTTAGTGGTTTTACTTCATTTTGGCCGCTTCAGAACCCTTAAAGGTAAAGTTTAATCTTCCCAGTTATCGTGTGAGATCAATATTAATTCTGTTTTAAAGATAAAGAAAGTGGAAGTGTTAGTCGCTCAGTCAAATCCAACTCTTTGCCACCCCCTTGACTGTAGGCCACCAGGCTCCTGTCATTGGAATTCTCCAGGCAAGAATACCAGAGTGGGTTACCACTCCTTTCTCCAGGGTATCTTCCCAACCCAGGAATCAAACCCAGGTCTCCCACTGTCTGAGTCACCAGGGAAGCCCTAAACATAAAGAACTTGAGGCTTAATGAGATATAATCTTCTGCCCAAACCCATAGAGCCCATGCTAAGGTGAAATGTATAAACAATTAAAATTAGCTCATGAAATGGGCTGCTGAGTGGAGTCAGAAAGCAGGAGAGGGCAAAAAAGGAAAGACACTGTTTGATAGAACAGAGTGGTGGGGGGACTAAGGGTGAAAAGGGATGGAAGGAAGAGAGAGTAGCAGAGGCAAGGAGTTCTTTTCCTGGTGGCTCAGGGCTGTACCAGGCAGCAGCTGCTCTGCATTGAGGGTACTTACCCAAAACTTGCCATCTTTACTTGCACCTCCATGGATTTCTTGTGAGCAAACACGCCAGTCTAAGCAATGATGTAATCCTATTCCCTTTCCAGTCAGGACCCAGGCTTAACCCAATCAGCCTTGGCATTTCTTTGTTGACCCCCTTTGTCCAGGGGCACTTAGGCAGGTCACCACAATTGGCTAACGGTGAGGTCTTCACTCTACAGATGAGAGAAGTCTTTCTCTCTTCCCACCCAACAAGAATAAGGAAATATGGCATCCATCTACAGCTGGGGTAGAAGATAGGCTTGGACAAAGCCCATGCAAGACAGCCTGCCTGGAACATCTGCTTCCTCTAGATTTCCTAATCAAGTGTTAATTGTGCCCTGAAACATACAAACTGACCCCTCCCAACCTGAGCCACTCCTGGACATGTTCCAGGATCCACCTGACCCTAGACTGGTGCTGGAGAACTGCCTGACTCTGAACCCAGGACAAGAGCAAGTCTGCCTCTGAACACAGGTTGCGACTTCAAGTACACCTCTTATTGTCCCTACCAAGATCTATCTGTGTCCTACAAGCTTGCAAGTGCATCCTTGGGAAACCACTCTGCTTTTTTTTTTTTCAATAGCGATAACCAGCTCTTCAACTGTCCAGACACCAGCCAATTCTGAAAACAACTGTGTATCCTGCAATCCAATTCAATTCTGATCCTAACTACTTGGAGCTAACATCAGACTCTACAAGTTGAGGGTTCAGTGCCGCAAGACTGTGGGATGCCAGTTGCAAGGGTCAGATCCCCAGGTAACCTGTACTTCTGTGCAGCTTGGCCACAATGCCAGGAGTCCCTACCATGCGCACCCTACCCTCTATGTTCCATAGATAGTTGATGGAATGATTCCTAGGATATAAAGGATACAACTCAGGAACTACCAAATGGAAGAAACGTACAGGACAGCATACGGGGAAGGAGGGTGGGTGGCGCTTCCACGCCCTCTTAGGGGATGCCACCCTTCCAGCACCTCGATGTGTTCACCAACCTGAGGACTCTCCAAACTCTGCAGTTTAGTAGTCTTGTGGAGGCTCCAATACATGTGTATGACTGATGAAATGGATGGCTACTGGTGATTAACTCAGTCTCCTCGCTGGAGACTGGGGAATGGGGCTAAATATCCCAATCCTCTAATCATGCCTTGGTCCTTCTGGCAATCAGCCTCCATTCCTAAAGCTATCTAGGGACTCCCAGCCATCTCATCTCCTTAGCACACAAAAGACACTATCGCTCTGTAGAGGGCAATGGCTTTAGTGGCTATGCGACAGGAGCCAGGGACAAACACCAAATACTTATTTTTTACTATACCATATCCTCCATCCTCAGTCTATGGGGTTGGGTCAAGGGGATTCCATGTCTGCCTCCCCGAGTGAGCATGTGGTAAGGTTCGGCCAGTCAGAGCACTTATCCATTTGGTCATAACGGTCATCTTGGTGGTGAACTCATGACAAAAAGACAAACCACTGAGACTCAGAATGTAGAATGGAAAGCCCATTGAGAAAGAAAAGCACTTTCTCTCCTGCTACGCTCTTCTAAGAGAACAGAATGTAACTCCCTAGGCCTGCGGGAGCTCATCTCACACCCACATGGAGAGAGCTTACTTGAGAATGAATGAAGGCAACAAAGAAGAGAGAAAGGCTGAGAGAGAGTCACCAGAAGCCCAGCTCTGATGATACCATTTGACCTCTTAGATTCACTGGTGCCTAAGCTTACACCATGCCCAGACTTTTCACAAAAAAATTTCCTCCACATTGAGCTGGATTTCTGGTACTGCAACTAAAATGGCCCCAGTTAGTACATACCACCCCATACCTACAGGGCCACCAGTCTGCTTCTGGACCCTCCCCAACTTCCCTCTTCACTTATACCCCCAAATCCCCACTCCTTCTTCATTCTTAGAGTTGAGTGCCTTCAGTCAGGAGACCTAATTTGAGCATCTTCTAAAATAAACAGAACAGGGAAGATTTATCTTCGGATGTTGAGACACCCAGAGGCCAGGCATAGAAATTTTCTGTGCCCCCACTTTCTCTATTTATATCAGTCAGGGCTGCTTTCAGATACAAATTATGGGAAATCTTTTACACAGCAGTTTAAACAAATGAGTGCAAAAGAATACAGAAGGACCCATGATTCTCCACCATGGTTAGTGTATGGCTCCCATCCTCATGATCCCATGTGGGCAGAAGAAAGGGTGAGACGTGGCAATAGGAGACCTTCCCTCCCAAGACACTAGCCAGAAATGCATCTTGGCTAGAATGTGTCCTGAGGGAAGGGATCCGTATGCGCTTATATACTCCAGATTCTTAGAACTGCTGCTCAGTGAGGGACTTGAGTGAATGGATGAATGGATGGATGGATGTCCGTACAGGAAAACTGAGTTTTTACCTCCTAGAGCCCCTACAGTGGAATCAGGTAAGATAGGAGGGGCTGGAATAACCACTGAGTAATACCTCACAGCACCTGCCACTCATTCCTCAAGCTGGTGGTCTCCTGGCATTCCCCAGGGGCCTTTATCCTCTACCAGTAGGATTTCTTGGGAGGTTTCTTTTTTCATATATCTGAGACGATCTGGATGCCCCACCTCAAACTTTCCTAGGAGGTTCTTACCCACAATGGGGCATACGATTCACTGGCAGATGTGTTCTCCACCTATCGGTAACTTCTCCCAGGACAAAAAATGATTGGCAGGAAGGACTTGGAATTGTGACTCCAGCAAGTAATGAGCTGGTCCACTCTGCTTTTAGCAACAACATTAAAAACCAAACTGGCATGATTCTTGAATGAGGACTTATAGGAATATAGCTTGTATTAATTTCCCATGTGGTGCAATCATGTGAGATTTATCTTCAGTAAAGATGCAGAGTCAATAGACCAAAGTTATGTCTATTTTTGCTTTAAGAGCTGGGTATAGAATCATTAAATATTTGGACACTATTAAGCCTGTGTAGGAGAATTTGACTGAGGGTCACTGGGAGCCACCAGCCCACAATTCCACCAGCCCAACTTTGTACAATCTCCGTACCCTTGGCTCCACAGTCCTCCTTCTTCTAATAGGTTCCTCAGTGGTCTCATGATGGGTCATCAGAGATAGCTTTTTTATAATAGCAAAAAGAACACAATGTTTTGAAAACAGAAAAAAAATGTAAAGTAAAAACAATTACCCAAAATCCTCCCAAATAAATCAAACTATTTTTACTTTGCTAAAGCTGACTGCCGAAGAATTGATGCTTTTGAACTATGGTGTTGGAAAAGACTCTTGAGAGTCCCTTGGACTGCAAGGAGATCCGACAAGTCAATCCTAAGGGAAATCAGTTGTGAATATTCACTGGAAGGACTGATGCTGAAGCTGAGGCTCCAATATTTTGGCCACCTGATGTGAAGAACTGACTCATTGGAAAAGACCCTGATCCTGGGAAAGACTGAAGGCAGGAAGAGAAGGGGACAACAGGGGATGAGATGGTTGGATGGCATCACTGACTCGATGGACATGAGTTTGAGTAAACTCTGGGAGTTGGTGATGGATAGGGAGGCCTGGCGTGCTGCAGCCCATGGGGTCGCAAAGAGTCAGACACGGCTGAGTGACTGAACTGAACTGAACTTTCCTTCTTGGCCTTGTTCCCATATGTGGACTTAGTCTACAGACTGAGCACCAGAGATTTATTTCATATTCTGTATCTACACTCAATGTTACATCATAAGCGTCAGTCCCATTACTACAACTTGTTTGATATAGTAATAGCTACATAATCATCCTCAAATTTGTACCATAATTTGCTTAATAAAACGAGCTATTTCCAACATTTTGCTCCTATAATAAATGCTGCAATAAACATCCTTGTGCACATAGTTTTAGTTTTCTTGTGTTTCCTGTTAGTTTAAAAGTAGCACGAAGGGCTGGTGTCAGCTCTGGGCTGACAGTCTGCTTTCCACTACTCCACCTGAATCCCCAGGTCATAGAAAAGCTGATGGGGCTCTAATACTAGTCTTGCAGCCAATCATACAAAAAAATACTGGAGGCAGCATGGCCTCCAGCTGGATGACATGCCTGAAGAGACAGACTCGTAACCCCACCTCTGCTTCTGGAAGAAGCCTGCAGCACCCACCGGGCAGGAGGTGGGATTGAGCAGCCTGTGTGGTTCCCTGACGCAGACAGAGCTGGCCTTGCCTGCTGTGCCATATGTGTGTCTGCGTCTGCTGTGCCTCATCTCCTTGTCTCCAGTGGTGCTGGGCTATGCCACTCTGGGGGATATTTCTCCTCCACTCATGTTCCCTCAGCAGACTGACTGAAAGGGGCCTTGCGTTTCTAGGATCACTTGACTCAAACTAGACAAGTCAGATGCTTTTGTCCCTGAGGAATGAAATGTTAACTTAGCCCA
The DNA here is from genome assembly GCA_007570785.1 of Antilocapra americana. Taxonomy (NCBI): domain Eukaryota; kingdom Metazoa; phylum Chordata; class Mammalia; order Artiodactyla; family Antilocapridae; genus Antilocapra; species Antilocapra americana. Next base: position 13,480,688 of record ML663012.1, on the reverse strand, counting down.
ACAGCTGTGCCTTGATGAAGCCACCCCTCTGTTCCCACTGCCCAGATCCCCAGGGTTGGCTGGGTGCTGTCCTTTCTGAGACTAGTTCTGCTGCCTTGCCTTCACCAGACAGCTTTCTAAAACTCTCTCTGTACACATCTCTCCAGCCTGTGAACAGAGAGCCCTTCCAGATACAGCAAGGCACCCTGGCAGGGGACCCTAGGAATTTCAGGGACCACTACCCCAGGTCAGCCTGAGGACCAGCAGACATGAGGGCTGCTCTTCCCAAGCAAACTCAGCCCAGCAGGCATCTCCTCTCTCGGCTCCTTCTGGCGCAGTCATTCATCATTCTGACTAAATAAATCTTGACAAAGGACTGGGCGATGCCTTCGATTCTGCTAAAAGGCTCTCACTCCAGCAGCCTGTGCCCACTCAGCATCAGCCCCAGGCCCCACTCAAATTCCTGGAGAGAGCCTGTGGCTTCCTGGCCTGGGCCAAGTACAAGGAAATCCCGGCATTGTCTGAATCCTTAACCTGGCACAACCTGCAGGAGTGAAATGAGTGAGGGTCGTGGAGCCAGCCAGGACTGGGCCCCACCCAGGGTACTACCTCATTAGCTGGGGCAAGGTCCCTGGGCAAAAACCTCACTTCTCTGAGCTGGGTTCCTCATATGCAGAAGGGGCATACCATCCCCATATTTGAGAGTCCTCAGGAAAATCAAACTCTGGCCCAGGACCATGACCGGTTCCAAATCTGAGCCATTTTGTCTCTCATCAAAGTCCTCTGTCTGCAGAGATTTCACAGTACCACTTGACTCAGCACCAGGCCCACCCTTATGGAGGTGGCCTATGCACACTGCTGGGCTCAGAGGACCACCACTGTAGCAGGCCTTCTCTCTCCATGTCCTGCCATTATTCCCTGATGCCACCCAACCAGGAGTGTTTCCTTCCCCTAGTGGCCCTTCCGGAGGTGAGAGGACCCCCTGGGCCACTTCCATATTTTGAGGTTTCTGGTATGTTAAAAATGAGGAAAGTTGTAGTCACTGTGGCATAATTTAGTTGTCTACACATAAAAGTATGACACAACAGTATTCATACTATTGACAAGACGACTGCAGAAAATGCAATACACTTTCTGGCAAACTTCAAGTGCTATATCTGGGTAGGATACAAGCTCAGATCTGCAGGACAGTCATCTGTTTCTTATGATCTGCTGGAACTGGGCCTGTAACCTAAAAGCCTGAATTTTTAGGAAAAGACATAATCAAACCCAATGCAGAAACTTCATTGGATCCCATTCAAAGAAACAGTGGGGTGGGGTGGCATTTTTGGATGCTTGGAAACATTTGAATAGGGTAAGATATGGATTATTTTACAGAATTACTACTTATTGTTTTGGTCATAGTAATACAGAAGAACAGGCCAAAGAATCATAAAATGGTTCAGGAAAACAATTTTAAAATAAAAGCAATAGATAAAGCAAACAAATGTTAACAAAGGTTGAACCCAAGTGATGATATACAAGGGCTTCACTGTGCCAACTTCCAGTTTTGTCTTATAACATGAAGTCTTTAGTTAAGAAAGATTAAGAGTTTTGGACTACTGATACAAATATAGTCTACATTTTTCTAAATAAAATGCTGTTACCTTGTGCCCCTGCTAGCAGTGGGGCTCCAGGTGCCTGAGAATGCAGGACGCTGACCAGCTGAGGGACTACCCATTCAAGACAGTCTGTTCTAATTAAAGCTTATAGGAGGGCAGAGCTGCAGTTCTCACCTAGGCAGCTATATGAACCCTGCACAAGTCCCTGTGTCTGTCTGTTTCTGAAGCCCCTTTTCTTCGTCAACATTTCCCTCACTTTGATCTTATGCACATCACTTTTATATTACCTCCTTGTTCTACCTTTTTTTCTCCCCCTGAGCTGTGAGGTTTGCCAAATCCGAGCTCCTTGACCGGACACTGAACGCATGCCCCTTGCAGTGGAAGCACAAAGTCCTCACCACTGGACCACCAGGGAATTCCCCTATTTTTTGTTAAATACTCTTCTCTAAGATACCTCAGTTTTTAAAGACAGGTGATATTACTATCATAGAAAGTGAAATCACTTGAGTGAAGTAAGCCAGAAGGAAAAACAACAATACATTATACTAACACATATATATGGAATTTAGAAAGATGGTAACGAGAACCCAGCATGTGAGACAGCAAAAGAAATGCAGATGTACAGAACAGACTCGTGGACTCTGTGGAAGAGGGCAAGGGTGGGATGATATGGGAGAATGGCATTGAAACATGTTAATTATCATATGTGAAATCAATCGCCAGCCCAGGATTGATGCTCGGGGCTGGTGCACCGAGATGGCCCAGGGGGAGGGAATCGGGAGGGAGGAGGGAGGGGGGTTCTGGAGGGGGAGCATATGTATACCCATGGCAGATTCATGTCAATGTATGACAAAACCAACACAATAAAGTAAAGAAAATTAAAATAAAATAAAATAAAAATAAAAAAGAAGGCAATGTTAAAATGAACCCTTAATTGTTAAATCAAAAATGTTCTTTGCACTTACCCTTTCTGTGTGCTGGTCCAAGTAACCCAGAGGCTACACTCTGGGAAAATGGGACTTATCCCTCCTGCCCTCAGGAAAAGGGTCTGGCATGTCACTGGGTCTTTCAAAAGGAGGAGGTAGCAAATGTGATGTGAATGTAAAAATGCTCAGGCAGTATCCAGAAATGTGTCTTGTATCATCTTAATATCTCCACAGGGCTCTTCATCTGTTGCATCTTCTCTTGGGACTTTAGGATCCATGAGGAACACACTGCGAACAGCTCCAGGATGATCCGTCCCATGGGGATTAGACTAGGTTTCCACAATCATCTCACCCATGGCTACAGTTCAGCAGGGGGAGCGTGTGACAATCAGCAGCAACAGCAGGAGAAGCTGATGTCAACCAAGACCTTCAAGGGACAGAGCCCCAGGGGAGAAACAGAAAAGAGAGGCTGCAACTAGGAACAGGGCAAAATGGAGAGAAGCTTAGAAAAATAGTGCTAGTATCCACCAAAGCTAAATACATGCTTACCCTATGGTGTAGCCATTCCACTCCACAGCATATACTCTCAGAGAGGCCTACATATGTCCACCAAATGACACATACAGTCTTCGTAACAGCTGTGTTCATAAAAACCCAAGATGGAAATCAATACAGATGCCTATCGACAAAAAAAAAAAAATGAACAAATCCACTGTGAAATAGTATACTGCAAAGAAAAAAGAAAACTACTTCACTAAATGCAAAAAAAGAAAAGAATCTCAAAGATATACTTTTAAGGAAAAGAAACCAGACACCGAAGAGTACATATTATATGATGCTATTGCTATAAAGCTCAAAACAGGCAAACTAATCTCTGGTAACAGAATCAGAACAGTGGGGTGCTACTGACTGAGAAGTCCAGGAAACCTTTGAGGGTGCTAGTAATGTTCTCAATCCTGATCTTTGTGGTGGCCACAAAGGCGTTTTCACTTATTAAACATCTGTTGAGCTGTACAATAAGATTTGTTTGTATTTTAGTACAAGTATGTTGTATTTCGATATAAAATTTAATGTATAGATGTAAGAAAAAGGAAAAAAACTCTACCATAATGCTGAGTTAAGAGAGTGAAAAACAGAATGATCCCTATAACCAATACTGTTTAATAATTAAGAAGTACACATACACTAAAATAACAGCACCATTTTGCAAGAACACCAAAGATACATATTGCAACATTGGAATGGTTGCTTGTAGGGTAAAGAATGAGAGTGCAGGGAAGTGATAAAAGGGAACACATAAATAATAACACTGGGGTCTTGTTAGGACCAGAGAGGATCATGAGCCATTTAATAAAGAATGGAAGAGAAGACAGGTGAGGAGGAGGAGGACTGAGATTTTTGCACAATCCTTTGAGGTTTCCAGCACTGCCCAGGGAACCCAGCTTGGGCTCGATCCCTGGAGCATCTCCACAAATATAGCATACACAGGATACCTTTGTTCACAGGCCTGGGAAGGCAGTTCTGCAGGACTCGAAGCTGGAAGGCTGGCAACTGGGCCCACTGGAGCTCTGCAGAGGAGGAGAATTTCAGTTTGGGCTTCCAGGTGACCTGGAACTTATTGCAAAAGCAGGGGAGGGTTATATGTGGTAGAGTCAGGGAAACAGCCCCAGAGAGGAGGGAGGCTCTTAGGCAGCTCACTCCCAGGCAGCATGGGCCTGAGTCAGACCTCAGAATGTGTCCTTCACAAGATCTGTGATAGCCAAGTACCACTTGTGCTTTTAATCAACTCATTCTTTTTTTCACCTGAATAAATATTTCAAAGGGTAATTTTGTCCAAAGTGTAGGTGTGAGTGTGGAGAAATAGGAACATTTATGCATGGTTGGTGGGAATTTAAAATGGTACAGCTGTCATGGAAAACAATATAGCAGTTCCTTAAAAAAAAAAAAAAAAAAACAGAACTACCATATGACCTAGCAATCCCACTCCTGGATATCCATGCAAAAGAATGAAAATAAGGATCTCAAAGAGGTATTTGTACTCCATGTTCATTGAAGCATCATTCATTACAGCTAAAAGATGGTAATCAATTCAAGTGGCCATTGACAGACTGATAAACAAAGTATGGTATATACATACAAATGAATATTATTCATCCTTAAGAAGGAAAGACTCAAAGACACATACTACAACATGGATAAACCTAAAAGACATTTTTGTTGTTCAGATGCTAAGTCATGTCCCACTATTCATGACCCCATGGATTGTAGCATGCCAGGCTTCTTGGTCCTTCATGCTCTCCAGGAGTTTGCTCAAACTCATGTCCATTGAGTTGCTGATGCTATCTAACCATTTCATCCTCTGCTTCCCTCTTCTCCTTTTGCCTTCAATCTTTCAAAGATTTGAAAGCATCAGGGTCTTTACCAAAGAGTTGGCTCTTCACATCAGGCAGCCAAAGTATTGGAGCTTCAGCTTCAGCATCAGTCCTTCGAATGAATACTCAGGACTGATTTCCTTTATAACTGACTGGCTTGATCTCCTTGCTGTCTAAGGGACTCACAAGAGTCTTCTCCAGCACCACAGTTTGAAAGCATCAATTCTTCAGCACTCAGTCTTCTTTATGGTCCAACTCTCACATCCATACCTGACTACTGGAAAAACCACAGCTTTGATTACTTAGACCTTTGTCGGAAAAGTGATGTCTCTGCTTTTTAATACACTGTCTAGGTTTGTCATAGCTTTCCTTCCAAGGAGCAAGCATCGTTTAATTTCATGGCTACAGTCACTGTCCACAGTGATTTGGGAGTCCAAGAAAATAAAATCTGTCACTGTTTCCACTTTTCCCCCTTCTATTTGCCATGAAATGATAGGGACAGATGCCATGATCTTAGTTTTTCAAATGCTGAGTTTTAAGCCAGCTTTTTCATTTTCCTCTTTCACCCTCATCAAGAGGCTCTTTAGTTTCTTTTCACTTTCTGCCATCAGAATGGTATCAACTGTATATCCAAGGTTGCTTCTATTTTTACCAGCAATCTTGATTCCAGCTTGTGATTCATCTAGCCTGGAATTTTACATGATGTACTCTGTATATAAGTTAAATAAGCAGGGTGACAATACAGCCTTTTTCTACTCATTTCCCAATTTTGAACCAATCAGTTGTTTCATGTCTGGTTCTATCTGTTGTTTCTTGACCTGCATGCTGGTTTCTCAAAAGACAGGTAAAGTGGTCTGGTACTCCCACCACTTTAAGAATTTTCCTCAGTTCACTATGATCCACACAGGGCTTTAGCTCAGTCAATGAAGCAGATGTTTTCTAGAATTCCCTTGCTTTCTTCATGATGTAATGAATGTTGGCAATTTGACCTCTGGTTCCTCTGCCTTTACTAAACGTAACTTGTACATCTGGAAGTTCTCAGTTCATATGGCGCTGAAGCCCAGCTTGAAGGATTTAGAGCATAACTTTGCTAGCATGTGTAATAAGTGCAACTGTACAGTAGTTGGAACATTCTTTGGCACTGCCCTTCTTTGGGATTGGAAGGAAAACTTTTTCATTCCTGTGGCCATTGCTGAGTTTTCCAAATTTGCTGACATATTTTGTGCAGCACTTTAACAGCAGCATCTTTTAGAATTTTAAAGCTCAGCTGAAATTCCATCACCTCTACTAACTTGGTTCATAGTAATGCTTCCTAAGGTCCACTTGACTACATACTCCAGGATGTCTGGCTCTAGGTAAGTGACCATGCCATTGTAGTTATCTGGGTCATTAAGACTTTTTGTATAGTTCTTTTGTGTATTTTTGCCACCTTTTCTCAATCTCTTCTGCTTTTGTTAGATCCTTACCACTTCTGTACTTTATTGTGCCCTTCCCTGCATGAAATGTTCCCTTGATATCCCCAATTTTCTTGAAGAGATTTCCAGTCTTTCCCATTCTACTGTTTTCCTTTATTTCTTTGCATTGTTCATATTAGAAGGCTTTCTTACGTCTCCTTGCTATTCTCTGGAACTTTGCATTCAGTTGGGTATATCTTTTCCTTTCTCCTTTGCCTTTCACTTCTCTTCTTTTCTCAGCTAGTTTTTAAAGCCTCCTTAGACAACCATTTTGCCTTCCTGCATTTCCTTTTCTTTGGGATGGTTTTGGTCACCACATCTTGTATAGGCTTCCCTGGTGGCTCAGACGGTAAACCGTCTACTTGCAATGTGGGAGACTCGGGTCCAATCCCTGGGTCGGGAAGATCCCCTGCAGAAGGAAATGACAACCCACTCCAGTAGTCTTGCTGGAAAATTCCATGGACAGAGGAGCCTTGTAAGCTACAGTCCATGGGGTCACAAAGAGTCAGACACAACTGAGCGACTTCACTTCACTTCTTGTACAGTGTTATGAACTTCTGTCCATAGTTCTTCAGGCACTTTCTGCCAGATCTCATCCCTTGAATCTATTCATCACCTTAACTGCATAATCATAAGGGATTTGATTTAGGTCATACCTGAAAGGTCAACTGGTTTTCCCTACTTTCTTGAATTTAAGCCTGAATTTTGAAATGAGGAGCTAATGATCTGAGCCACAGTCACCTTCAGGTCTTGTTTTTGCTGACTGTATAGAGCTTCTCCATCTTTGGCTGCAAAGAATATAAGCAATTTGATTTTGGTATTGACCATCTGGTAATGTCCATGTGTAGAGTTGTCTCTTGTCTTGTTAAAACAGGGTGTTTACTATGACCAGTGTGTTCTCTTGACAAAACTCTGTTAGCCTTGGCCTTCATTTTGTACTCCAAGACCAACTTGCCTGTTACTCCAGGTATCTCTTGACTTCCTACTTTTGCATTCCAATCTTCTATGATGAAAAGGACATATTTTGGGGGTGTTAGTTCCAGGTCTTGTAGGTCTTCATAAAGCCAGTCAACTTCAGCTTTTTGGACATTAGTGGTTTGGGCACAGACCTGGATTACTGTAATGCTAAAAGACATTATGCTAAGTGATATAAGGTAGTCACAGAAGGACAAATACTATATTTGTTCCACTTATATGAGTGGAATAGTGAAATTGGTAGAAACAGAAAATAGAATGGTGGTCCCAGGGGCTGGGGGAGGGCGATGTTACTGTTTAATGTGTACAGGGTCTCAGTTTTACAAGATGATAAGAGACTGGAGGTGGATGGTGAAAACAGTTGCACAATAATGTGAGTATAAACCCGTTGTTGTAGTAGAAGCGGCTAAAGTCACTTGTACCTTGCAAAAAAGTATTCCCTTGTATAATTACTAATTAATTAATTCATTCAATATATATATATCACTACTTATAAATGAAAAACATCGGGAGTGGGCAGTCCTAAGATGGTGGAGGAATAGGACAGGGAGACCACTTTCTCATCTGCAAATTCATCAAAAGATCATTTGAAGGCTAAGCAACTTTCACAAAACAACTTCTGAATGCTGGCAAAGGACACCAGGCACCCAGAAAGGCAGCCCATTCTCTTCTAAAGGAGGTAGGACAAAATATAAAAGACAAAAGAGTTAGGAACGGAGACCTGTCCTGGAGAGGGAGTCGTGAAGGAGGAGACGTTTCCAAACAGTAGGAAACCCTCTCACTGGCCGGTCTTTGGGGAGTTTGGGAATCTCAGAGAGCAACATAACCAGGAGGAAAAAAAAAACCCACAGAATACATGTCTAACCACAATTCCCAGTGGAGAAGTAGCCCAGACGCTCGTGTCCCCCACCAGTGAGTGGAGGCTGAACAGGGAGGCGCAGGCTGCATGCTTAGGGTAAGTACAAGGCCTGAATGCCCTGAGGACAATCTGAGGTAGCTAATGTGAGATAGCAACCCAAACTGTGGGACAGACAGAGAGAAAAAAATAAAGAGAGAAGTTTCCTGTGAAAAGCTCTAACCTAAAGCACAGCCTGGCACTCTCACAGAACAAAGGACTAAGCAAACACCAAAGGAGAGATAGCCAGCTGCATACCAGCCCTTCCCCCTGCCAGAGGCAGAGAGGCAGGCATGCGACAGCCAGAGCCAGAAGGCAAGGGGCAATCTCAGCCCCAGAGACAGCAGGCTCCCAGTTGCTAACCAAGTCTTCCTGGGATCCTGGACGGTTGATATCTGCCAGGAGGGTTGCAGCCTGAGATCAGATCCCCAGAGGAGACACACGGCACACGTGAGACGGTGCTCTCACAACATGCCCAGGAAACTGAGCTGCCGGGACCGGGAAGGTGATTATGACACATGGCCCACCTGGGACAGTGTGCTCGCCAAGCATCTGGTCGCCTGAGCTGCTTGGACCTGGGAAGGGCACAAAACGTATGCCCAACCGAGTCTGTTCCTTTGTGGAGTACCCAAGAACCTGAACCTGTGCAACCTTAGACCTGGGAAGTGCACAAAACGCAGGGCCCGCTTTGGACAGTACCCCTGCAGAGCAACCTGAAGCCTGAGCAGTGTAGACCAGGAAAGCACATGCCACCATGAGCTGGGGCAAACCCAGTGTGGTCCATACACTGCGAGCACTCCCCATACATGCCAGTGATATTTGTTTGCAGTGTTCCTGTCTCCTCACAACACAACAAGTGAGCCTAAATAAATGACCACCTTCACCCCCTTGTGTCAGGGCAGAAATTAAGACACTGAAGAGACTTGCAAACAAAGGAAGCCAAAATAAACAAAAGAAGATGGAACTGCTCTGGAAGTGACAGGTGCAACAGAATAAAACCCTGAGGTTAACATTGCCTAAGCATTGGAAGGAGCCTATAGATCTTGTGAAGAAGTACAAACTGGAACAAGGAACTATCTGAAATTGAACTGACAGTTCCAGAGAAATTCCTAGATATATTTTCACTACTATTTCTTAATTTTTAAAAATTTTTTAATTTTTAAGTTATTACTCCTTTAATTTTCATTTTTATAACCTACTATTACCTTGCAAAAAAAGACTATTTTTAAATCAAATTTCATATATATATATATTTTTATAATCTTTGTGATTGATTTTGTTTTGTATTTTTAATACTGTGTTTTTCAGAGTCTAACCTCTACTCTAGATTTTTTATCTTTGCTTTTTGGTATTTGTTATCAAATTTGTACCTTTAAGAATCTAATATTCAGTATTCATTTTTAATTAGAGGTGTGATTACTGGCTTAATTACTCTCTCCCCTTTTGATTCTCCCTTTTCTCCCCCAGGTCACCGCTATCTCCTCCCTCCCCTTTCTCTACTTAACTCTGTGAATCTCTCTGGGTGTTCTGGGCTATAGAGAATGCTTAGGGAACTGATTACTGGCTAGATTGCTCTCTCCCCTCTTGACTCCCCCTCTTCTCTTCCTGGTCACCTCTATCCCCCTCCTCCCTCTTCTCTTCTCTATGTAACTTCACAAACCTCTGGGTATTCCAGACTGTGGAGAGCACATAGGGAATTGATTACTGGCTAGATTGCTCTCTCCCTTTTTGACTCCCCCTCTTCTCCTCCTGCTCACCTCTATCCCCCTCATCCCTCTTCTCTTCTCTATGTAACTCCACAAACCTCTCTGGGTGTTCGAGACTGTGGAGAGCACATAGGGAACTGATTACTGGCTAGATTGCTCTCTCCCTTTTTGACTCCCCCTCTTCTCCTCCTGGTCACCTCTATCTCCCTTCTCCCTCTTCTCTTCTCCATGTAACTCTGTGAACCTCTCTGGGTGTCCCTCGCTGTGGAGAATCTTTTCATCATTAACCTAGATGTTTTATCATCTGTGCTGTATGGATGGAGAAGTATTGAGGCTACTTTAAGAATAAGACTGAAAGCCAGAGGCAGGAGGTTTAAATCCCAAACTTGAACACCAGAAAACTCGTGACTCCAGGGAACATTAATTGACAAGAGCTCATCCAAAAGCCTCCATACCTACACTGAAACCAAGCTCCACCCAAGAACCAACAAGTTCCAGAGCAAGACATACCATGCTAATTCTCCAGCAATGCAGAAACACAACTCTGAGAATTAAAATACAGGCAGCTGAAAGTCACACTAAACCCAAAGACACCCCAAAACTCACTACTGGACACTTCATTGAACTCCAGAGAAAAGAGATCCAGTTCCACCCACCAGAACAGAGATGCAAGCTTACCTAACCAAGACACCTTGACAAGCCACTAGTCCAACCCTACCCACAGGGAGCAACCTCCACAATAAAGAGGAACCACAAATTTCCAGCATAAGAAAGGTCAACCCAAACAGCAATCTAAACAAAATGAAAAGGCAGAGAAACATTCAGCAGGTAAAGGAACATGATAAATGCCAAACCAAACAAAAGATGAGGAGATAGGGAGTCTGCCTATAAAAGAATTCAGAATAATGACAGTAAAGATGATCCAAAATCTTGAAAACAAAATGAAGTTACAGATAAACAGATGGGAGACAAGGATTGAGAAGATGCAAGAAATGTTTAACAAGGACCTAGGAGAAATAAAAAAGAGTCAATCAATAATGAATAATGCAGTAACTGAGATCAAAAGCACTTTGGAGGGAACCAACAGAAGAATAACTGAGGCAGAAGATAGTATAAGTGAGGTGGCAGATGGAATGGTAGAAATAAATGAAACAGAGAGGAAAAAAGAAGAAAGAATGAAAAGAAATGAGGACAAACTCAGAGACCTCTGGGACAATGTTAAACGCCCCAACATTCGAATCATAGGAGTCCCAGAAGAAGAAGACAAAATGAAAGACCATGAGAAAATACTTGAGGAGATAATAGTTGAAAACTTCCCTAAAATGGGGAAGGAAATAGTCACCCAAGTCCAAGAAACCCAGAGAGTCCCAAACAGGGTAAACCCAATGCAAAACACCCCAAGATGCATATTAATGAAATTAACAAAGAACAAATATTAAAAGCAGCAAGGGAAAAACAACAAATAACACACAAGGGGATTCCCCTAAGGATCACAGCTGATCTTTCAATAGAAACTCTCCAGGCCAGAAGGGAACGGCAGGGCATACTTAAAGTGATGAAAGAAAATAATCTACAGTTCAGATTACTGTACCCAGTAAGGATCTCATTCAAATATGAAGGAGAAATCAAAAGCATTACAGACAAGCAAAAGCTGAGAGAATTCAGCAACACCAAACCAGCACTCCAACAAATGCTAAAGGATCTTCTCTAGACAGGAAACACAGAAAGGGTGTATAAACTCGAACCCAAAACAACAACGTAAATGGCAATGGGATCATACTTATCAATAATTACTTTAAATGTAAATAGATTGAAGGCCCCAACCAAAAGACAAAGACTGGCTGAATGGATACAAAAACAAGACCCCTGCATATGCTGTCTACAAAAGACCCACCTCAAAACAAGGGACACATACAGACTGAAAGTGAAGGGCTGGAAAAAGATATTCCATGCAAATAGAGACCAAAAGAAAGCAGGAGTAGCAATACACATATCAGATAAAATAGGCTTTAAAATAAAGGCTGTGAAAAGAGGCAAAGAAGGACACTATATAAGGATCCAAGGATGAATCCAAGAGGAAGATATAACAATTATAAATATATATGCACCCAACATAGGAGCACTGCAATATGTAAGGCAAATGCTAACAAGTATGAAAGGGGAAATTAACAATAACACAATAATAGTGGGAGGCCTTAATACCCCACTCACACCTATGGATAGATCAACTAAACAGAAAATTAACAAGGAAACACAAACTTTAAATGATGCAATAGACCAGTGAGACCTAATTGATATCTATAGGACATTTCACCCCAAAACAATGAATTTCACCTTTTTCTCCAGTGCACATGGAACCTTCTCCAGGATAGATCACATCCTGGGCCATAAATCTAGCCTTGGTAAATTCAAAATTGAAATCATTCCAAGCATCTTTTCTGACCAAATGCAGTAAGATTAGATGTCAATTATAGGAGAAAAACTATTAAAAATTCCAACATTTGGAGGCTGAACAACACGCTGCTGAATAACCAAGAAATCATAGAAGATATCAAAATATGCACAGAAACGAATGAAAATGAAAACACAACAACCCAAAACCTATGGGACACTGTAAAAGCAGTGCTAAGGAGAAGATTCATAGCAATACAGGCTTACCTCAAGAAACAAGAAAAAATTCAAATAAATAACCTAACTCTGCACCCAAAGCAACAAGAAAAGGAAGAAATGAAGAACCCTAGCGTTAGTAGAAGGAAAGAAATCTTAAAAATTAGGGCAGAAATGAATGCAAAAGAAACAAAAGCAATCACAGCAAAAATCAACAAAGCTAAAAGCTGGTTCTTTGAGAAGATAAATAAAATTGACAAACTATTAGCCAGACTCATCAAGAAACAAAGGGAGAAGAATCAAATCAAAAAAATAAGCAATGAAAATGGAGAAATCACAACAGACAACACAGAAATACAAAGGATCATAACAGACTACTATCAGCAACTATATGCCAATAAAATGGACAACTTGGAAGAAATGGACAAATTCTGAAAAATACAACTTTCCAAAACTGAACCAGGAAGAAAGAGAAAATCTTAACAGACCCATCACAAGCACGGAAATCAAAACTGTAACCAGAAATCTCCCAGCAAACAAAAGCCCAGAACCAGACAGCTTCACAGCTGAATTCTACCAAAAATTTAAAGAAGAGCTAACACCTATCCTACTCAAACTCTTCCAGAAAATTGCAGAGGAAGGTAAATTTCCAAACTCATTCTATGAGGCCACCATCACCCTAATACCAAAACCAGGCAAAGATCCCACAAAATAAGAAAACTACAGGCCAATATCACTGATGAATATAGGTCCTTGACAAAATTCTAGCAAACAGAATCCAACAACATATTAAAAAGATCATACATCATGACCAAGTGGGCTTTATCCCAGGGATGCAAGGATTCTCCAATATCCGCAAATCAATCAAAGTAATACACCACATTAACAAATTGAAAGATAAAAACCACATGATTATCTCAATACATGCAGAGAAAGCCTTTGACAAAATTCAACATCCATTTATGATAAAAAAAAAAAAACGCTCCAGAAAGCAGGAATAGAAGGAACATACCTCAACATAATAAAAGCTATATAGGACAAACCCACAGCAAACATTATCCTCAATGGTGAAAAACTGAAAGCATTTCCCCTAAAGTCAGGAACAAGACAAGGGTGCCCACTCTCACCACTATTCAACATAGTTTTGGAAGTTTTGGCCACAGCAATCAAGCAGAAAAAGAAATAAAAGGAATCCAGATTAGAAAAGAAAAAGTAAAACTCTCACTGTTTGCAGATGACATGATCCTCTACATAGAAAACCCTAAAGACTCCACCAGAAAATTATTAGAACTAATCAATGAATACAGTAAAGTTACAGGATATAAAATTAATACACAAAACTCCTTGCATTTCTATACACTAACAATGAGAAAACAGAAAGAGAAATTAAGGAAACAACTCCATTCACCATTGCAATGAAAATAATAAAATACTTAGGAATGTATCTACCTAAAGAAACAAAAGACCTATATATAGAAAACTATAAAACACTGATGAAAGGAATCAAAGAGGACACAAATAGATGGAGAAATATACCATGTTCACGGATCAATATAGTGAAAATGAGCATACTACCCAAAGCAATCTATAGATTCAATGCAATCTCTATCAAGCTACCAATGGTATTTTTCACAGAACTAGAACAAATAATTTCACGATTTGTATGGAAATACAAAAAACCTCAAATAGCTAAAGCAATCTTGAGGAAGAAGAATGGAACAGGAGGAATCAACCTTCCTGACTTCAGGCTATACTACAAAACTAAAGTCATCAAGACAGTATGGTACTGGCACAAAGACAGAAATATAGATCAGTGGAACAAAATAGAAAGCCCAGAGATAAATCCACACACCTATGGACACCATATCTTTGACAAAGGAGGCAAGAATATACAATGGAGAAAAGACAATCTCTTTAACAAGTGGTGCTGGGAAAACTGGTCGACCACTTGTAAAAGAATGAAACTAGAACACTTTCTAACACCATACACAAAAATAACTAAAAATGGATTAAAGATCTAAATGTAAGACCAGAAACTATAAAACTCCTAGAGGAAAACACAGGCAAAAAACTCTCCGATATAAATTACAGCAGGATCCTTTATGACCCACCTCCCAGAGTATTAGGAATAAAAGCAAAAATAAACAAATGGGACCTAATTAAATGTAAAAGCTTTTGCACAACGAAGGAAACTATAAGCAAGGTGAAAACACAGCTTTCAGAATGGGAAAAAAAATAGCAAACAAAGCAACTGACAAAGAATTAGTCTCAAAAATATACAAGCAACTCCTGAAGGTCAACACCAGAAAAATAAACAATCCAATTAAAAAATGGGCCAAAGAACTAGACATTTCTCTATAGAAGACATAGAGATGGCTAACACATGAAAAGGTGCTCAACATCACTCTTTATCAGAGAAATGCAAATCAAAACCACAGTGAGGTACAATTTCATGCCAGTCAGAATGCTATCCAAAAGTCTACAAGCAATAAATGCTGGAGAGGGTGTGGAGAAAAGGGAACCCTCTTACACTGTTGGTGGGAATGCAAACTAGCACAGCCACTATGGAGAACAGTGTGGAGAGTCCTTAAAAAACTGGAAATAGAACTGCCATATGACCCAGCAATCCCACTGCTGGGCATACACACTGAGGAAATCAGAATTGAAAAGAGACACACATACCCCAGTGTTCATCACAGCACTGTTTACAATAGCTAGGACATGGAAGCAACCTAGATGTCCATCAGCAGACGAATAAATCAGAAAGCCATGGCACGTATACACAATGGAATATTACTCAGCCATTAAAAAGAATGCATTTGAATCAGTTCTAATGAGGTGGATGAAACTGGAGCCTGTTATACAGAGTGAAGTAAGTCAGAAAGAAAAACAGCAATATAGCATATTAACACATATATATGGACTTTAGAAAGATGATCATGATGACCCTATAAGTGAGACAGCAAAAGAGACACAGAGATAAAGAACAGACTTTTGACTCTGTGGGAGAAAGCCAGGGTGGGATGATTTGAGAGAATAGTATTCAAACATGTATATTACCATATATGAAATAGATCGCCAGTGCAG
The DNA here is from genome assembly GCA_007570785.1 of Antilocapra americana. Lineage (NCBI taxonomy): Eukaryota > Metazoa > Chordata > Mammalia > Artiodactyla > Antilocapridae > Antilocapra > Antilocapra americana. Next base: position 13,465,086 of record ML663012.1, on the reverse strand, counting down.
GTTCGATGCATGAGACAGGGTGCTCTCGGATGAAGAATGAGATAGGGAAGAATGTGGGAGGGGCATTCAGGATGGCGGACACATGTACACCCATGTCTGATTCATGTCAATGTATGGCAAAAACCACTACAATATTGTAATTAGCCTCCAATTAAAATAAATTAATTAATTTTTTAAATTAAAAACCTCTTGCCTAACAGAAAGGTTTCCATTAAATTAAAGACAAATACACCCCAAATGCAGGTTGTTTTTAATATTGTTCTAGATGCTGGTGCCTGCTATGGTTGTGCGCAAAGACCTAATCCCACTTTGTTTGAAGGAGGGATTACCAAGTGCCAGAGAAGTGTTGAAAGCACTTTAGATCCAACTTTCTCCTTGACAAATTCAGAAGGGCCCAAAGAGAGCTTTCAAGAGATGTACTTTCTCTCCAACTGATTTAATAGGGTGGTAACTCTGGGTCTCTATAAGCATGTCTTGTGCCAGGGGGCATAGGCACCTTACACTTTGAAAGACTTTTGTAAGGACAAGTGAGTAGGGGGCATGAGTTTCTCAAGCAGGGGAAGGGCACGGCAGGTTAAGAGACAAGAGCAGAGTAACAAAATCCTCACTAGGGAAGAGCCCTACCATGTAAGCCCTAAGTGGTCCAGGGCTGTTTGGAAAGGGAATTCTGGCTCTCAGTGCCTGAGCAGGGGTACTTTGAATCCAAGGACTCCTTGCCCTGGTGAGAGGGGTCCAGCTATGAGAGGGTCCCTTTAAATACAGGGCCTAGGATTGTGACCTGGCTACTTGTTATTGTTGTTGTTGTTCAGCTGCTAAGTTGTGTGTGACTCTTTGGGGGCCCAAGGACTGAAGCACACCAGGCTTCTCTGTCCTTCAGTATCTCCTGGAGTTTGCTCAGAGTTATATTCATTGAGGTGGTGATGCTATCTAAACACCTCATCCTCTGCTGCCATCTTCTCCTTTTGGCTTCAATCTTTCCCAGCATCAGGATCTTTTCCAATGAGTCCGTTCTTCCCATCAGGTAGCCAAAGTATTCAGGTTCAGCATCAGTCCTTTCAATGAATATTCAGGGTTTTTTCCTTTAGGACTGACTGGTTTGATCTTGTTGCAGTTCATTGCTGTATGCAAGTAAATAAAATGCACTCTCAAGACAGGGCATGGACTAGACAAACAAAGCTGGTGAGGATGGAAGGGAAGGAACTGAAGGAGGAACTTGTTAAGAATGCCGATAAGGCAGCACCAGTGAACATCTGATGTGTTGGCCTGAACTGCATCTATACCGTTTCACTGGAAACAGCAGACTCACCTTTCCTTTCAGAAGTAGCCTCTCTCTCTGATTCTCAGTACTTTTGGTTGTGCAAGGCTGACTTCATCCCCTTTCCACCATAAGAAGCAGAAGATCCAAGTCTGGCTAGTAAGAAGATACCATCCTTCCTCCCCGTGCTCAGTTGCTCAGTTGTGTCTGACTCTTTGTGAGCCCACGGAGTGTGGACCGCCAGGCTCCTCTGTGCATGGGCTTTTCCTGGCAAGAATACTGGAGTGGCTTGCCATTTCCTCCTACAGGATTTTCCCAACTCAGGGATTGACTGGCATCTCTTGTGTCTCCTGCACTGGCAGGCATAGTCTTTACCACTGAGCCGTCTGGGAATTTCCCTTCCTCTCCAGTTCATCGCGGAGAAGGCAATGGCACCCCACTCCAGTACTCTTGCCTGGAAAATCCCATGGACGGAGGAGCCTGGTAGGCTGCAGTCCATGGGGTCGCGAACAGCACGACACGACTTAGCCACTTCCCTTTCACTTTTCACTGTCATGCATTGGAGAAGAGAATGGCAACCCACTCCAGTGTTCTTGCCTGGAGAATTCCAGGGACGGGGAAGCCTGGTGGACTGCCGTCTATGGGGTCGCAGAGTCGGACACGATTGAAGCGACTTAGCAGCAGCAGCAACCACTTCATCGCAATGATGAGTGTATTGCCCACTAACATATAAACTCCTGAATTCAGCTGCACGTGAAGCTAGAACCCCCTTTTCCCTTTCATTCATGCTTTAGAAAAGTGCATAGCGTAGCTGACACGGCCTGACGCGGGGTGTGTATCTGGGTGTGTGTGTCTGTGTGTGCGCTGGAGGAGGGGGGTGGAGGGAGGAGGGAGTCTCACAATGCCTGTCTCGTCCAGTGCCTCTGGAGATTTCATCTAGTCTGTAGATGTCCTTTCCGAATAACTCAGATATCCTTAAAGATCCGGGTCTCTTATTGCTCAGAAGCATTCCCCACCCCCTCCCGAGATGCCGATGACAGGACTTGGAGGTGACCAGCTGAAATGTGAAATCCTACATTTAATTGTAAAAGTAACTTTTAAATTTTAGCTATTTTCCTTTTGTATCCTCACCTCGAGCTCTTCCACGGGCCCTCGGACAGCCCCCAGGCCCCAAGTCAGACGCGTAACCGGCCTGACGCACAAACATGTCCGGGTACGCGGCCAGCGAGAGCCGGGCGGCGGGAGCGGGCGGGGGCTCGCACGCTTGCGCCGGGAGGGGCGGCTGGCCCAGGCCTGCGCCGCGCCCCTCCGCCGGCAGGGGGCGGGGCGGCGGGGGCTCGCACGCATGCGCCGGGAGGGGCGGCTGGCCCAAGCCTGCGTCGCTCCCCTCCGCGGGGCGGCGGGAGCGGGCGGGGCTCGCACGCATGCGCCGGGAGGTGCGGCTGCGCCGTGCGCCTCTGCCAGCAGGGGGCGGGGCGGCGGGAGCGCGCCTGAGGCGGCTGCCGGGCGCAGAGGCGGCCGCGCTCCCGAGGCCTGCCTTCGGGCGCGTCCGCCACGCCGGCTCCGTCCTCCCGAGGCGCTCCGCTCGGCGGGACCGGGCCAGGGCATGGGGCGGGCCCGCCGACACGGCGCAGGGGGCGCCCGGAGCAGCCGGCCGCGCGCGCCCTGAGCCGCCGTCCTCGCCGGGCGCCCACGGGCGCGTCCGAGCGGGCGGGCCGCGGCCCTGAGCGCGGCGCCGAGG
>ML663012.1:13273775-13461690 GCA_007570785.1 Antilocapra americana | reverse complement strand
CGCTCGGCGCCGGCCCGGGAGCCCGGTCGGCGGGCGGCGGCGGGCGGCGGCGCGATGAGCGGACAACGCGAGCCAGGAGTACTACACCGCGCTCATCAACGTGACGGTGCAGGAGCCCGGCCGCGGCGCGCCGCTCACCTTCCGCATCGACCGCGGGCGCTACGGGCTGGACTCGCCCAAGGCCGAGGTGCGCGGCCAGGTGCTGGCGCCGCTGCCCATCCACGGAGGTGAGTGCCTGGCGCGGCGGCGGCGGGCGGCGGCTCGGTCCCCACCCCCGGGAGCCGGCGCCCGGGCGCGGAGGCGGCGGGCGCGGCGCCCCCGGCCCGGCCCGGGGGATGCGCCGCTCGGCGGGCGGCCGGGGTCGAGGTGCCCGTCGTGTGCTCCCTCGCCCGTTCGCCGCGGCGGTGATGAGGCTTCAGACGCGCTCTTGGGTTCTTCTCTTTAGAAAGGCTTTTCTTCTTTTTTTTTTTCCTTTTTGGTTTAGTTAGCTTGTTTACAGGAAGGCACTGAACTGCGAGTTTGCAGGGACAGCTCAGACAAAGGCGGTGGTGGGAGAGCGCAAAACTAGTTCACGATGCATGAAGTCTCAACCTGTATTTCGGAATCCGCGCAGGTTTCCTCCCGAAGTCACAGACTGCGCTGTATTGGAAGGATGAGGCCCTTTTCTACCGTAAAAAACGTGCCGTTTATCTTAAGTGACAAGTGGAAGGAGGGTGGAGGAGGAAAATGGGCATCTTCCGTGTTGCTTTTGGCTCATATTGTGCCCCACCAGCTTTACTGTAATTTGACGCCTGCACATCTCACGTTACGATGAATCCGATACCAATTGGAACCTGTGGCCAAGTCTTCAGGTCATGAGAGTCTGCCAAAGGGGAAATAGGTAAAATTTTTGAGAGTTATCTTTGAAGCCATTTGGCTTAATCTTACGTCTTCCTATCATTTGCTCTTTAATAATTTAGTATAAGGCATATATTTGTACAAATTTCTGGTGATGTTTTAAAAGAAACTTTCCCCACGCTTTGGAGTATGATTTTGTTTGTTTCCTTTTGGAAAAATGTCTACTACCTTCTCCATCCCTTCCCATTCTCACCCTGAGAATGCTGAGAGGGGCCTTTTTAAAAAGCTGCTTTTCATGTGAAGATGACCTAAACTAAACAACCTAGTAAGGTGTTTGTTTTTTTATACTCTGTTAGAACATCACGCCGCTTCTGAGATATGTGTTTGAATGCGAACGTCCGTGTTTTTTCCTTTGAGGTAATCTAGCTAGGGAAGAAGAATCAGGAAGGGCTTTCCCCAGCCTTTCCTCAGTTTACACCTTCCTTTCAAACGTTCATTTTTACATCAATAATCAGTTGCTTAGTATGCACTTCTCATCTCCACTTTGTTTAAAAAAAAAAAAAAGGCAGTTAGGGTCCCGCTTTGCCCACAGTAACAACTTTGGCCTTTGGTTCATTCAGTAAATATTTGCTTGCTTGTTCTGTGCCAGTCACTGGGCTTGGGACACAAAATGTTGCCAAACTGTGGCACTGACAATGGTCGCCTGTTTTCTGGGGTTGAGATCTGTGAGGGTCACGTGGAAGGGGAGGAAGAGGGAGAGGCAAACTATTCTGGAACAAGAACTGGCCCTGTGCAGTATTTTGAAATCTGTGGTTTGTCTTTCGGTTCCTCTAGGCACCTCGAATCCATGGTCCTCACTTTAGATGCTTGCCTCATCAGTGATCTGTGTTCTGAAACTACTTGTTGCTTGCTTGTCATTCCAAGCAAAAGTCCCATCTTTAGAAAACTTGTTTTAAGTGTATGGAGAGAAGGGTATTGGACACTGCTGCTGCTGCTGCTGCTAAGTCGCTTCAGTCGTGTCCAACTCTGTGCGACCCCATAGATGGCAGGCAGCCCACCAGGCTCCTCCATCCATGGGATTTTCCAGGCGAGAGTACTGGAGTAGGGTGCCATTGTCTTCTCCGCTATTGGACACTGATGGGTGGGTGGTAAAGGCTCGTCTTGTTCCTCTGTCAGTGTGGAGGTGTCAGTTGTGCTGTACATAAGCCTTATGACACTGGTGAAGTACTGTGTGAGTTTAGGAAAGTAATTTGGCCTTTTAGCCTCAATTTTGTCTGCAAAAGGGAATGGTGAAATAGTTACACCTTAAGTTTATTGAGGGGCTTCCCTGGTGGCTCAGATGGTAAAGAATCTGCCTGCAATGTGGGAGACCTAGGTTCAATTCTTAGGTTGGGAAGATCCCCTGGAGGAAGGCATAGCAACCCATTCCAGTATTCTTGCCTGGAGAATCCCCATGGACAGAGGAGCCTGGAAGTTTGCAAAGGGTTGGACTCAGACTGAGCGACTAAGCACAGCACAGCACAGCACAGCACAAGGTTGTTGAGAGGCTTAAATGGTGCCTGCATTCTAACAAGAGGAGATTTGTTAACCTAAATGAATCTCTAAATTGGTGGCGTTTTAGACGTGGCATCAGTGGGAACACATTGGAGCAGTCTTGGAAACTTGAGTCTGCAGTCAGTTCCCCTGGGATCTATCTTCTCTTCGTTTCCTCTGTTCTCTAGGGGCTCATTCTGTATCCGCACATCTTGAGATTGCTCAAGGTTTTTTCATGGCATTGGTGGTGGAATCCTGCAGGTAGTTTGGGTCTGGCTTTCTGCTAAGGAATCTGCACACGTAGGTTCTTTCAATCCAGCAAATACTAATTGAAAACCTGCTGGTCCCAGCTACCATCCAAGGTAATGGGGAAGAAGGAGGGGCCTCAGAAATAAGCAAAACAGGTTCTTTCTCTTCTTCCTGAAGCTCACGGTCTAGTGGCATTTTTATATCAGTTTACCTGTAAGCTGTTTCTAAATCAATGGACTGACATGAAATCTAAGAAGTTTTTGTACTTTCACGGCAGGAATTTAGGAATTTATCTTGTTTTTTTTTGTTTTTGTTTCTTGGCAGCACTATCTTTAGCGTGCAGAATCTTTAGTTCCCCCTGAACAGGGATGGAGCCCACACCCCACAGTGGAAATGCAAAATTCCAACCACTGGACCACCAGAGAAGTCCTAGGAATGTATTTTAATAAACAAGAATGGTGGTAGAAATTTGTTAAAATTTTTCACGTTTAAGAAAATGGCTTATGTCTATTATGTCAGTGTACCGTAGTCACTCAGTCGTGCAACCACATGGACTGTAGCCCACAAGGCTCCTCTGTCAGTGAGATTTCCCAGGCAAAAACACTGGAATGGGTTGCCATTTCCTCCTCCAGGGGATCTTCCTGAGCCTGGAATGGAACACAGGTCTCCCGCGTTGCTGGCAGATTCTTTATCATCTGAGCCACCAGGGAAGCCCATATGTCTATTATACCTCAATTTAAAAAAAGAAAATAGCTTGAAATTTGAATAATATTTGGTTATTTCACATTATGATAGTTTCGATTTAGTCTCAAATTTTAGTCCTTTTAGAAAAAATAATATTTTCTGACTCTTGCATGCTTGTAATTTTAAGTTGAAGAGTATTCTTAACATGTTAATTGAAGATTTACTGAGTGTTGACACTAAACAAAGTGATGTTCAAATTACAAAAAGATAGTTATGAGACAGAATTACTGGCAAAAAAAGAACCAGCATGGTCAATAGATGGGAAGTTAATAAAAAATTAATTTTGAGGACAAGTGTTTGGTGAACATAAAGACAAAATTAGTTTCCTGGAGCTTAACGTGATGACTTGTTTTAATTGTTTGACTTGGTTGTGAAAGTAAAAACCTTTCTAGTTATTTTGCATTATTTCTGTAAATTAGGCAAGTATGAATTACTGGACAAGATTTATTTGTCCAATATCTTTAAAGAGCATATTGGCAATTTCCTAAATGCTTTGGTATTTTAGAAGTACATTTTGAAAAGTGTTAAACTTTATAAAATACTTCACAAACAAGTGTTGTACTTTGAAAATGCATTCTTTATCATTAGAGTATATTTTAAATGGAGATTTATTTGGTGATAACAGATTTCATATTTTAACTGTAAAGAATTTATTTTTTGAAATGAACTTTTGCAGGAACATGCCTTATGTTTATTCACAGATACTGGCTGTTCATGGTTGCCTTCTTATTACTAGCCTACTCAAAGGGTGAGCTTAGATAGGAACAAATGTAAAGGCTAGCCAGCATTTACTGTGGAACAGACCTTGTATATGTGCTCTGTGTGTGTGCACACTGACTTTTTGTTTGAGCTTGGAGGTGGGGGTTGGGAGAGAAGGCCCTGTTGTTGATGATGCCATTTTGTATGCAAATATGCTGGTGGGAAGAATTTGGTAATAGCCATTTTGCACAGAAATTTTCAGGATTGGATGTTTCAGCTTTGGAGAACAATTTTACCAAGTAATAAACTTTTTTTTTGGCCATCTAGTTGACTGAAGAGATGCCATAGCATATTTTTTAAAAACCTTAGATTCTTATGTTTTATGTGATTTTGTTGGATGAAGCCATTAAACCTAAACTTGGTTTTTAAAATTCTGATTTTAGATTGAAGGCAGTCGATGTGGAAACAAGATCTTGGATGAAAAGGGCCATGAAATGTTAGATTTTATAATACCAAGGGCAGGGGCTACCAGATATAGAGATTTCAAAATATTCAGAAAAAAAGTAGATGTTTTCCTGAAATCAGAAACCCTGAAAGGAAAGAGAATTCAGAAGAAGCTGGAGACTCTAAAAAACCAAATTTTGACCTAAAATAGATAACCAAGCAATATATGATAAATTGTATTTGTATCAAATTTTAACAATTTAGAAAATATTTTTACATTTTGTATTTTTCCTTTGCTTTTGGATGATTCATTAGCATATTAAATTTGAATATATATTTTTAAACCTCCCCACCAAATATATACATCCTTCCTCCGTCCCATCTTTCTGTTTCTCTTTATAGCAAAGTGTTGCCTGTACTTTATGCCTTAGAGTTTTCATCTTTCTATTCTTCACATTGTGAAGGTTTTTGTTGTGCCATTGATTTTGATAAAGACGTGACATATTTTCCTGAAATGTTGGACGGCGGGATCCTCAGGATCTCAGTGTATGGAATGGTTGGCTGAAACTAAGAGAAAAGTTAATAGAAATTATTATGTAGTCTTGAATTTGGGTAAAAAAAAAATTAGCTGCAGTGAAAAGAGTTGAGGGAAATAAAGCTTCAAGCTGCATGTCAAAGGACAAAGCCCCTGAGCACTCACTGACCAGGCCATTCTAATCTTGCATGCATTTGAGCATCGTATCCTGGGTAACACAGGTCCCACTTCGTTATAGGCCAGGCACACTTTTAGTGCATGTTCATTTCTGAATATGAGTTTTAAGAGATGAACAAACTACAAAGCATTGTTTTGAATATTATAAAAGGGAAATCCTTCATTTGAAGGAGCATTAGATTAGATGGCTTGTAAGATCCCTCCATCTTGAACAAGGTGTGACTGTAAAGTAGTAAGACAAACCTTGTTATACAAGTGCCAGATGTACCCATTAAGGATACTGTTCTTTTCATGCCAGTCACATGGGCGTGTATATGTGCCTATGTATACACACGTATTTTGCACCAATGAAAAATTTAAACACTTTTCAGAATTTGTTTTGTGAGGTTACCTTTTTGATTGAATCATTTGGAAAATGCATACAGTTTATCAAATGTTTGTCTTTTCTGGATAGATTTTAATTTTGACAATTGAAAATTATTTTTGAGGCAGTCTTTTAATGTGCTTGTGAATTCTCTCTTTAGATAATTCTCAAAGAAGTTTGGTAGTGTTTTGGACCATGTCCATACCTCTGGGGTGCATGGATAGTCCTCAAAGATGGTTCTTTTAAGTATAGCAACCTTGACTTATTTACAAAATGAAACTAAGTTTTCCAGGATCATCATTTGTTGTTTTATCATCCTTAGAGTATTTTTTGCACTAAACATTCATTTCTTTGCCATAAGTCATAGTAAGTGTAGCTTTCTTTACTGTTGGAAGCACTTTTGAACAAAATAAAGGGATCCCTTCAAATGCCAAGTGAAATGAATTAAAAGTCCATAATAAACTCCTCTGAGCTTGCATTATGCAAGTTCTGTGGTGTGTGTGTGGAAGATGTGTATGCAATTCCTGCCTAAGAGACCTTGTCTGGACGGCATAAATAGGACATGCCGTTGTGGAAGATGGCGCAGGCTATCTGCAGGCACTGGCAAGGGGACCAGCTGCAGGTCCCCTTGGACGTGCCTGGAGAATAGCCTGCAAACAGTCTGTTGGGATGCAGCCGTGTCCAGTCGTGCCCATGTCTGTGGCTCTGTGGTATACCGACCGAGTCGAGCGGTCATTACAGGAGCTGGTATGACTTCCAAGCCTAAACTGCTTGTTCTCTAGCCCTTTAAGAAAACTTTAGACAACCCACAATCCATGTTCTAAGGGTTCATTTATACCTTAGTTTTTCCCATTAAAACTGTGTTATGGATTTATGGGTGAGAAGTTGATTTCTAAGTCGTCCCAGACTGTGAGCTCTTGGAAACTAGGGACAGCGTCGTCTTTGTTTCAACCAAATACCTCAAACTGTGCCTGGCACTAGCAAACCACGGTAATATGTGGTTGCGTTTAACCCTGTGGTGCTTGGTCTGGTAGTGAAACTGATGGCAGGTGTTGCTGGAATCTGTATGATGGGATGGGGATGGTGGGGTGTTGATAGAGTATGCCGTAGGGCCTCTGTTATGATGCTAGATCAGTAAATGGTACAGAGATCAGAGGAATGAAAAATTATTTGGGCTTGTAGTCTGGAGAGTGGAAGTTAAACTTGATTAGTTCTTTCTCTAGCCATAATGGAATAACAGACACTAGGTTTACCTTGCCACCTCAAGTGACTGGAAAACCTGACAGTTATGAAACAGCAGTTTTATAAATAGGTCAGAAAATAGCACAGGACAGTGATCCCTGAGAGAAAGGAAATAAACAACAGAGTTCTATGACTGCCTCAGCTTACCACCTGGGGAGTTTCTAAACTGAAGCTCAGGGAAGGGGAACCCAGAAAGAATCTAGTGGTCTCCCTGAATGGATGAGACAGAGTTCATAGCTCAGACAGGTGAAGGCAGCTTGAGTAGGCTTGAATATGTGAGGAGGTCAAGTACAGGAGAGGAGGGAGCTGCAAGGGGTTCACTCAAGCCTTTGATTGAGTACTGTTCTACTCATTTTATGGAGACCTGTCAGAAATTAGGAGGTGAAAGAATTCTTGGAGTTCGCACAGGCCAAGAATAGTTCATAGTCTCACTAATCACAGTGGAAAGACCTAATGGATGAGGCATGGAGTAAGGCCAGATTAGCCCTGGAGAATAGCCTGTTCTGGACCCACCTACCAAATCTGAGAGGCAAACTTTAAAAGGATGAGATTTATTGGAAGTACCTAATCCTGAACAAACCCTAACAAAGTCTGAAGGGATTACAACAAAGTCCAGCTCCCAAAAACATGAAATCCAATACCAGCATCCAATAAAAAATGAGCAGACAAGCCAAGTAGAGAAAATGTGACCCATAACCAGACAGAAAACAGTCAGCAGAAACAGCCCCAGAAGTGGGACAAATGATGGAATTGCAAATAAAGGTGTTGAAAGAGCTATTATAAAATAGACTCAGTTTATTCACGAAGGTAAAAGGAAACTTGAACATGAGAGAAAAGGATCTAAAAATAGATCCACTTCAAACTATGAGCAAGGTGGAAAGACAGCCCTCAAAATGGGAGAAAATAATAGCAAATGAAACAACTGACAAAGGATTAATTTCCAAAATATACAAACAGTTTACACAACTCAATACCAGAAAAAAACAGCCCAATCAAAAAGTGGGGAAAAGACTTAAACAGACATTTCTCCAAAGAAGATATAAAGGTGAGTAACAAACAAATGAAAAGATGCTCAGTATCACTCATTATTAGAGAAATGCAAATCAAAACTACAATGAGGTATCACCTCACACCAGTCAGAATGGCCCTCATCAAAAAGTCTACAAACAGTAAACTCTGGAGAGGGTGTGGAGAAAAGGGAACGCTCTTGCGCTCTTGGTGGGAATGTAAATTGATACAGTCACTATGGAAGATAAAAACTAGGAATAAAATCACCTTATGACCAGCAATCCCACTCCTAGACATATACCCTGAGGAAACCAAACTGAAAAAGACTCATGTATCCCATTGTTCATTGCAACACTGTTTATGATAGTTGGAAAAACATGGAAGCAACCTAGATGTCCATCGATAAATGAATGGATAAAGAAATTGTGGTACATATACACAATGGAATATTATGCAGCCATAAAAAGGAACACATTTGAGTCAGTTCTGATGAGGTGGATGAACCTAGAACCTATTATACAGAGTGAAGTGAGTCAGAAAGAGAAAGATAAATACTGTATTCTAACGCATATATACGTAATCTAGAAAGTGGTACTAAAGATATTTACAGAGCAACAATCGAGAAACAGACATAGAGAATACACTTATGGATGGGGGAGGGGAGGAGAGGGTGAGGTGTATGGAAAGAGTAACATGGAAACTTACATTACCATATGTAAAATAGGTAGCCAACAGAAATTTGCTATATGGCTCAGGAAACTCAAACAGGGGCTCTGTATCAACCTAGGGGTTGGGATGGGGAGGGAGGTTTGAAAGGAAGGGGACATATGTATACCTATGGCTGATTCATGTTGAAGTTTGACAGAAAACAGCAAAATTTTGTAAAGCAAATATCCTTCAATAAATAAATTTTTATAAAAGTAGACCCACATCAAACTTGAGTTTGAGTAAACTCAAACCTGAAAAAGTGTAGGATTTCTATTGATAGAGAAAAGAAGAAAGTGTATACTGAGAGGATGATATTTCCTGCCTTGGTGGTCTCTCTTTATCCCGAACAGTGATTCAGCTAACATATACTGGGTACACACTCTCTGCCAAGAATGGTGCCAAGTATTGTACATGGAGCATCACTGAATTCTTGTAACAGCTCTAGGTGGTACGATATCCTCATTCTGTGGGTGGGAGTTCACGGCACTCCAGTCTCTTAGTGTTTTTGTTTGTTTTTTCTTTATAGCACTTAATATGGTTGGAAATTGTGTATCTATCTTACTTGCTTCTGAAGGCAGAGATCCTGATATCCCCTTTTGTATAACCCAGTGCTCAGTGTTGAGCCTGGAACATAGGAGGGTGGCACTGGTAATTAGTGTTGGACAAATTAAAGTGAGTGAGGTAATCCACCAGCTGAATCTTGTGGTGGTTCAGAAGAGCTTGGATTCTATGTGGGTCTGTCTGACTGCAGAGCTCATACTTCCACCATGTTTTGTACCACTTCTCAAGTGAGTTTAGTAAATTATGAATGATCTATTTCGTTGAATGTTACACAGCCATTAGAGGGGATCATGTGAAAGTTAGGTGTATCCTACAAAAGTAATATCTTTACAGTGGACAGGGACTCAAAAGTAATATGCAAAAATAAAAATGGCTGTGTTACATCTGTTGGATCATGGGTAACATTTCTCATTTTCTTTTCTCTCTTTTTTTGAAGTTATCTTTAATATAAAACCTTCACAGAGGGAAAGTCACTTTCTAAAGGGAACAAGTAAGTGTCTAAAGTTGATTTTTTTTAATGAAGTTTATTCCCTAGCTTCAAGAAAAATTGAATTAATTCCAAACTGTGGTTAGAATGAGTAGAAAACTGAAAGATGACTAGAAATATGCTGAAAAGTGCATGTTTTTCCCCAATAAGAAAAGAGTTGAGACCAAGTGTTCTTGTCTTAACAGGAATCAAGCTAAAATGTGGCGTCGTTTTTATTTATTTTTAATTGAAGGATAATTGCTTTACAGTATTGTGTTGGTCTCCGCCATACATCAACATGAATTAGCCATAGGTATACATACGTCCCCTCCCTCTTGAAACTCCCTCCCACCTCCCACCCCATCCCGCTCCTCATTGGGTTTGAGCTCCCTGAGTCATACAGCAAATGCCCCCTGGCCATCTGTTTTACATATGGCAGTGCATATTCTTCCATACTACTCTTTGCATTTGCCCCACCCTCTCCTTTGCCCCTGTGTCCAGAAGTCTGCTCTCTATGTCTGAGTCTCCATTGCTGCCCTGCAAATAGGTCCATCAGCGCCATCTTTCTAGATTCCATATATATGCGTTAGTACACAATACTTGTTTTTCTCTTTTTGACTTACTTCACTCTGTATAATAAGCTCTAGGCTCATCCACCTCATTAGAACTGACTCAAATAGGTTCCTGAGTAATATTCCATTGTATATATGTACCACAACTCCTTTATGCATTCATCTGTCAGTAGACATCTAGGTTGCTTCCATGCCCTAACTATTGTAAATACTGCTGCAGTGAACGCTGGGGTACATGTGTGTTTTTCAGTTGTGGTTTTCTCAGGGCATATGTGTGGCATCCTTGTGGCATCGTTTTGAGCAGTTAGTGAATCCTAGAAAGGGACAGGACTTTTCTATAATATTTTTATGATGATGATATTAATGCTTTTATTTCGGTTTTCCCTGTTTAAAATCAATCTCTATTTAAAGCATGAAGACTTAACTATGGGTGATCTCCACTTTTCAAAAGTTTACTTTATGCCATTTTGCTTTTATAGAAGACCTACATTAGTACCTATTTTTGATAACCCAAAGAAACCTCAAGAGGATTTTTGCTTTTAGCAGAAAAAAGGCCAGAAGCGAAAATAGCATTCAGCATTTGTTTTGTAGCAAGACGAGCCATTGTACAGGCAGCCTCACTGGGAGCAGTGAGAGCAGCCTCCCCAAAGCTCCTTCCCCTGGAACAACACTCAGCATCTTCACATGGAGCCGCCATAGTTGTGAACCATGTCTCTGAGCATCTGTGTTCTATCTTGATTTATTCTGCAGGTCCATTAGCAAGATGTGTCCTCCAATAATTGTTTCTTCCTTCTTTGCCATTTTGGTTTACAGGAAGTTTTTTCTCTTTCCACTTGTCTCCTGTCACTTCTTCCTATTTCTTTACTTTTAGCCTAGTCTACTCTGAGCTCTGGATTCATATATCAACTGCCTACTTGGTATTTTCAACTTAAATTTCCCAAGAACATCTCCAGATTGATAAATGGAGCTTTTGGTGTGTGTATGTATATATATCCTGTCTGCTACCACTGTTTTCAGGGCTTCCCTGGTGGCTGAAATGTTAAAGAATCTGCCTGCAATGCAGGTGACCCAGGTTCAATCCCTGGGTCGGAAAGATTCCCTGGAGAAGGGAATGACTACCTACTCCAGTATTCTTGCCTGGAGAATTCCATGGACAGAGGAGCCTGGTGGGCTACAGTCCATGGGGTTGCAAAGAGTGGGACATGATTGAGTGACTAATACCACTGTTTTCAAGTCTTCTCCATCTCAGCAAATAACATCGCTGTCAACTCTTGTTATGTAAACAAATTTAGGAGTCATCTTAGCTTCTTTTTCTTACATTCCACTTCTGATTTATCCTTTACATTTTGCCGTCAGGGTGTTTCATATATATCTGTTGCTTACCATTTTCACTCCTGTCATCTTAGTATAGACAGTTGCCATCTCTTTGGTCTTCCTGCTTCTTAACTTCTATCAGTCTTTTCTTCCCAGTAGCCACAGTGAACTTGAAACTTCCCCCAGTTTTGTCACTGCTTGCTTAAATTACCCCTCAGTGGCTTCTTCTAATACTTAGAGTGGAAATCTGAACTCCTTACCGTAGTACACAAGGCACGTCCTGATTAGTCTGGTTCCCGCCTTTCCCTCCCTCCGGCCAGTCATCTCTCCCTTGCTCACTGTGCTGAAGCTACCTCTGTTTGATACTCTCATGCCTAGGGCCTCTATGTTTTCTTTACCTTCTTGCTGGTATCCCACTCACCTCTACCTCCTATTCTTGACATGATGTTTGCTGTATTAATAGAGCTTTATGGTTCTTTGATTCTGTATGCTGCTACTGCTAAGTTGCTTCAGTCGTGTCCGACTCTGTGCAACCCCATAGACAGCAGCCCACCAGACTCCTCCATCCCTGGGATTCTCCAGGCAAGAACACTGGAGTGGGGTGCCATTGCCTTCTTGATTCTGTATCATGGCCAGTTAAAAGGGCCATGGAGATGAGACATGAGGAAGGAATTGTAGAGTCTAAGAACTTAATCGTCATCTGTAATCATCAAGTCCAGCCACTCATCTGAGGCCTCAGCATTCCTGTCCAGTGGTTTTACAGCTCACACTTGAACAAATGAGTGATGAAAATCTATCACATTCATCTTTGGAAAACAGAATGTTAAAAGTCTTTTTTTCATCTGGAGCAAATAAATTGGTTCAAAAATTTGTAGACAGTTGTTAATTTCCTTGTCTGATTCAAGTCCTCTAACCCTTAGATTAATTTCCTTGTCTGATTCAAGTCCTCTAACCCTTAGACTTCATGTTCTTATTTCTGTTCTTAAGAATACAGTATTTTAAACCACAGAATGTGGCATTCCACTTAAAGGATACAGTGAGTTCAGTAATGTCCCACAAAAATTCATGTCCACCTGGCACTTCAGAATGTGATCTTATTTGCAAGTAAGATCTTTGCAGATATAAGTAGCTAAGGATCAAGATAAGATCATACTAGTTTAGGGTGGACCCTAAATCCAGTGACTTGTGTCCTTACAAGAAGAAGAGAGGATGAAGAGAAACAAAGATAAAGGCCATGTGGAGATAGAGGTTGAAATGGAAGTTCTGCTGTCACAGCTAGGGAGAGCCAAGGGTTGCAGGCACCACTGGAGCCTAGGGAAGAGGCATAGGACTGTTTTCCCTTGACGTCCCCAGGAGGAGCCAGCTATACGACACCTGGATCTTGACTGCTGGCCTCCTGAATCAGGAGATGGTACATGTATGTTGTTTTAAGCCACACATGGACATCACCAGACGGTCAATAGTGAAATCAGATTGATTATATTCTTTGCAGCAGAAGATGGAGAAGCTCCATACAGTCAGCAAAAACAAGACCAGGAGCTGACTGTGGCTCAGATCATGAACTCCTTATTGCCAAATTCAGACTTAAGTTGAAGAAAGTGGGGAAGACCACTAGACCATTCAGGTATGACCTAAATCAAGTATCTTACGATTATACAGTGGAAGTGAGAAATAGATTCAAGAGATTAGATCTGATAGACAGAGGGCCTGAAGAACTATGGACGGAGGTTCTTGACATTGTACAGGAGACAGGGATCACAACCATCCCCAAGAAAAAGAAACGCAAAAAAGCAAAATGATTGTCTGAGGAGGGCTTACAAATAGCTGAGAAAAGAAGAGAACTGAAAAGCAAAGGAGAAAAGGAGAGATACACCCATTTGAATGCAGAGTTCCAAAGAATAGCAAGGAGAGATAAGAAAGCCTTCCTCACAAATGCAAAGAAATAAAGGAAAACAACAGAATGGGAAAGACTGGAGTTCTTTTTGAGAAAATAGGAGATACCAAGGGAACATTTCATGCAAAGATGGGCTCAATAAAGGACAGAAACGATATGGACCTAACAGAAGCAGAAGATATTTAAGAAGAGGTGGCAAGAATACACAGAAGAACTATACAAAACCCAGATAATCATGATGGTGTCATCACTCACTTAGAGCCACACATCCTGGTATGTGAAGTCAAGTGGGCCTTAGGAAGCATCGCTACGAACAAAGGTAGTGGAGGTGATGGAACTCTAGTTGAACTATTTCAAATCCGAAAAGATGATGCTGTGAAAGTGCTACACACAACATGCCAGCAAATTTGGAAAACTCAGCAGTGGCCACAGGACTGGAAAAGGTCAGTGTTCATTCCAGTCCCGAAGAAAGGCAGTGCCAAAGAATGCTCAATCTACCACACAATTGCACTCATCTAACACGCTAGTGGAGAAGGCAATGGCACCCCACTCCAGTACTCTTGCCTGGAAAATCCCATGGACGGAGGAGCCTGGCAGGCTGCAGTCCATGGGGTCGCGAAGAGTTGGAGACAACTGAGCGACTTCAGTTTCACTTTTCACTTTCATGCATTGGAGAAGGAAATGGCAACCCACTCCAGTGTTCTTGCCTGGGAGAATCCCAAGTCGGGGGAGCCTGATGGGCTGCCGTCTACAGGGTCACACAGAGTTGGAAGCAACTTAGCAGCAGCAGCAGCACATACTAGTAAAGTAATGCTAAAAATTCTCCAAGCCAGGCTTCAACAGCACGTGAACCATGAATTGCCATATGTTTCAGCTGGATTTTGAAAAGGCAGAGGAACCAGAGATCAAATTGGCAACATTCTCTGGATCATCGAAAAAGCAAGAGAGTTCCAGGAAAACATTTATTTCTGCTTTATTGTCTATGCCAAAGCCTTTGTGTGGATCACAACAAACTCTGGAAAATTCTTAGAGATGGGTATACCAGACCACCTGATCTGCCTCCTGAGAAATCTGTATGCAGGTCAGGAAGCAACAGTTAGAACTGGACGTGGAACAACAGATTGGTTCCAAATTGGGAAAGGAGTATGTCAAGGCTGTATATTGTCACCCTGCTTATTTAACTCATATGCAGAGAACATCATGAGAAATGCTGGGCTGGATGAAGCACAAGCTGGAATCAAGATTGCCAGGAGAAATATCAATAACCTCAGATACGCAGATGACACCACCCTTATGGCAGAAAGTGACGAAGAAATAAAGAGCCTCTTGATGAAAGTGAAAGAGGAAAGTGAAAAAGTTGGCTTAAAACTCAACATTCAGAAAACTAAGATGACATCTGGTCCCATGACTTCACAGCAAATAGATGGGAAAACAGTGACAGCCTTTATTTTGGGGGTTCCAGAATCACTGCAGATGGTGACTGCAGCCATGAAATTAAAAGACACTTAAAGTTACGACCAACCTAGACAGCATAAAGAAACATTACTTGGCCATCAAAGGTCTATATGGTCAAAGCTATGATTTTTCCAGTAGTCATGTATGGATGTGAGAATTGGACTGTAAAGAAAGCTGAGTGCCAAAGAATTGATGCTTTTGAACTGTGGTGTTGGAGAAGACTCCTGAGAGTCCCTTGGACTGCGAGGAGATCCAACCAGTCCATCCTAAGGGAGATCAGTCCTGAGTGTTCATTGGAAGGACTGATGTTGAAGCTGAAACTCCAATACTTCGGCCACCTGATGACTCATTTGAAAAGACCCTGATGCTGGAAACGATTGAAGATGGTAAGAGAAGGGGATGAAAGAGGATGAGATGGTTGGATGGCATCACCGACTCAATGGACATGAGTTTGAGTAAACTCTGGAAGTTGGTGACAGACAGGGAAACCTGGCGAGCTGTGATCCACAGGGTTGCAAAGAGTCAGACACGACTGACCAACTGAACTGAAATGACTGAAGCCACAAAGTGTGTAGCCATTTGATGTGGCAGCCATAAGAAATTAATGCAAAGAGAAAACAAAACTGAACAGCACGGCAGTTTGGTTTCACCAGTGCAGAAGAGAGTAGAACTGCTTTCTTCCCCATCATTCTGAACACATGCCTAGAGTCATATAGGTTATTTTGGTAGCCTTAACTACTGAGTCATACTGAGATTAATCTTTCTAGGACTTTTTCATAGAGGCTGCCCTATACTGAGTGATTTTATCTTTACTAGGTTTAGGCTGGTCATTCAGCCTTGCAGGATACTTTTTGAATCCTGATCTGTCATCCAGTCTTTAGTCTTCGTAGCAGCTGTGTGTCACCCATGAAAGTGATGAGCCTACTTTCTGTATGTTCACCTAAGTGGTTCTTAACCTTCTGTGGTTGTGGGTTCAAGACTTTAATGAAAGCTGTGGACCTTTCTGATGAAAAGTACTTATTTATGTATATATACAGCAAGTTTTCAATATGGTTTAGGAGGTTCAGATGCCTCTTGAAGCCTCAAGTGGTCCATAGACCCAAAGTTAAGAACACCAATGTAGGTTATTGATAAAAGTATCAAATATCAAAGAGTGTGAATGAACAGAGCCTTGTAAGTGTATTCCTAAAAACCTTCTCGGGTGGTCGACATTATTCCATTACTCAACACTTCTGGGGAGTGGAGTGGGCATTTCATAGCTTACTAATTTACTTCATTGACTTTGTATTTAGTATTGTACATATTTCTTTATCTTATATTGTAAAAGCCAATCAAGTTCTTTGATTAAAAAAGAAAACAAATATATTTACTTTGTTCCTGATTTGCTGGGAAGGAGAAATGAGTCTTTTATGGCTTAACCATAGTATGTTATTTTCCTGTTGCCACTGTGATCAGTTATCTCAAACCAGGTCGCTTAAAAGAACACAGGTTTATTACCTTACAGTTCTGGGATTGAGAAGTCCTAAATGGGTCTCACTGGGCTAAAATGAAGGTGTTGGGCGAAACTGCATTCCTTATGGAGGGTCTGAGGGAGAATTTGTCTCCTTGTTTTTTCCCAACTTCTAGAGACTGCCTGCACTGATTAGCTCATGGCCCCTTCCTCTTCAAAATCAGTAGTGAGCTTCTTTCAGAGCTTTCTGTGACTCTTATCTTCTACCTCTCTTCTGCACTTGAGACCCTATGATTACATTGGGCCCACCCACTTGTAATCGCACATGCGGTCTCCCCTGGTGGCTCAGACAGTAAAGGATCTGCCTGTAATGCAGGAGACCTGGGTTCGATCCTTGGGCGGGGAAGTTACCTTGGAGAAGGGAATGGCAACCCACTCCAGTATTCTGGCCTGGAGAAGTCCTTGGGCAGAGGAGCCTGGTGGGCCGCAGTCCCTGGGATGGCAAAGAGTTGGTAATGACTGAGTTAGTAATGATTTTCACTTTCACCCACATAATCCAAGGTAATCTCTTTATTTAAAAGTCAGCTAATTCCCAACCTTAATTCCCTCTCTTCTAGTAACCTAACATTCACAGGTCCCAAGGATCAAGATGGAGACATCCTGGGATGGAGAGCGTTACTCATTCTTATGCACATAGTGAGCCTGTGTAGGCATCCCATGATTTAAGTGTCTACAAATTATTCCTTTAATAATTATTTCTGACATTTGCTAAGGATTGATAGTACCCTAACGAACTCATAACTTCCACAGCCCTTCTTTATCTTTATAAGCAGTGAAGTGCTACTTAACACAGGTTAGTTTTCTGATACCGTTCTTTCGATTCCCCAAAGTTCATTCTGTGATGCAGTTTCTTTTTTGAATGTTGTCACCAGACTATAATTCGTCTGGATCAGAAATGCTAAACTTATGTGGGACAGCTAGTTCAAATACTCATTCAGCAAATAATTACTAAACACCTGGTATATAGTGGGCTTAAAACCCTCAGCAGCGGCCGTGGTGCTGCTCACACAGGATGCCGACTGCTGAGGGGCGGCCTGGGGCAGAGGTGCCGCCGGACGCCATGGCCTACCATTGGGACCCTGGCGCGCCGCACCGCGAGGGGGAGCACATGTTTCTGGAGCAGAGACGGCCACCACGGGGTAACATGGTTGCGGCTGCCTGAAGAGGCGTTGCTGGCCTGGGAAGCAGCTTCAGAAAGATCAGCCCAGAGACAAAGGTGGAGTCAGGTAGTGACCAGCGCCCCCAGTTCCATGTGCGGAGCCTGTGGTGGCGGCAGATCGGCCCCAGGGTGACCAGCAGCAGCGGAAAGCCTGGGGTACCCTTGGCCCCTGGGTGGCAGATGGGCTCCAGGCGGTCCGTCGGCTCCAGGGTGGCCGACTGCACTGGTGAAGCTGGGGTGCTGGGCGTCATCCTACGTAGCTTCATGCACTCATTTTACATGCCAGCAAGATTATGCTCAAAATCCTTCAAGCTAGACTTAGCAGTATGTGAGCTGAGACCTTCCAGATGTACAAGCTGGATTTAGAAAAGGCAGAGGAACCAGCGATCAAATGACAACGAATGCTGGATCATAGAAAAAATAAGGCAATTAAAAAAAAAAATCTACCTCTGACTTAGCTAAAGCCTTTGACAGTGTGGGTCACAACAAACTAGAAAATTCTCAAGGAAATGGGAATACCAGACCACCTTACCTGCCTCTAGAGAAACCTGTATGCAGGAGAAGAAACAACAGTTAGAACCAGACATGAAACAACCTGGTTCAGAAGGGAAACAAGTACGTCAAGGCTGTACATTGTCACCTGCTTTATTTAACTTATATGCAGAGTGCATCATATGAAATCCCAGAATCAAGATTGCCAGGAGAAATACCAACAACCTCAGATACGCAGATGATACCACTTTAATGGCAGAAAGTGAAGAGGAACTAAAGAGCCTCTTAATTAAAGTGAAAGAGGGCAATGAAAAAGCTGGCTTAAAACTCAACATTAAAAAAACTAAGATCATGGAATCCAGTCCTGTCACTTCATGGCAAATAGATGGGGGAAATGTGGAAACAGTGTCAGATTTCATTTTCTTGGGCTCCAAAATCAATGCGGATGGTGACTGCAGTTACAAAATTAAAAGATACTTGCTCCTTGGAAAAATAGCTATGACAAACCTAGACAGTGTATTAAAAAGCAGAGACATCACTTTGCCTACAGAGATCCATATAATCAAAGCTGTATGGATGAGAGAGTTGAACCATAAAGAAGGCTGAGTGCTGAGGAATCACTGCTCTCAACTGTGGTGTTGGAGAAGACTCTTTGGAGTCCCTTGGATGGCAACAAGATCAAACCAGTCAATTGCAAAGGAAAACAACTCTGAATATTCATTGGAAGAACTGTTGGAGAAGTGCCGATACTTTGCCTGCCTGATGAGAGGTGGGCAAGGGGACTAGGGCAGCGACAGAGGATGAGATGTTTGGGTGGCATTATTGACTCAGTGGACATGAGTAGGAGATGGTGATTTGCAGAGAAGCCTGGCATGCTGCAGTTCATGGGGTCATAAAGAGTTGGACAAGAAGTATATAGCAGGCAGGACAGGAAGTTCCTGCATTCTGTCTGGTGCAAGCAGCAAGGGGAGTCAGCCCCTGTATATCATGTCATGGTGAAAAACAACATTAAACAAATAATGACACTAGAATTATTTAATAATAATTCTTGGAGAAAGTATCAAGATGCTGAGAGAGCATAAATGAGAATATTAACCCAGTCTAAGTTGGTCAGGGAATACTTCTCTGAAAAAATGATGTTTAAGCTGAGGATAAAGCATGAGCAGATATTAAACAAAGAGGGAAATAGAATGGAAGACCAGTTCAGGCTGGGAGCATATATGAAAACTGAAAGTGATATTAAAAAAGAAAACAACCTTGGAATGCTTGAGTTTAGAGAGTAAGGGAGAGAATAGTAAACAGCAGAGATGAAAATGTGGGTCAGTAGTTTTTAGGCTATGTTCCAATTTTTGACATTATCCCAAGGGGAACAGAAAACTGTTGGAGGGTTGCTTGGTTTGATTTTTTTGGTTTCACCGGGTCTTCATTGCTGCGCTTGGGCTTTCTCTGGCTGCAGTAAGTGAGGCCCCTCTGTTGGGTGCACGGGGCTCTTTCTGCAGCAGGTTCTCTTGCTGCAGAGCACAGGCCCTTGGCTCACGGGCTTTGATAGTTGTGACTTGGGCTCATTAGTTGCGGCTCAGGCTCAGCAGTCGTGGCGCACGGGTTTACTTGCTCTGTGGCATGTGGATCAAACCCATGTCCCCCACTTTGGCAGCAGGATTCTTATCCACTGTACAACCAGGGAAGTCTCTTACAGGTATGGTGAAATACATGTAACATAAAGGCCACCATCTTAACCATTTTAGGTGTGGGACATTTCAGTAGTGTCACATAGAGGTGCGTTATTGTGCAACCAGTCTCCAGAACTGTTTTCATCTTGAAAAACTAAAACTGCATACCCATTAAACACCTATGAATTTCCTTCTCTCCCTGGCCCCTGGAACCCATCCTTCTACTTTCTGTCTCTATGAATTTGACTGCTCTAGAAACATCATATAAGTGGAGTCATACAGTATTCAGTTGGTATGACTCAGAAAAATGTGCAGTCATAAGTCTGCAGCTTGATGAATAACTCTAGCGAACACATTGACGTCGCTCTGAACCTTGTCAAGAAATAGAGCGTTACCAGCTCCACAGAGCTTCCTGGAAATCCCCTTTCAATCACTATTTCTCCTCCCACCCTCTCCCAAAGTAAATAGTATTCTGACTTTGAACACTAGAGGTTATGCCTGTTTTTTAACTTATATACATAGAGTCGTGGTATGTGTTATTTTTCATCTTATGATTAGTTTATTTTGCTCACATCATGCTGGTGAGATAAATTCATGTTGTTGCATATAGCAGTAATTTGTCAGTGATGAAGTGCATGAATAAACTGCATTTTACCTATTTTGCTGTTGAAGGACATGTGGGATGCCTGCTTTTTAGCAGTTACAACCAATGCTGTCATAAAGATTGTGTACATGTCTTTTGTTACATGTATATAACATTTTATTGAGTATATGCTTAGGAGTGGAATTATTCTCTCCCTCTGAGTTTTCTTACAAGCCTGATATGTCCATAACAATTCACCATCTTTCCTTCAAAAATCTGTTCCTCCTACAATGTTTGCTGTTTCAGTCAGCACAGATTTTTACCCCCATATCTAATTAATCACCAAGTCCTGTTGATCCATATTCTTTAACATCTCTAAAATGTGTCTCCATTTCTCTCCACATCCACTGCAACCTTCTGGTCTCCTACCTGGGCTCTGGCTTCCCTATGTTTACTGGCATTCTTGCTGTAGTACTGGGAGGCACACTTTTTTGATTGTGTGTGTACATTTATCCCCAATATATGTATTATACTTATAAATGTTAAACCACACTAGTGGTTTTCTTTGACATTGTACCTTAAAGTTTAACACTTAGGTTAATAGTTAATAATAGCTATAATAAGTCTGTATTTCGAATAGTCTTTTGTGATCATTTCCTATTTGACGGTGTTCTTTTCCAAATCTGATTATTTGGTATGGTTAGTGAAAAAGAGCTTGAATAGGAGTAGAAATGTCAGCTCTGCCAATTTATTTTTGCTTTATTTTGTAGGGACTTTTTTAAGGCATTTGTCCATTTATTGAGAGACAGTTTAAAGTAGATGGTATCGTGTAAATTGTTGTAACTGTATATGCTGTTTTGTAATTAACTGAAAAAACACATGTGTGAGGGAGTAAGTGCATCCACTTTACATTTGCGGGATCATTCTTCATTCAGGATACCGCGGAATACCATATGAGGTACACAGCCATCTGACATGGATTAAGGAAAGAATTAATCCAGTGTTAATCCATAATTAAATGTCATCAATTCTTAATTTCTTATTTATTATAACAGTGATTTTTAAGTACATTTAGAAAGGTCACTAGACACATAGATACACACAGTCAGTTGTACCTCTGTGTGCCAGAGCAAACAATTAGAAATGTATTTGTAATATGATTTAAAATGTTACTGGCCCTTAAAACTATAAAATATTGTCACAGGAAGTTCCAGAAGGCCTAAGTAAATGGAAAGCCATCCCATATTCATGGATCTAAAAACTTACTGGTATAGTGGCAGTACTCCCCCAAACTCACCTACAGAGTCAATATAATCCTAAGAAAATACCAGCTGGCTTTTTTGCAGAAATTGACAAGCAAAATTTATGTGGACCCAGAATTGTCAAAACAATGTTGAAAAAGAAAAAATAAAAGCGCTACATTTCCTGATTTCAAAGAAAGTGAAGTTGCTGAATCGTGTCTGACTCTTTGCAACCCCATGGACTACATAGCCTAGCAGGCTCCTCTGTCCATGGGATTTTCCAGGCAGGAGTACTGAAGTGGGTTGCCATTTCCTTCTCCAGGGTTTATTCCCGACCCAGGGATCAAACCCAGGTCTGCTATGCCGTAGGCAGACGCTTTACAGTCTGGGCCACCAGGGATGTCCTGATTTCAAAACATACTACGGATCACTGTGATTGGCACAGACGTGCAGATCTGTGGCACAGAGCTGAGAACCAGAAGTCCTTAATTTATGATCAGTGGGTTTTGACGAAGGTGCCAACACTGAGGAAGAGAATAGTCCTTTCATCAGAGAGTGCTGAAGCCACTGGGTAGCCAAGAAGACAATGAGGGAGGAGACCAGCGGAGTCTGTGTTACCACAGAGGTGGAGTAGCTCGATGCCTCTGACACTGCTGAGGGAGACGGAACCCTGAGAAGCGGATAGTACTCTTCACATTTGTTGATGCAAGGCTCAGTGACTAGAAAGCTTGGAAGAAAGCAACTGTAACATTTTTAAGTTGACAAATACTGGGGTCAAAGAAAGCTAGGTAGTTGCAACTTACTTTCATGAGATGAGAGATGACTTGAAGAAACCAGCATGAATACACAACTATGAACAGTTTTACTGAGATGAACTGGGAGACCTATCTTAAGAATATGTTTGCTTTCTTATGAACTTTGAACCCATTTCCATTGTGCTTTAGCCTTGCTCTGATCATCTTAGTTCTCAGGTTATTTTCCCTTTATAGGGAAACAAAAGCAAAAAAGATTTTGAGAAATGTTTTCATCCATTGTTTTGTTGGCCCTGAGCAGTGACCTGTTTCTTCTTTCTCTGAAAAAACTTAAATCTGTTGGAAAGAACCTTTAACTCTCTCTGGGCTTTTTAGTTTTGGGGATAATTTTTATAAGTCTATACTGTCATCCTGCATTTGCTTTTATTTTATACTAGTCTTCCTTAAAGTTGAATTTATCTTGTGCATTCTTGCTGGTTTCTTCATTTTCTTTTTCATCAAGATGATTTGTAATTACCCAGCTTCTTTGTCCTGGGCTTTGCATACTATAAAATGATAGGTTGTTTTCTTCCAGGTTATTGGTCACATCACAGTCTGGGGTATGTTCGGTTCTGGGTGGCAGTTTCCTCTGGTCGCTCAGTCATTTCCGACTCTTTGCAACCCCATGGACTGCAGCCCACCAGGCTCCTGTGACCGTGAGATTCTCCAGGCAAGGATGCTGGAATGGGTTGCCGTTTACTTCTCCAGGGGATTTTCCCGACCCAGGGATCGAACCCAGGTCTCCTGCGCTGCAGGCAGATTCTTTACCGATTGAGCTACAAGGGAAGCATCTTCCTCGGGTTATCCCTAGGATTTATTCTGTGGGAGGTGAAATGAACAGTAAAGCAGATCAGGAACTGTTAGATATCGTGCTTTTAGCTGAAGGAGATTTCTGCAGATGATTTGAACCCCTGTCAGTACTCTATCTTGTCTGCCACTTTTGTGATCTATAACGAACTCCGTTTGGTCGGTTGACCTTGGTGTATTGCCCCCATCAAAGTCTCATTTCTATCTCTCAGACATGTTCTGAGTTCTTCTTTTCACTTGGATTTTCTTCAAGGATGTACTCTATCTTGATATAACTGCTTTTCCTTTTTTCCCTCTGAGTAATAGTTTCTTATGTATTCTTTTTTGTTAAATCAGCCAATTTTGAGACCCACTTAAACAAATCTCATTGATTATTTTGTATATTTAAGATAAACTTTAGTATTTTTGTCATTGTGCTGTGTGCTTAGTCGCTGAGTCTTGTCAGAATCTTTGTGACCCCATGGACTGTAGCCCCCCAAACTCCTCTGTCCCTGGGGATTCTGCAGGCAAGAATACTAGAGTGGTTGCCATGCCCTCCTCCAGGGGATTTTCCCAACCCGGGGATCGAACCCAGGTCTCCCGCATTGCAGGCGTATTCTTTACTGTCTGAGCCACCAGGGAAGCCCACTCACACTAACAGGAGAAGTATTTGTCCAGAGGCTGACTGACCACTATCAAAGGACTTTAAGCAAAACTGCTGAGGAAGGAGGTAGGAGAAGATTAAAAAAAAAAATCATGAAATCAATTGCTATGGAGGACAATTAGGACGAAAAACAGCATGGTGAGAAACTATTCACATGAGAAAACAAATAAGAACAGAAGTTTGAAGTTTTCATAACCTGAGATGTTTGTGAACCAAAGTAATGACAAGTCATTTTTTTATCATCACTTACATTTTTTGTCCTGATGGATTTCATGATTGTTTTTTTTGTTGTTCATGTTCTCCTAGGTCCTTCCTCTGAAGTTTTGCTTAAAGCCCTTTGATCAGTGGTCAGTCAGCCTCTGGACAAATACTTCTGCTAGTGTGAGACTGTCCCTCGCCCCTCTTTTTTTTTTTTTCATGAGAATGAATCATTTCTTTTAACTCATCATTAATTCCAGGGATAACACAATCTCACCATACACTTAGCTAACTCCTGTGAAATGTAAGGAATAGTGGGAAACTATGTAAATAGAAATTTACATGAAACAAGGACCCTAGATAATTGAATTGTATGAGTTCTTAATATATTTTGCATATTAACCCCTCATCACATGTATGAACTGCAGATATTTTCTCTCTTTCCTTAGGTTGCCTTTTAATTTTGTTGATGGTATTATTTGCTAAGCAGGTATTCCCAATTGTGTATTTTTGTTTTTGTTGCCTTTGCTTTGGTGTCAAATCCAAAAACTCATTGCCAAGACTAATGTCAGGGAACTTACTTCCTGTGTATTCTTCTAGGAGTTTTATGGTTTCAGGTCTTATATTCAGATCTTTAATTCATTTTGACTTGTTTTCGTGTATGTTGTCAGATAGTGGTCCAGTTTTGATCTTTTGCATGTAGCTGTCCAGTGTTTCCAAAACTTTCCTTTCCCTATTGTATATTCTTGCTTGCTTTGCAGTAAATGAATTGACTGTGTATGTGTGATTATTTTGGGGGACTCTATTCTGTTCCATTGATCTGTGTGTCTGTTTTTATGCCAGTATCATACTATTTTGATTACTATAGCTTTATAATATAGTTTGAAATTAGGAAGTATGGTGTGTCTAGCTTTGTTCTTCTTCTTCAAGATTGCTATGTCTATTTGAGATATTTTGTGATCCCATACAGATTATAGGATTAGTTGTTCTGTTTCTGTGGGAAATGTCATTGAACTTTTTATAGAGATCACATTGAATCTGTAGATTGCCTTGAGCAAAATGGACATTTTAACTATATTAAATCTTCCAAACTAGGAGCATAGAATATATTTCATTTATTTGTGACTTTTTCAGTTTCTTTCATTGGTGTCTTACAGTTTTCTTTGTTTGGGTCTTTCACCTCCTTGGTTAATTTTATTCCTAGGTATTTAATTCTTTTTGATGCAGCTATAAATGGGACTGTTTACTTAATTGCTCTTTCTGGAAGTTTGTTATCTGTATATAACACAAACACAACTGATTTATGTATATTGATTTCATGTCCTGCAACTTCATTGAATTTATTAGTTCAGACAGTTTTTGGTGGACTCTTTGGGGTTTTCTATAAATACAATACCATGTTATCTACAAATAGTATCTTATTGGGCTTCCCTGGTGGCTCTGATGGTACAGTTTGCCTGCAATGCAGGAGACCTAGGTTCAATCCTTGGGTTGGGAAGACCTCCTGGAGGAGGAAATGGCAACCCATTCAGTATTCGTGCCTGGAAAATTCCATGGACAGAAGAGCTCGAAGGGCTATAGTCCATAGGGTTGCAAAGAGCTGGACACAACTGAACAACTTAACACATACATCTACAAATACAGTTTTACTTCCTTTCAGATTTGGATGCCTTTTATTTATTTTTCTTGCCTGATTGTTATAGCTAGAACTTCCAGTACTGTGTTCCATAAATGTAGCAAAATGGGTATCCTTGTCTTTTTCCTAATCTTAGAGGAAAAACTTATAGGTTTTCACTGTTGAGTATGATGTTAACTGTGGGCTTGTCATTATGTTGAGATACATTCCCTCTCTACCCATTTTAGTTTGTTGAGAGTTTTTTTTTTATCATAAATGATGCTGAATTTTATTACATGCTTTCTCTGCATCTATGGTGATGATCATATGACTTTTATCCTTCTTGTTAATGTGGTGTATCACATTGGTTCATGGATGTTGAACCATCCTTGCATCCCTGGAGTAAATCCCACTTGATCACAGTGTTTTACTCTTTTAATGTGTTGTTGAATGCATGATTATAACATTTGAAAATCTGTTTCAGATAGCCCAGTCTTTTTCAACACTGTCATTTTGTCAGAGCCACTAGTACTAAAAGTATTAGTACCAGAAACAAGAAATGATAAATAAAATAGGAGTGCTCCTGCATCTTTTACATTTCTGTCCAAGAAGTGATAATGTCTTTCAGTGTTGTTTACTTTGACTTATAAAATGAATATGTTTTGGGGAAATCTCTTGTATAGCATGGTGACTATAATTAATAATACTGCATTGTATGCTTGAAATTTGGTAAAATAGTAGGTCATCCGTGTTCTCACCACACACCAAAAAATAAAAATAACTAACTATATGAGGTAATGGATATGATAAATGACTTGACTGTAATCATTTCACAGTGTACAGGTAAATCACCATCTTAAATATATACTTGCTTTGTTGCTCAGTCATGTCCGACTCTTTATGACCCCATGGACTGTAGCCCACCAGGCTCCTCTGTCCATGGGGATTCTCCAGACAAGAATACTAGAGTGGGTTGCCATGCCCTCCTTCAGGGGATCTTCCCAACCCAGGGATCGAACCCAGGTCTTCTGTATTGTAGGCAGATTCTTTACTATCTGAGCCACCAGGGAAGCCCTAAATATATGTAGTTTTTATTAATAGTTTTATTAATTATACCTCATTAAAGTGGGAGTGGGGAGTCATGCCTTCAGATACTCCTTTGGGCCCTCAGTGGTGTTCTTACATATCTCTGTACATCAGCAGGATTTAGTTACAGTGAGGTTGTCTAGCTGGATCTTGGTGGCAGCTAGGAAAATTGAACACCATTGATTGAGTGGGTCTCTTTATAGCCACTTACCTGTTTTCAGGAATGCAATGAAAATTTCCACCTTACGTGTTTAACAGTCTTATTGATCATACTGCTGCTGCTGCTATGTTGCTTCAGTCATGTCCAACTCTGTGCGACCCCATTGATGGCAGCCCACCAGGCTCCCCTGTCCCTGGGATTCTGTAGGCAAGAACACTGTAATGGGTTGCCATTTCCTTCTCCAATGCATGAAAGTGAAAAGTGAAAGTGAAGTCGCTCAGTCAGTCCGACTCTTAGCGACACCATTGATGGCAGCCCACCAGGCTCCTCCATCCATGGTATTTTCCAGGCGACAGTACTGGAGTGGGGTGCCATGGCCTTCTCTGATTGATGGTACTATCGGTAAGGAATTCTATGTAGAATGATCACATTTGATGTGGGAAGAGTTTGAGGTACTCCATATTCATGGAGAAATATCTAGCAAGCAGTTGAAAATTAAAGACTAAAGCTCAAGAGAGATTTAAAAGTAAACATTATCTACATATAGGTGGTAGTTGAAGCCGTGTGAATGGGACCCACTGAGGAAAGAGGGCCTGGGGCAGAGCCTTAGTGAACTCACCCACTGAGAGACCAGCAGTGAAAAATGCGAGAGCACGGTCAGAGAGCAGGGAGGAGAACGTGATGGCTGGGAGCTCTCAGGCAAGAGAGCCTCGGAAAGAGCTGTGCCCAGTGCTCTAATGCGTTTGTGGAATGGGGAGTGATACGGATAAAATAATGAGCATTTTTCTATGTTGTACTGTGATACCGTTATTTCACCTTGCAGTGATTTTTAGTTCTTTTGATTTACAGCATCTCTCTTGCATGAAGTATTTGTTACATCAGTTGTAATAAAAATTGCTTCTGAACATGACTTTTCAGGTTGATTTGTATTAGCCATCATTTAAAATTACGTTAAGATGCTTTTTATTATGTCATGGAGAACATCCAACAGATATATTTAATTTCTAAGGATGTGAAAAATAATCAAAATCCCTTTGAGATCTGCAGTAACTAAGTAATGATAATGGATGTCTGTTGACAAACTTGCTGACTGTTCAGCCATGTATAATTTTTTCTGTAATGGTGATCAATATATCCAGCGCTCTAGGTATACAGAAGATATTTTATTGCTTTCTTTTCCTTTAAAATCTTGTATGAAAAGATTGTAATCTATTGTAAAAGTTTGTTTTTTCAGAATAAAGCCAAAACTAAAAATTGACAGTTAATAGAAAAATAAGAGACGCATCTGTTTTGCGTCTTAAAAGTACTAGATTTGAAAGTAAAAAGTAGATAGGTAACATTTGAGAACCTACACACTTAAAGTGTTCTTTTCAGCTCTTAGTATAAGAAGCAGAAGATAGTGAAATATTACCTTTAGTGTGCTAACAGAACAAGAGTCTAGACTTTTTACCTTAGTTTATCATTCAAGGATGAGAGAAAGTAAAAGTTTTCAGATACGTAAAGACATGTTTACCATGAAAAGCAAGCTTACCCTTAACAGATCTTCATTGAAAGCACTTCTAAAATACGTAGAATAAGTAAGGAGGAAGCACAGAAGTGAGATATGAATAGCTCTGTGGTGGTTGATCTCATGTGTCACCTTCACAGCGCCACAGGGTTCCCAGGTATTTGGTCAGACATCATTCTGAGTGTTTCTCTTAGGGTGTTTTTAGGTGAGAAAAACCTGTAAATTGGTAGCTTGATTAAGTCAGATTAAAGCAAATTGCTCTCCCTGTTGTGGTTGGGCCTCATCCAATCAGTTGAAGGCTTGGATGAAACAAAAGGGGTGATTATTCTTCAAATAAGTAAGTTTCTTCTTGCCTGACTGCCTCCAAACTGGTCATTGGCTTTTTCCTGCCCTCCAAGTTAAACTGAAACATCAGCACATCTTGCCAGCCTTTGGACTGGAACTCCACCATGAACTCTCCAACTTACTGACTTACCCTGCAGATCTTGGGACTTGCTCAGTTCAGTCGCTCAGTCGTGTCTGACTCTTTGCGATCCCCCAGACTGCAGTACACCAGGCTTCCCTGTCCTTCACCAACTCCCGGAGCTCCCTCAAACTTGTGTTCATTGAGTTGGTGATGCCATCCAACCATCTCATCCTCTGTCATCCCCTTCTCCTCTTGCCTTCAGTCTTTCCCAACATCAGGGTCTTTTCTCAGGAGTCAGTTCTTCACATCAGGTGGCCGAAGTATTGAAGCTTCAACTTCAGCATCAGTCCTTCCAATGAATATTCAGGACGGATTTCCTTTAGGATCAACTGGTTTGATCTTGCAGTCTAAGGGACACTCAAGAGCCTTCTCCAACACCACAACTCAAAAGCATCAATTCTTCGGCGCTCAGCTTTCTTTGTAGTCCTTGTTAGCCTCCTTTATAGGACTTGTTAGCCTCTTTATTTGCATGAGCCAGTTCCTTACAAAATAAATCTATATATGCAAATATCTTACTGGTCTGTTTTCTCTGGAGAACCTTGACTAATGTGAGAACGGACAAGCATCTGCAGGTAAAGTTTAACAAATGTTGACTGTGTGAAGCACTGAATATTAGAGAGAGGATAATTAAAGCAAGGTGGAACTATATATTGGACAGTTATACATAAGATGAAAGGTGGTGGTTGGAGTTGTTTTCTAAAGCGAGGTGAAAGGTGACTACCCCCAGAAGATATGCTGACGTCTAATCCCTGGAACCTGTGAATGCGGAAACATTATTTGGGGAAAAAAGTCTTTGCAGTCGTCATTAAATTAAAGATCCTTAGATGAGATCATCCTTGATGGCGTAGATGGGTCCTAAATCCATGGAAATTGTGTTTGTAAGAGGCAAGCGAAGGGACAGGCACAGAAGAGGGCCAAGTGAAGCCAAGGTTGGAGTGATGCAGCCACAGACCAAGGTCACCCAGAGCTGCCAGAAGCTAGGACAGGCGAGGAAGGGTTCTCCACTAGGAGAATCCTCAGTAGGAAGATGGCCCTGCCTGCAACCTCAATTTAACACTCTGGCCTTCAGAATTGTGAGAGAATAATAAATTCCTGTTGTTTAAACAAACATCAAGTTTATAGTGCTTTGTTACAGAAGTCTTTTAAGAGCCAGTGTTATTTAGGAAGAAGACGGAGACATTGATTAAATGTCTGCATTCACAGATGAAGAAAGTGCCAAATTTCATTTAGTGTTTATAGATGATTTACCTGGCCTCTTGCATTCTACTGTGGATCCTTCGAGAGAGCTCTTGCCCTAGATGTTAATCTTCAGGTAAAGCTCTCCTCTCCTGAATAGTTACCACTCCTCTCAGGTCAAGGAGGATGGCAAAAAATTGGCATCACAGCTGCCTCTCTGTGTCAAAGGACTTTTCCAGGAAGCTTTCTTCTTAGATTTGATCTTCTTGATGGCCTTGAGTTGCCAAATGTGGATGCTGGTGGATTAAGAGAGCCCCTCATTGCTGCTTGACTCAAATGAGAAATGTGAGTGCTCCAAGTAACAAAGTCCTGCTTAAGTTGATTAAAATAAGGATGACATTAATCCTGTGTCAGAACCAGAAGCTCCAAGGTAGGGCAGCTTTCACGGTCCAGAAATTCAGCACTCAGCAGTGTTCCCAAGGATCTTGTCCCTTTCATTGTCCCTTTGCCATTATATTAATAGCTTTAACTTATCCTAAGATTTTCCCTTCTCCATCATAAAATGACTGTCAGCAGCAACTTGAGTCATATGTTCCATTACTCATATTCTGTGGAAGGCAGAGAGAAGTACTCTCATTCATATGTCATGTAACATCTGTGTGGTTCATCTTAGATTGTCTGTCTACCACCCTCCTCCCAAAGTTTGGGCTCCAGTAGGTGTCACTGTGTAGAGGTGATGACCAAATTAAATTAGGTTTCTGGTTCTAGTTTTCATTTGGTGGTAGGTATTTTTGGCAACTAATAGCTTCCATTTGAAACCTCAAAGTGATCCCTTGGCCTTGCCTGCAGGTGGGGCAAAGCAGCCTGGAAAGAAATAAATTAAAAAGTGACTGTCCAGTCGCACAGAGTCGGACATGACTGAAGTGACTTAGCAGCAGCATAGACCTGCCTACAGATGCTCTCCCATGCCTCCTTCCATGTGAACCAGCAGAGACATTCAGGAATGTTAGGTCATCAAGGCAAGACCAGTCTCTGCTTGGAATGCGAGGGAATGAATCTTTCCTGTGTGTAATTATCCATATTCCTCTTCTGATTTTTAGCACTCTGACTTAGTTGTATATATTGGAAACTGGATTTGTATAAGTAAAATCTGAAAAATAGTTTCTCAGAAAAGAGCTGATTGGCATGAAATGTTACTAAGCATTGTTGTTCCAGTAAGAAAAACGCCTACCACCAATGCAGAGAGAATTCTAGCTCCAGAGTGTCTTAGTCCTCCAAGTGGTTTGAGTGCACACGTGGAGGGAGAGGAGTCGGTAAAGAAGATTAGGAAGGAAGGGTGTGAAAGAAAAGGAGGAAGAGGAGAATTGGGTGGATAGGGCTCTTGGAAGCCAAGAGAGTAGAGTGCTCAGCTGGGACACTTGTTGCTGTCGGGTCACTTTGGAAGAGGATCACACATGTCTTGGGATTTAGCAATGCTGAGGTTATTGATGCCTCTTCAGAGCGCTTTTAGTGGAGTCACTGGATGCAGAGGTTAAAATGTCCTGAGGAGGGACTTCTCTGGTGGCCCACTCACTAGTTGAGAATCTGCCGTGTACTGCAGGGTATGTGAGTCCAGTCCCTGGTGCGGGAACTCAGATCTCACACGCTCCGGGGCAGCTAAACCTGTGCTCTGCAGTTACTGAACCTGTGCACTCTAGAGCCAGCTTGCTGCGACTGAGCCCATGCTCCACAACTGGAGGGTCCACACACCCAAGAAGAGATCCCGCATGGTGCAACAAAGACCCAACGGCAGCCACATAAATGAATGTTTTGTGGAATGTGATGAGCAATGGGTGGGTACTGAGGAGATGAGAATCACTGTACAGACAGCTCTTGAGAACAGTGGCAGTAAAGGGGAGTCTTTTGAGATACTGTTCTTTCTTCTCCTTTATTTTTAAGATCGAAGAAATAAGCAGGTTTAAATGAGACGAAAAACAAGGCGGGAGGGGATGATCACTGTTAGAAGGTTCCTGAGAAAACAAGAAGGGCTAGGGTCCAAGTTGTTTCTGCAGGCCATTATGATAACAAGTCCTACCAGGAAAAAAAAAAATGTAACAGAAGTATTGGGGAAGGGATTTAGAAAACTAGATACAAGATTAAGAGAAAAATTAAAATTTACAAATAAGTTAAGAGAAAATTAAAAGAGTAAACATTTTCAATGAGACTAAATGACTGATGAAGACAAGTGATAACAAGACAGTGGAGGTTTGACAGAAAACAGCAGAACTCTGTAAGGCAGTTATTTTTCAATTAAAAAATAAACTAGATATAAGTGAAAATTAGAAATAGTAAGTTTATCCATGGAAGTAATAAAGGAATGAAAGCTAGCCACTTAAGTCCAGTAACTAAACGTATAAAATTAAGAAGTTGGCTGAAAAACAAACCTGTGGTTACCAAAGGGAAAAGGGGGATGGGTAAATTTGAGATTAACAGGTGATACTGCTATATATAAAATAAATAACAAGGACTACTGTGTAGTACAGGGAATGATATTCGGTATCTTTTAATAACCTATCAGTTTAGTTCAGTCCCTCAGTCGTGTCTAACTCTTTGCAACCCCATGAACTGCAGCACGCTAGGCCTCCCTGTCGATCACCAACTCCCAGCCTTTACCCAAACCCATGTCCATTGAGTCGGTGATGCCATCCAACCATCTCATCCTCTGTCGTCCTCTTCTCCTCCTGCCCTCAATCTTTCCCAGCATCAAGGTCTCTTCAAATGAGTCAGCTCTTCCCATCAGGTGGCCAAAGTATTGGAGTTTCAGCTTCAACATCAGTCCTTGCAATGAACACCCAGGAATGAGCTCCTTTAGGATAGACTGGTTGGATCCCCTTGCAGTCCAAGGGACTCTCAAGAGTCTTCTCCAACACCACAGTTCAAAAGTATCATTCCTTCTGCACTCAGCTTTCTTTATAGTCCAACTCTCACATCCATACATGACTACTGGAAAAACCACAGCCTTGACTAGACAGTCCTTTATTGGCAAAGTAATGTCTCTGCTTTGTAATATGCTGTCTAGGTTGGTCATAACTTCCCTTTCAAGGAGCAGGTGTCTTTTAATTTTATGGCTACAGTCACCATCTTCAGTGATTTTGGAGCCCAAAAAAATAAAGTCTGTCACTGTTTTCATTGCTTCCCCATCCATTTGCCATGAAGTGAAGGGACTGGATGTCATGATCTTAGTTTTCTGAATGCTGAACTTTAAGCCAATTTTTTCACTCTCCTCTTTCACTTTCATCAAGAGGGTCTTTAGTTCTTCACTTTCTGCCATAAGGGTGGTGTCATCTGCATATCTGAGGTTATTGACATTTCTCCCGACGATCTTGATTCCAGCTTGTGCTTCACCCAGCCCAGCATTTCTCATGATGTACTCTGCACATAAGTTAAATGAGCATGGTGACAACATACAGCCTGGACATACTCCTTTTCCTATTTGGAACCAGTCTGTTGTTCCATGTCCAGTTCTAACTGTTGCTTCCTGACCTGAATATATGTTTCCTAAGGGGCAGGTCGGGTGGTCTGGTCTTCCCATCTCTTTCAGAATTTTCCACAGTTTATTGTGATCCACACAGTCAAAGGCTTTGAGATAGTCAATAAAGCAGAAGTAGATGTTTTTCTGGAACTCTCTTGCTTTTTCGATGATCCAGTGGATGATGGCAATTTGATCTCTGGTTCCTCCGCCTGTTCTTAATCCAGCTTGAACTTCTGGAAGTTCACGGTTCAGGTATTGCTGAAGCCTGGCTTGGAGAATTTTGAAGCATTACTTTACTAGCGTGTGAGATTTGCACTAGAGTGCAATTGTGCGGTAGTTTGAGCATTCTTTGGCATTGCCTTTCTTCGGGATTGGCATGAAAACTGACTTTCTCCATTCCCATGGCCACTGCTGAGTTTTCCAGATTTGCTGGCATATTGAGTGCAACATTTTCACAGCATTATCTTTTAGGATTTGAAATAGCTCAACCGGAATTCCATCACTTCCACTAGCTTTGTTTGTAGTAATGCTTCCTAAGGCCCACTTGACTTCACATTCCAGGATGTCTGACTCTAGGTGAGTGATCACACCATCATGATTATCTGGGTTGTGAAGATTTTTTTTGTACAGTTCTTCTGTGTATTCTTGCCACCTCGTCTTAATATCTTCTGCTTCTGTTAGGTCCCTACAATTTCTGTCCTTTATCAAGCCTATCTTTGCATGAAATGTTCCCTTGGTATCTCTAATTTTCTTGAAGAGATCTCTCGTCTTTCCCATTCTGTTCTTTTCCTCTATTTCTTTGCCTAGATCGCTGAGGAAGGCTTTCTTATCTCTCCTTGCTATTCTTTGGAACTCTGCATTCAAATGGGTATAGCTTTCCTTTTCTCCTTTGCTTTTTGCTTCTTTTCTGTTCTCAGCTATTTGTAAGGCCTCCTCAGACAGCCATTTTGCTTTTTTGCTTTTCTTTTTCTTGGGGATTGTCTTAATCCCTGTCTCCTGTATAATGTCACGAACCTCCATCCATCGTTCGTCAGGCACTCTGTCTATCAGATCTAGTTCCTTAAATCTATTTCTCACTTCCACTGTACAGTCATAAGGGATTTGCTTTAGGTCATACCTGAATGGTCTAGTGGTTTTTCTCCACTTTCTTCAGTTTCGGTCTGAATTTGGCAGTAAGGAGTTCATGATCTGAGCCACAGTCAGCTCCCGGTCTTGTTTTTGCTGACTGTATAGAGCTTCTCCATCTTTGGCTGCAAAGAATATAATCAGTCTGATTTCGGTGTTGGCCATCTGATGATGTCCTTGTGTAGAGTTTTCTCTTATGTTGTTGGAAGAGGGTGTTTGTTATGACCAGTGTGTTCTCTTGGCAAAACTCTATTAGCCTTTGCCCTGCTTCATTCTGTACTCCAAGGGCAAATTTGCCTGTTACTCCAGGTATTTCTTGACTTCCTACTTTTGCATTCTAATCCTCTGAAATAAAAAGGACATCTTTTTTGGGTGTTAATTCTAAAAGGTCTTGTAGGTATTCATAGAACTGTTCAACTTCAGCTTCTTCAGGGTTACTGGTCAAGGCATAGACTTGGATTACTGTCATATTGAATGGTTTGCCTTGGAAACGAACAGAGATCATTCTGTCGTTTTTGAGATTGCATCCAAGTACTGCATTTCGGACTCTTTTGTTGACTGTGATGGTTCCTCCATTTCTTCTAAGGCATTCCTGTCCATAGTAGTAGATATAATGATCATCTGAGTTAAATTCATCCATTCCAGTCCAACTTAGTTTGCTGATTCCTAGAATGTCAGTGTTCATTCTTGCCATCTCCTGCCTGACCATTTCCAGTTTGCCTTGGTTCATGGACCTAACATTCGAGATCCCTATGCAGTGTTGCTCTTTACAGCATTGGACCTTGCTTCTATCACAAGTCACATCCACAACTGGGTATTGTTTTTGCTTTGGCTCCGTCTCTTCATTCTTTCTGGAGTTATTTCTCCATTCATCTCCTGTAGCATGTTGGGCACCTACCGACCTGGGCAGTTCCTCTTTCAGTGTCCTATCTTTTTGCCTTTCCATGCTGTCCATGGGGTTCTCAAGGCAGGAATACTGAAGTGGTTTGCCATTCCCTTCTCCAGTGGACCACATTCTGTCAGACCTCTTCACCACGGCCCCTCCGTCTTGGGTGGCCCCACATGGCATGGCCTAGTTTCATTGAGTTAGACAAGGCTGTGGTCCATGTGATCAGGTTGGCTAGTTGTCTGTGATTATGATTTCAGTCTGTCCCTTGATCCCCTCTCTCAGCGCCTACCGTCTTACTTGGGTTTCTCTTACCTTGGACATGGGGTCTATCTTCATGGCTTCTCCAGCAAAGTGCAGCTGCTGCTCCTTACCTTGAATGTATGGTAGCCCCTCATGGCCGCTGCCCCTGACCTTGAACGTGGGGAATCTTCTCTTGGCTGGTGCTCCTGACCTTGAAAGTGAGGTAACTCCTTTCGGCCCCTGCGCCGTGCATTGTAATAACCTATAGTTGAAAATAATCTGTCCAAGAATATATGTATATATACATATATATGTATTTATATATCTACACCCACTCACACATATATATAACTGAATCACTTTGCTGTACATCTGAAACTTATGAAACATTGTAAATCAATTATACTTCAATTTTTAAAAAAATTGGAAGCAAAAGTAAAGAATTGTATTTTTTTAAATTCAACATTGAAAATAAAGACAAGAAGTAAAAAATCTAAAGATTAAAGAAATTATCATCTAATGTGAAAATAGTGAAAATGGAAACATCTAAATTTAGGGTAACTAGTTAGGTCCATTTTTATTTTTACTTCTTTTATAGTAAATAGCTGATAGAATATTACCCCTGTCAGAACATTACCACATGAAACAGAATGGTCTTTGGCACAAGCTTTTTCTTTATATCAGATCTTGCTTAATTTCCCTCTGTCATTCTTCTCTTGCTCCCTTCATCACGTGAGTTAAGTGTCCGCTGTGCCAGAGATATTGGAAGAGATGCTAGATCTCACGTTCCAGGAGAGACTCAGAATGAATAGTCAGTTTCTGGTAAAGTGTGATAAATGCTAAAATAAATGTACCATGGGAACATGAATAAAACACCCAACTCAGCCTTAGGAAATTGGGAAGGCGTTTCAGAGAAGATACTTTAGCACAGCTCTGAGGCTTAGAAGGTGGTCAGCAGAGGAGTATTGGGATTGGCCTTCTAGGTGTAGGAAACAAGCCTTGCATTCTCTGGAAGCTAGAGTCTCTCCGGGGCACCTGTGCTGTGTGCCTGAGGATTCCAGCAGCTGCCCGTCCCTAGGCCCACGTGGCTCTTGGAGGTTCTCAGGACGCAGGAAGAAGCATCACCCTTACAACAGTGTGGATATCACTGCTTGGCAGAGGGGTTGTTTGCAGTTTTAAGAAATGAAAGTGAAGTTATTCAACATGGAGAACTTTAGGCTGCTCTGAGGTGGGGAAGAGAGTATTTATTTACTTATCTACTCACAGCCTACTTTAAATATTCAAATATTTCATATCTGCCCTTTAGCATATCATTGAAGAACAGTTATGTAGAGTAGCCCCTGCTCTCCGCAGTTTGAGAGAATTTGTGCTCCCGTGCACACCAGCAACGAAGACCCAGTACAGCCAAAAATAAATAAAATTTGTTTGATTTTCACAAGAAGTTTAAGAGACACACTTAGTCTTTGTTCTGTGTGTTTATGCGGGTCGCTTGTGCCCCTCCCTTTTCTGCTTGAACAGTTTTCCAGTGTTTTAGCTTCCAACTTCCACTAAACTTAGACCATTATGTTGCTCTTTTCCTTTCCTACATTTCTAAGCTCTCTGTGTTGGCATTTTTAACTACTTTGTTGATATTTAATTTCTGTGCCAGGAATGCACCTTCAATCCATTCAGTGGTGCTTTCACATTAAAGACCTAGGTGTTTGGTTCTGTTGTATTTCTGTCTGGTATTTAGTATGTTACTGAACATTTATATTAATATTTGTTGACATGAGTATTCCATCATTGTTCCTGTCCAGAATTGTTTGGTTCTTGTTAAGGAATAATTAGTCTCATTACTGTTTCTGGACTCAACAGGAAAAGCCATACAGGAAAAAAATTGAAGTTAAGTTCCTCAGTAATGTAAATTTTTTTTCCAAATTTAGTGATATATTTGACAAAATTGTGAAGTTCTTTAATATTTTATATTACCTATAATTTCACATTTTCATTATGACTTTTAGTGGAAATAAATTTAGTGGTTCATAGATATTTTATGGAGAAGGAAATGGCAATCCACTCCAGTGTTCTTGCCTAGAGAATCCTGAGGACAGAGGAGCCTGGTGGGCTGCTCTCCATAGGGTCGCACAGAGTCGGACACAATTGAAGTGACTTAGCAGCAGCAGCGGATATTTTATGCCATAGTACTGCTTGTCTTTACTTAATAAATTACTTCAAGTATAAACAAATGGGATTAAATTCTGGAGTAGTGCCAGTCAGTCATCAGTCCTCTTGAGAAGTTGTGTTGTAGAGCTGTTGACATTATTTTCATTGTTCAAGCTTTTTGTTAATTACAGCCAAGCATAGATAAAATAAGCATACCATGCTACTAAGTGATTATAAAAATCCCTTATTTTCATTTTCTGAATAATGGTGACTACTTCCTTGAACAAGAACTTGAATTTAGGGACTTCCCTGGTGGCTCAGCAGATAAAGAATCTACCTGCAATGTGGGAGACCTGGATTTGATCCGTGGCTTGGGAAGATGCCCAGAGAAAGGATAGGCTCCCCACTCCAAAATTCTGGCCTGGAGAATTCGATGGACTGTTTAGTCCATGGGGTTGCAAAGAGTTGGACACAACTGAGCAACTCTCACTTCACTGGTGGTCCAGTGGTTAAGAATCCCCCTGCCAATGCAGAGGACGTGCGTTAGATCCCTGGTTCAGGAAGATCCCACGTATGGAGGGGCAGTTAGAGCCTGCATGCTGCAGCTACTAGAGCCCGCACCCTGCAACAAGAGGAACCACTGCACTGAGAAGCCCACACACCACGCCTCGAGAGCAGCCCCCACTCTCTGCAGTTTGAGACCAGCAACAGAGACCCAGTGCTGCCAAGAGCAGATAAAACTTGTTAAATAAGAACTTGGATTTCTTATTATATTTTTATTGATATAAAGGTTTTCACAGGCCTTTTGTGAATAATGATTTGGATAAATTTGGAGGAACAGGAAACTTCTTTTCCACATACAATCTGTTGTTGGAATTTGTATTGATGATGGAGTTGTTCATAGAATCTATTTTTAATGGGTGGGGATTCCTTAAGTCAATTTTTAAGTTTTCCTTCAATGTGTTTCATAAATTTTGCTCTTTTGTTGTACCCCTTGGTGTGTCTTTTCAGTCTTAGATTTTATGACTTATTAGAGAACTGCTGTTCTTCTAAGTGGACAGTGAC
This sequence comes from Antilocapra americana, assembly GCA_007570785.1. NCBI lineage: Eukaryota > Metazoa > Chordata > Mammalia > Artiodactyla > Antilocapridae > Antilocapra > Antilocapra americana. Next base: position 13,422,812 of record ML663012.1, on the reverse strand, counting down.
ACTGTCAAAGCATCAGGGAGAAAGAATGAAATGGAAGTGGTAGCTATTAGGAGCTAGGGAAATGGGGTGTAGGTATGCTAATGGGTTGTGGATAGACTTCACACTCATCTGTGTAGAAAATCCCTGTGTTTCATAAAAGACAAGCACACATCTCTAGGTATTCTTGAAAATTTTCCCAAAACAGTGAGGTTATCATAACACATTGAATAAATGCTTATATTTTTAAGCATGATAATTATCTATGAAACATATATTACTTTCAGTAATGTCTGTTTCAGAATTTCAGAGTTTCATGATTTTTTGTGCCTTTCAAAAGTTGACTACTAAAATCATGACATAGGGCTTCCCTGGTGGCTCAGACTGTAAAAATACTGTCTGCAATGCGAGAGACCTGGGTTCAATACCTGGGTGGGGAAGACCCCCTGGAAAAGTAAACGGCAAGCCACTCCAGTATTCTTGCCTGGAGAACCTTATGGACATATGGACAGAAGAGCCTGGAGGGCTATAGTTCATGGGGTCACAAAGAGGGAGACACGACTGAGCAACTTACACAAAATCATGACAGAAACTTTTTTCTCTCTGTTTGAATGAGAAAGGACTTAAGTTTCAGAGTGTCTCAGGAAAAGGTGAGTCACAGTTGTCAACAGTGTCAATCATGACAAATTGTGAAATCATCTATGTCCCACTTAACTATGTGTTAGATCTGTAGTAGCAAAGATGCTCTCATTGCTATTCATCACTGTGATAATAAAAGAATTTAGGGAAAGCTATTATTTAAGTGGTAATGATAGATGTAGCATTTCTCTGAAGTTAGTGACCTCTCTACATTTTACACTTTCTCTAAGTGGTGTGAACATTTCATTTCTTTGCTAAGCAGTGTGCTTACGGGGCATAGAAAGCAAGCATTTCCCCCCTGGTGTTGTCTTATTGTACACCTCATTTGTTTAATGTTTAATTTTTCATTCTTTATTTCCGTCTAGTGTTACCTATTTGTGCTGTGCTCCTCTCCTTCCCTCCCTCTCAGCCCTCAAAGTACTGGAAGTCACCAATTCCAGGAAGGCTAGGGCACACCATTCTCTGGGACTGCATATCTGCAGTTTTCAGAATAAACATTTGTGACTTTCTTCCTCCTTCTGAACTGCCCTTCCCTTTTCATTTTAACCTGTTATAAAAGTGAGGATGGGAATGGAAAGAGCAGCCAGGGAGAGCTTTTTAAGATATGCAGAGTGCCAGAGGTATGATTCCCCTGTTTGCAGAATCAAAAGTTGATCAACTTCCCCTGACAAATTTAAATGTACTTGAAAAAACTTGCCTCCAAATCTAGGGCAATGACCATGTAATTTATTGTCCCAATACATAGTTTCAGTGTCTTTGTGTATCTTGTTAGACAAGTGGATATAATAAGTTAATATATGTATTCTAATGTGTAACTAGAGAAATATTTGCCCATAATTATGAATTAGATGAGGCTTCCCTTCCCTGGTTACTTAGCAGTAGAGAATCCACCTACAGTGTGGGAGCCACAGAAGACGTGGGCTCCATCCCTGGGTGAAAAAGATCCCCTGGAGAAGGGCACAGCAACCCACTCCAATATTCTTCCCTGGATAATCCCATGGACCAAGGAGCCTGGTAGGCCACAGTCCATAGGATCACACAGAGTCAGACACAACTGAAGCAGCTTAACACAGCACGTAAATCAGAGGAATATTTATTCTAGTTTCAGTTATTTTCCCTGATAGATCAGTTGGTAAAGTATCCTCCTGCACTCTTCCTCTTCGTGAAAACACCAAATGGCGGATGATGCCAGTGCTGCGGGAGGGCCTAGAGGGCCCGGGGGCCCTGGAATGGGAGGCTGCGGTGGCTTCCGCGGAGGCTTCGGTAGTGGCGTCCGGGGCCGGGGTCACGGCCAGGGTCAGGGCCGGGGCAGAGGCCGCGGAGCTCGCGGAGGCAAGGCCGAGGACAAAGAGTGGCTCCCCGTTACCAAGCTGGGCCGCCTGGTCAAGGACATGAAGATCAAGTCCCTGGAGGAGATCTACCTTTTCTCTCTGCCCATCAAGGAGTCTGAGATTATTGACTTTTTCCTGGGAGCATCCCTCAAGGATGAGGTTTTGAAGATTATGCCTGTACAAAAGCAGACCCGTGCTGGCCAGCGGACCAGGTTCAAGGCATTTGTTGCCATTGGGGATTACAACGGACATGTCGGCCTGGGTGTCAGGTGCTCTAAGGAAGTAGCCACTGCCATCCGTGGGGCCATCATCCTGGCCAAGCTGTCCATCGTCCCCGTCCGAAGAGGCCACTGGGGGAACAAGACTGGGAAGCCCCACACGGTTCCTTGCAAGGTGACTGGCCGCTGTGGCTCTGTGCTGGTGCGCCTCATCCCTGCCCCCAGAGGCACTGGCATCGTCTCCGCCCCTGTGCCCAAGAAGCTGCTGATGATGGCTGGCATCGATGACTGCTACACTTCTGCCAGGGGCTGCACTGCCACGCTGGGCAACTTCGCCAAGGCCACTTTTGATGCTGTCTCCAAGACCTACAGTTATCTCACCCCTGACCTCTGGAAAGAGACTGTGTTCACCAAGTCTCCATATCAGGAATTCACTGACCATCTTGTGAAGACCCACACCAGAGTCTCCGTGCAGAGGACCCAGGCCCCAGCTGTAGCCACCACATAATTTTATAAAGAGAATAATAAAGTGAATGAAACCAGAAAAAAAAAAAGAATCCTCCTGCAATGCAAGAGACCCTGGTTCGATTCCTGGGTTGGGAAGATCCCCTGGAGAAGGGGAAGGCTACCCACTCCAATATTCTGGCCTGGAGAATTCCATGGACTGTACAGTCCATGGGGTCGCAAAGAGTCAGGCACAACTTAGCAACTTTCATTTCACATGTTATTTTAACTAATTTAAACTTTCAAGTGGAGACCTGAACTTTTCTAATTTTCTTTGACACTTACTAAGAAATTTGTTCAAGGATGCCTGAATTTCAACAAGACTGTTAGTAACTGAACCAAAAGTTTGGCTTTCTCATTTGCGCTGAGCAAAATCAGTCTCCTTGTGGTGATGATGGAGATGGGGTTCAGGAGATAAGTAATGCAAAGAAATAGAGGAAAGCAACAGAATGGGAAAGACTAGAGATCTCTTCAAGAAAATTAGAGATACCAAGGGAACATTTCTTGCAAAGATGGGCACAATAAAGAACAGAAATAGAATGCACCTAACAGAAGCAGAAGATATTAAGACGAGGTGGCAAGAATACACAGAAGAACTGTACAAAAAAGAGCTTCATGACCCACATAACCACAGTGGTGTGATCCTCACCTAGAGTCAGACATCCTGGAATGTGAAGTCAAGTGGGCCTTAGGAAGCATCACTATGAACAAAGCTAGTGGAGGTGATGGAATTCCAGTTGAGCTATTTCAAATCCTAAAAGATAATGCTGTGAAAGTGTTGCACTCAGTATGCCAGCAAATTTGGAGAACTCAGCAGTAGCCACAGAACTGGAAAAGATCTGATTTCATTTCAATCCCAAAGAAAGGCAGTGCCAACGAATGCTCAGATTACCACACAGTTGAACTCATCTAACACACTTGCAAAGTAATACTCAAAATTCTCCAAGCCAGGCTTCAACAGTATGTGAACCGTGAACTCCCAGATGTCAAGCTGGTTTTAGAAAAGGCAGAGGAACCAGAGATGAAATTGCCAACATCCATTGGATCATCGAAAAAGCAAGAGAGTTCCAGAAAAACATCTATTTCTTCTTTATTGACTATGCCAAAGCCTTTGTGTGGATCACAACAAACTGTGGAAAATTCTTCAAGAGATGGGAATACCAGACCAACTGACCTGCCTCTTGAGAAATTTGTATGCAGGTCAGGAAGCCACAGTTAAAACCAGACATGGAACAACAGATTGGTTCCAAATTGGGAAAGGAGTATGTCAAGGCTGTATATTGTCACCCTGCTTATTTAACTTATATGCAGAGTACATCATGAGAAACGCTGGGCTGGGTGAAGCACAAGCTGGAATCAAGATTGCTGGGAGAAATATCAATAACCTCAGCTATGCAGATGACACCACCCTTATGGCAGAAAGTAAAGAGGAACTACAGAGCCTCTTGATGAAAGTGAAAGAGGAGAGTGAAAAAGTTGGCTTGAAAGTCAACATTCAGAAAACTAAAATCATGTCATCTGGTCCCATCACTTCATGGCAAATAGATGGGGAAGCAATGGAAACTGTGAGAGAATTATTTTGAGGGGCTCTAAAATCACTGCAGATGGTGACTGTAGCCATGAAGTTAAAAGACACTTGCTCCTTGGAAGAAAATCTTTGACCAAACTAGACAGCATATTAAAAAGCAGAGACATTACTTGGCTGACAAAGGTTCATCTAGTCAAAGCTATGGTTTTTCCAGTAGTCATGTATGAATGTGAGAGTTGGACTATAAAGAAAGCTGAGTGCCAAAGAATTGATGCTTTTGAACTCTGGTGTTGGAGAAGACCCTTGAGTCCCTTGGACACCCAACCAGTCAACCAGTCAATCCATCCAGCCAGTCAATCCAAAAGGAAATCAGTCCTTTGGAGGGACTGATGCTGAAGCTGATACTTTGGCCACCTGATGTGAAGAACTGACTTATTGGACAAAACTCTGATGCTGGGAAAGATTGAAGGCAGGAGGAGAAGGGGATGACAGAGGATGAGATGGTTGGATGGCATCACCAACTTGATGGATGTGAGTTTGAGCAAGCTCCCGGAGTTGGTGATGGCCAGGGAAGCTTGGTGTGCTGCAGTTCATGGGATGGCAAAGAGTCAGACAGGACTGAGCAACTGAACTGAACTGTAGTGAATGAACAGAAGACAGGGTAGATCCATCCCTTGGATTGCTGGGAGTTCTGTTTGTCATATCTTCATCCTCTCTTCACCAACCTACATTAGATATGATCAGTCTTTTATATTTTGTCAACCTGTGAAGTTAAACAGAGTCTTTCCCTTCTAAATTCCTTTATAAGGAATTTAGTCAGAGATGTTGGAGCATCTCTGACTGTACAGATGTGGACTTGGATTCATTGCATTGTCCTTTGTGGATGTATTTATAGTTTTGCTGGCAGCAAGCTGCTTGAAGCGCTGTGGTATCCAGAGAATAGTTAGGCACTTTGATGAAGACTTGATTGATTTTATTTCCTTGAGGAAAAAGTTAACGTCTTTGGTTGTTTTTTTCTCCCTCTTCTCGTCTGTCTAGTTGCTGATCATCTGGGCTGTGATCCTCAAACACGGTTCTTTGTCCCTCCTAACATCAAACAGTGGATCGCCTTGCTGCAGAGGGGAAATTGCACCTTTAAAGAGAAAATATCACGGGCTGCTATCCACAATGCAGTTGCTGTAGTCATCTACAATAATAAGTCCAAAGAGGAGCCGGTCACTATGACGCATCCAGGTAAACAGAAGGAAGCTGTAGATTCTGCTTTCCCTCAGACAAGCTATTGCTTTATAGGAAGGCATTCTGCCTCTTGCTGAAACCATATCATTTCCAACATAATTCTAGGATTATATTTTTCTTTGGCATTGCCATTTGTTTGTTGAGATGTATTTTTTTTTCTTTTAGTTGAACTTTTTCTTACATATGACAGTAACACAGTGTGAAACTTGCACTTATTAAGGAACTGACTGTGACTGAATTCTTAGTCATTTTACATTTCACTTGATAACTTTGAAAAATAATATCTTAGATTTAGAATCATTCATCCAAATTATATCATGCCTTTTATCTTATCAAATTGAATGTTGACACTTAGCAGTTACTTTAATTCCAGTAGTAGCCGTATTTCTTCATTTTTGTGGAAGCACTTAGGATGTTTCTGTTAGACTTGTTTTAGTGACAGTGGTGCCCTTTACTGAGCACTGCTGTGTATATGGCAGGCACTAGAGGGCAGTGCGTTTTGGGGTTTAAGAGACTTTATTTTTTTAAAGCAATTTTAGGTTCCCTGCAGAATCTGGACATTTTTCAGACTGGCTTTTTTCACTTAGTTATATGCATTTAGCTTTCCTCCATGTCTTTTCATGACTTGCCAGCTCATTATTTTTGAGTGCTGAATAGTCCAGTGTCTGGATGTTCCACAGTTTACTTATCAGGTCACTTACTGAGGGACATCTGGTTGCTTCCAGGTTTGAGCATTTATGAGCAAAGCCACCATAAACATATATGTGCAGGTTTTTGTGTGGACACAAGTTTTCAGCTCCCTTGGATAAATACTAAGGAGCCTGATTGCTAAGTTGTACAGTAAGCATAGTTTTGTAAGAAGCCGTCAGACTGTCCTCCAGAGTGGCTGTGCCACTTCGTATGTTTGCAGCAGCAGGGAACGAAAACTCCTGTTACTCCACATCCTCACCAGCATTTCGTGCCGTCAGCTGTTGTTTTTTCCTTTTTGGTCATTGTAACAGGTTGTTCAGATGTGTGTTTCTCTGATGGCGTGGTGTAGAGGAGTCCCTCTTTCATGTATTTTCTTAAACAGTCCTCATTGTGAGCATGTATGTTGTAGGTACTCTCCCGGTTGCAGACCAGGAGACTGAAGCAAGCAAGGGCCAGCAGAAGAGAGGCTTAGACGCAGGTTTTTGGGGTTTACCTTTCAGTTTACCAGTCGGTCTCTTACAACTAGATAAACCCAGATAAACTCTAACTCTGCCTTTGTGAAAAATGTTAAAGATTAATGACGTAGTTAAAGAATTAACTCTTTAGTCATATAATTAATATTTGCATTATCAATTTTAGACAGTTATCTTGCAGAGACCTCACCCTAACTTAGGATCATTGATACTTTTGTGTATATCTTGATAGAATAATGCAGATGAACTTAAGTTTTATTGCTCTAATTTATTTTCCTCCCTTCAAATTAAGCATTTTAGAATTAAAATATATATTTTTTTCTTTTTCCAAAAGTAATCTGTGCTCATTGTAGGAAAACTGAAACTTTTAAAGGAAAGTATAAATAAAGTAGAATGTGTGATTTTCATTATCAGAGGTCACTGACACAGCATTGTAAATCAATTATCCTCAAAAAAAAAAGTGAGAATGGTTTTTCTGCCTAGGTCTCAGAGCAGATGCCAGTTTGCTGTCATCAGCTCTATTAAAGGGAGAAAAAATTATTCAAAATTTTGGACTTAAATCATTTCTTGCTGTTTTCTTCTTACTGAACACACAGAAATGGGTAGAGAGAAGTTCAGTTGAGCAGAATGCATTTTTCTTTTCCTGTGAGGTTATTTTGCACACATGACGCCACTAGAAAAGTAGTGAGAATGAGAGTCTTAAGTATGTAAAGACCTGGGGATTATAAGAGAAGGAATCAAGTTTGGCTCCCCAACCCCATGATTTTTGTTTAAAAAAAGAGAGGATTCTTTCTAAATCAACGTGTATTTTCCATCTTGAAATGGTAAGAGTATCCTTGAAATGGTAAGAGTATCCAGAAATGTTCCACAGATAACCCATGGAGGAAAAAAGGTAAATGATGAAGTCAGTTTTAAAAAATGCTTGAAAAATATTCCAGTTTTAGAAGCTCCTAATAAACATACTGAAGTCTCTAAGAAGCCTTGAAGACTTGTTTTAATTGATTGACCTGCAGTTTCCCAAATTTATTTGACCATGTAACTGTTTTATTACATTTTAGCTGATAACACAAATAAGGAAAATAAGGGATGGAATTTGAGGATATATTCTTGGGATATAGAACTTTTGTAAGGCAAATGTAATATAAGAGCAATAAGAAATGGCTTCATATTGCAAAACATATGGCTTTATGATACACAAAAAATTAGAAAGAACAGTGTGAGAAAGTAAATTGATAACAATATTTCAGAGAGAAATTTAGTGCCATCTAATACCGTTAAAGAACTCAAACGTTGTCATCCAGTAATGTCATTTCTAGATAGATGCTCTGGAATACTCTTCAGATTTTGATGAACATGTGTATCCTCTGGGAATCTTGTTAAAATGGAGATTTTGATTCGTTAGGTCTGGAGTAGAACCTGAGATTCTGCATTTTTAATAAGTTTATACCTGATACTAATGCCACTAGTCCACAGATCTTGCTTTGAGAAATAGGTGAAGATAAGAAAGCTAGGTCTTCATCTCAGATTTTTCACTGACTTCCTCCCTGTGATGTAGGCCACAATGCCTCCTGTGTAGGAAGGCATCTTCGGTCTCTAAATCTAGTTCTCTGGAAGGCCCTGAATCCTTGTTGTGGAGGACAGCAACTTAAAACAATCCTGTGCTTGTTTTCTTGGCTCATTAATGTGCACTGCTTCTCTCTCCCTTCATAGAGCCCTTTCTTCCTGTTTCAGTGTAAGGTTCAAGGACCCTTCTGTCAGGAACTAGAGACCCCCATATCTGTACCTGTGTAGATACCTGTAATGTGCCTGTAGTTCCACATCTCAAGGGGGAGATCCATGTTTTAGCCCTCCCTGCTCACATGTCAGTTCTGTTATCCACCCTTCGTTTGAGAAAGAGCACCTTTGTGCTGTGCTGTGCATTGTAATACGAACTAATATGAACTGGTAAGAGTTGACAGAAAGACCCCTGGGTCACACCCTCAGTGAGTTTACGATCTGAGGCCCCTTCAGTCTTCATAGTGTCTTTTTGTACCTCTGGACGGTGCTGTCCTTTTGCTTTTTGTTATCATCATTTGTATATTTGACTGGCAGTAGAGAGAAGACTGCAGGTTTCTTTAAGTTAAAGTTTGTGTCTTTTTATTTTCTGCAATGGTTAGCAAAATATCTTGGACAAAATAAGTATGTGCTGCATTGAAATGATTTCCTGAAGATATTTAGCTTTGTTAAGCTTTCTTTTCTTTCTTTTCATTTAGTTATATATTTTATAACTAATTTTAAAATTTCGCATTGTTAAGTATTTCATTTTCTTGCCTTGTTGACAATGTTTCAAGAGCTTATTCCTGTTTGTTCTAACAAATGCCCTTCATCTGGTGGCTGAAGGACAGCTTTTCTGGCGCGGTGTCCATGACATCATTGACAGGAAAGACTGCTCACTTTGTGGTCTTATCTGTTACGTCTACTTGGCAGAATAAGTCCTTTATAATGTAGTTAACAAATATGTGGTAGTATAAAGGGGAAGTTATGGGCACTTGCATAGTTTAAAATAATGCACATTTGTATAAAAGTTAAGGATTTATTTTCCTGGTTTTTAAAAATTAATATAGACTTTATTGTTTAACGGTCATAAATTGTATCAAATTGTTGTCTAATCAGAGAGCTCTTTTATAGTTTTGTTTGTATGTCTGTAAGAATCTGTGAGCATTTTTTCGTTGCTAATAGGAAGATGAGGTAATTTAGGTAAACATTTAACTAAATAATTTACTTTTCTGTCTTTATGTCAGTTAGCAGTATTGAATGCTTCTTAGTCTTCCTTTAACTGAGTCATTCAAATAGCTCTTCACCTATTTTGCATCATATTCTCTTTTTAAAAAAAGGTATATAGCTCTATATTATCTAGCAATGAATGGGAAAAAATTACTCTGTAGAATATTCTCTTTGTGAATAGGAAAAAATATGATAGTTTCGGCCACTTAATGTAAATCAAAAGCCCATCAAAAAATAAGTAATATTCATTTATTATATATAAATAAATAAATAAAGCTATTGCTTTAACTGGTTAGTTTTTAGGTTCTAATTGAATATGAATTTAATTACCTCAGAAAAGATTGAGTTTGCATTTTAAATATACTACTGTAGCAGAAAACAGACTCTTAATTGTGTCTATGGCCTGAGTTTGCAAATATCTCTTCTGTATCTTCCATATGATCCATACGCTTTTTTCAGAAATTTGTGATTATCAAGAAAAATCTGAAACTGTAACATGTAAGCAGTAGCTTTTGAAAAAGAATAACTTTTAAAAAATGACTGCTGCTGATTCTGCTTTAAAACATTCCCGCAAGCTCTCAACTTGTCCTTTATTTCCCTGGAAGTGAAGAGCCCCTCCCTCTGCCAGATACTTTTGACAATTTATCTTCTAGCATTCCTAATTCAGACACTGCAGGCTCCATATTCTGAGTAAATTGATTGGACGCATCATTGACTTGCGATTTTATCTTGCTTGTGCTTATCCTTTTCTCTCCAGCAGTAGAAGAGGAGGAAGCTAAAATAATGTAAAGGATCTGTATGGGGTTAGAATATTGGCTCAGAAATCAGTTTCACAAGTTACAGAAGACATTTTTACTTGTTAGCTGTTCCTATGATGATAACCTGGATTTACAGGGACACGTTCAGAGCTAGTGCCGCAGGCACAGCTGCTAGGGACAATGGTGCAGCCTTGCTCCCTGTGTTAGAGGACTGGTAAAGATTAATTGGTACCTCACGTGCTCCTCAGCTCAGGTTTTTCAGGAGGTAGGATATTAAGGCAGGCTAATTCTTGGCTCTGTAGAACTGTCCTTTGTATTTACAATGTTTAGCCTCCCAGGCACATGCCTACTAAATGCCAGAAGTACCCCTCCATATTTTTAACAGTGTAAAATCCTTCCCCAGACTTTGTAGATGGACTCTCCCTAGGAGGGTTTTCTGCCCTTGGAAGACTTACTGTCAAACTCTTAAGTCTATAGAGCCTTTGGAGGAGGAATGAAAAGAAGTCACTTGTTGGTGAGGATAATGGAACAGAAACACTGATGAAGGAAAAGTGATAGGCTTTTATATCATTTACTCATATGTTGCATTTCTGGTGTTCTTTTTTTCTTTGTGTAGTCACAGATTTCATCTAGTGTCATTTCCCTTTCAATTTAGATAATTGTTCAAATCATTTCTTGCAGTGCAGATCTGCTGTGACAAATTCTTTCATCATTCCTTTACCCTAAAGTGTCTTTTTATGCCATGATTTTTTAAGGACATAGATGTAGAATTCTGGGATTCAGCACTTTCAAAATGTTGTTTCTTTGTTTCCTAGTCACCGTATTTTTTCAGGTAGGTTCCATTGTATAGCATTACTCTTTAAAATAATCCTTTTAGAACAGATTTACATTCACAGAAAAATTGCCAAGATAGTACAGATAATTCCCATAGACACTGTACCCAGTTTCTCTTATTATTAACATCTTACATTAGCATGGTAAATTTCCTGCAGTTAATGAACCAATATTCAGTTCAGTTCAGTCACTCAGTCATGTCCGACTCCTTGCGACCCGATGAGCCCCAGCACGCCAGGTCTCCCTCTCCAACACCAATTCCCGGAGTCCACCCAAACTCATGTCCATTGAGTCGGTGATGTCATCCAACCATCTCATCCTCTGTCATCCCCTTCTCCTCCTGCCTTCAATCTTTCCGAGCATGAGGGTCTTTTCAAATGAGTCAGCTCTTCGCATCAGGTGGCCAAAGTATTGGAGTTTCAGCTTCAACATCAGTCCTTCCAATGAACACCCAGGACTGATCTCCTTTAGAATGGACTGGTTGGATCTCCTTGCAGTCCAAAGGACTCTCTCAAGAGTCTTCACAAACACCACAGTTCAAAAGCATCAATTCTTCGGCGTTCAGCTTTCTTCACAGTCCAACTCTCACATCCATACGTGACCACTGGAAAAACAATAGCCTTGACTAGGCAGATCTTTGTCGGCAAAGTAATGTCTCTGCTTTTTAATATGCTGTCTAGGTTGGTCATAACTTTTCTTCCAAGGAGGATAACCATCTGCAGTGATTTTGAAGCCCAGAAAAATAAAATCAACCACTGTTTCCACTGTTTCACCATCTATTTGCCATGAAGTGATGGGACCAGATGCCATGATTTTAGTTTTCTGAATGTTGAGCTTTAAGCCAACTTTTTCACTCTCTTCTCTCTCTTTCATCAAGAGGCTTTTTAGTTCCTCTTCACTTTCTGCCATAAGGGTGGTGTCATTTACATAGTTGAGGTTATTGGTATTTCTCCCAGCAGTCTTGATTCCAGCTTGTACTTCACCCAGCCCAGCATTTCTCATGATGTACTCTGCATATAAGTTAAATAAGTAGGGTGACAATATACAGCCTTGACATACTCCTTTTCCTATTTGGAACCAGTCTGTTGTTCCATGTCCAGTTCTAACTGTTGCTTCCTGACCTGCATACAGATTTCTCAAGAGGCAGGTCAGTTGGTCTGGTATTCCCATCTCTTGAAGAATTTTCCACAGTTTATTGTGATCCACACAGTCAAAGGCTTTGGCGTAGTCAGTCAAGCAGAAATAGATGTTCTTCTCTTGCTTATTCCTCGATCCAGCAGATTTTGGCAATTTGATCTCTGATTCCTCTGCCTTTTCTATCTGGAAGTTCACAGTTGGTATTGCTAAAGCCTGTCTTGGAGAATTTGGAGCATTACTTTACTAGCATGCGAGATGAGTGCAATTGTGCAGTAGTTTGAGCATTCTTTGGCATTGCCTTTCTTTGATATTGGAATGAAAACTGACCTATTCCAGTCCCGTGGCCACTGCTGAGTTTTCCAAATTTGCTGACATATTGAGTGCAACACTTTCACAGCATCACCTTTTAGGATTTGAAATAGCTCAACTGGAATTCCATCACCTCCACTACCTTTGTTCATAGTGACGCTTCCTAAGACCCACTTGACTTCACATTCCAGGATGTCTGGCTCTCGGTGAGTGATCACACCATCGTCATTATCTGGCTTGTAAAGATCCTTTTTGTACAGTTCTTCTGTGTATTCTTGCCACCTCTTTTTAATATCTTCTGCTTCTGTTAGGTCCATATCGTTTCTTTTCTTTATTGTGCCCATCTTTGCATGAAATGTTCCCTTGGTATCTCTCATTTTCTTGAAGAGATCTCTAGTCTTTCCCATTCTGTTCTTTTCCTCTATTTCTTTGCATAAAGAAAGCCTTCACTAAGGAAGGCTTTCTTATCTCTCCTTGCTATTCTTTGGAACTCTGCATTCAAATGGGTATAGCTTTCCTTTTCTCCTTTGCTTTTCACTTCCCTTCTTTTCACAGCTATTTGCAAGGCTTCCTCAGACAGCCATTTTGCTTTTTTGCATTTCTTTTCCATGGAGATGATCTTGATTCCTGTCTCCTGTACAATGTCATGAACCTCCATCCGCAGTTCATCAGGCACTGTGTCTATCAGATCTAGTCCCTTAAATCTATTTCTCACTTCTAATGAATAATCATAAGGGATTTGGTTAGTTCATACCTGAATGCTCTAGTGGTTTTCTCCACTTTCTTCCATTTCAGTCTGAATTTGGCAGTAAGGAGTTCATGATCTGAGCCACAGTCAACTCCTGGTCTTGTTTTTGCTGACTGTATAGAGCTTCTGCTGCAAAGAATATAATCAGTCTGATTATGGTGTTGACCATCTGGTGATGTCCATGTGTAGAGTTTTCTCTTGTGTTGTTGGAAGAGGATGTTTGCTATGACCAGTGTGTTCTCTTGGCAGAACGCTATTAACCTTTGCCCTGCTTCATTCTGTACTCCAAGGCCAAATTTGCCTGTTACTCCAGGTATTTCTTGACTTCCTACTTTGCATTCCAGTCCGCTATAATGAAAAGGACATCTCTTTTGGGTGTTAGTTTTAGAAGGTCTTGTAGGTATTCATAGAACTATTCAGCTTCACCTCTTCAGGGTTACTGGTCGAGGCATAGACTTGGATTACCGTGATTTTGAATGGTTTGCCTTGGAAACGAACAGAGGTCATTATGTCGTTTTTGAGATTGCATCCAAGTATTGCATTTTGGACTCTTGTTGACTGTGATGGCTACTCCATTTCTTCTAAGGCATTCCTGTCCAGAGTAGTAGATGTAATGATCATCTGAGTTAAATTCACCCATTCCAGTCCATCTTAGTTCGCTGATTTCCTAGAATGTCGACGTTCACTCTTCCAATTTGCCTTGATTCATGGACCTAACATTCCAGGTCCCTATGCAATATTGCTCTTTACAGCATTGAACCTTGCTTCTATCACAAGTCACATCCACAACTGGGTATTGTTTTTGTTTTGGCTCCATCCCTTTATTCTTTCTGGAGTTATTTCTCCACTGATCTCCAGTAGCATATGGGGCACCTACCGACCTGGGCAGTTCCTCTTTCAGTGTCCTATCTTTTTGCCTTTTCATACTCTCTATGGGGTTCTCAAGGCAAGAATACTGAAGTGGTTTGCCATTCCCTGCTCCAGTGGACCACCTTCTGTCAGAACTCTCCACCATGACCCTTCCGTCTTGGGTGGCCCCACATGGCATGGCCTAGTTTCATTGAGTTAGACAAGGCTGTGGTCTGTGTGATCAGGTTGGCTAGTTGTCTGTGATTATGGTTTCAGTCTGTCTGCTCTCTGATGCCCTCTCTCAGCACCTTCTGTCTTACTTGGATTTCTCTTACCTTGGATGTGGGGTATCTCTTATCGGCTGCTCCAGCAAAGCGCAGCTGCTGAGCCAAGATTCAGTTCAGTTCAGTCTCTCAGTCATGTCCAGCTCTTTGCGACTCCATGAATCGGAACACGCCAGGCCTCCCTGTCCATCACCAACTTACAGAGTCTACCCAAACCCATGTTCTTCGAATCATCATGCCATCCAGCCATCTCATCCTCTGTTGTCCCCTTCTCCTCCTGCCCCCATTCCTTCCCAGTATGTTATTATTAACAGTTAATGAACCAGTATTGGTATATTGCATGCATGTGTGCATGTTAAGTCACTTCAGTCCTGTCCCATCCTTGGTGACTTCATGGACTGTAGCCCACCAGGCTTGTCTGTCCATTGGATTCTCCAGGCCAGAATACTGGAGTGGGTCGCCCTGCCCTTCTCCAGGGTATCTTCCTGACCCAAGGATCAAACCCATGTCTCTATGTCTCTTGCAGGCGAGTTCTTTACCCACTAAGCCACCAGGGAAACTCTTGGTATATTATTATTAACTCAAGTCCATGTATTATTCCATTGGGCTTATACTTGGGCTTTCCTGGTGTCTCTGCTGGTAAAGAATCTGCCTGCAATGTGGGAGACCTGGGTTCGATTCCTGGGTTGGGAAGATCCCCTGGAGAAGGAACGGCTACTCACTCCAATATCCTGGCCTGGAGAATTCCATGGACAGAGGAGCCTGGGAGGCTACAGTCTAGTCCATGGGGTTGCAAGAGTTGGACACGACTGAGTGACTTTCACTTCACTTCCTATTTTATTCCAATTTCTTTAGTTTTTATCTAATGTCCTTTGGAGTTCCAGGATCCCATCCAGGATATTACATTACTTTTGGTCATTATATCTGCTAGGCTTCTCTTGGCTGTGACAGTTTTTTAGGACTCCTGTTCAGGTATTTCGTAGAATGTCCTTCAGTGGGAATTGTTTGCCTTTTCTTCATGATTAGACTGAGGATATGGGTTTGGGGAAAGAAGACCACAGGGATAAGATGTCATTCTCATCACCTGTCACGCTCTGTCAATGTGAGTGATCACTGTTGGTGTTGACCTTGACTACCTGGCTGTTTGTCAGACTTCTCCATTATAACGTTTCTGTTTTCCCTCTTCCATACAATACTCTTTAGGAGGTCACTGTGCATAACCCACACTTAAAGATGCTGGAAGTTAGGGTTCCCCTCCTTATGGTAAGGTATTACTTATTTACTTGGAATTATTCCATATGGATGGTTTGTCTCTTTTCTGTTGATTTTTTCAGTCATTTATATGCATCAGAATGGACTTATGGATATTTATTTTGTACTTTGTATTATAATACACTATTACTTGGCTTATTTTTTGTTCACATTATTCCAACTTTGGCCATTGGGAGCTCTTTCAGTTGACTCTTATCTCCTTTGACATGTTTCCATTACCATGATTGCTGGTTTTTTGTTTGTTTTGTGTTTTGAGCATTTTCTTCTTTTCTGGTGCTGTAAGATACTCCAGGTTCATCTTGTATATATTTCCTTTCCCATTTTTAGAATCAAGCATTTCTTTGAGGAACCCTAGTTTCCATTTATTGGAAAATGATACTAGAAATCAAGCTCTGGGTATTAGATGTACTTGTTACTATTAAGATTTTATTGTTTCTGGACCTTCTCAGTTGACAGACAAAGGAAATATATATGTGTATACTAATACCTGTATATGCACATAACTAAATATTTTTATATATAACTATTTGTATCTACATTAAGCTAAGAATGAGTTCATACTTAGGTCTCCAACTCTAATCCATTACATTACATGGATCCTTGTGGTTTTCTCCATTTGCTTATCTGTAAACTCCCACTCCAAAAGTGAGAAACCTGACTGACACCAACCACCATCACTTTTCTTCAGTTCACTGAGCTCTCAGAAGTTTTTAAGCATAAAAAGAATATTGTAAGGCCTTTGGAGTGCTGGTGCTTGGTGTAAAAAACTATCAGAAGTTTTCTTCTCAACTTAAATCTTCCCTGGTTGGAATGCCGGTGGTTTTAACTTTTCTTTCTCCACTCATTAAAAATTTTTTTTTATCAAAAACTTGTACCTAATCAAATTTGCAAGCTTTTGCACAGCAAAGGAAACCATAAACAAAATGAAAAGGCAGCCTACGGTCTGGGAGAAGATACTTGCAAGTGGTACAACGTACAAGGGCTTATTTTCCAAAATATACAAACAGCTCATGTAGTTCAATAACGGAAAAACAAACAACTCAGTCAAACAATGGGCTGCTGCTGCTGCTAAGTCACCTCAGTCGTGTCCGACTCTGTGCGACCCCATAGACAGCAGCAGAATCCCTGGGATTCTCCAGGCAAGAATACTGGAGTGGGGTGCCATTGCCTTCTCTGCAAAAAATGGGCAGAAGGCCTAAATAGACAGTTCTCCAAAGAAAACAGAACAATTGGCCAGTAGGCAAATGAAAAGATGCTGATCATCACTTATTAAGAGAAATACAAAGCAAAACTATAATGAGGTTCCACCTCACATGGGTC
Source organism: Antilocapra americana (assembly GCA_007570785.1). Taxonomy (NCBI): domain Eukaryota; kingdom Metazoa; phylum Chordata; class Mammalia; order Artiodactyla; family Antilocapridae; genus Antilocapra; species Antilocapra americana. The sequence continues at coordinate 13,405,943 of ML663012.1, read as the reverse complement.
AGAATGGCCATAATTAAAAACTCTACAGTTGTCAGACATTGAATCTTCAGATTTCCATTTATTTCTGTCTTTACAAAATTCCCTTAATAGAAAAAAATTTGAACTTCCTGGAGGATTATAAAAGGCACCTGAAACAGTTCTTTGCTCAAACAGATAAAAAGTTTTGGAAAATGAAATTTTGAAGTTGCCTGAAAAGTGGCAGAAGGTAGTGGAACCAAACGGTCCAATAAAGTTATCAGTGAAAATGAAAAATGTTTTTTTTATTTTTGCTTAAAAACCAAAGGAACTCTTTGGCCAACCCAATACAGTGGAATATTACTCAGCCATAAAAAAAGAATGAAATAATGCCATTTGCAGCAGCATTGGTGAACCTAGAGACTATCATACTAAGCAAAGTAAGTCAGAAAGAGAAAGACACACACTCTCTGATATCACTTACATGTGAAATCTAAAATACGGCACATACGAACATATCTACAAAACAGAGATGGAGGACAGACCTCTGGTTTCCAAGGGCAAGGGATGTGTAGGATGGAAAGATTAGGAGTTCAGGGTTAGTAGGTGCAAGCTAATATGTAAGATGGATGAATGACAGGGTCCTACTGTATAGCATGGAGAACTACGTTCAATATCCTGTGATAAATCATAATGGAAAAGAATATGAAAAAATATATGTATAATTGAGTCACTTTGCAGTATAGCAGACATTAACACAACATTGTAAATCAACTATACTTAAATAAGATTTTTTTAAATGAAACTTATAAGAAAACATAAATACAGGTCTGTTAACTTGGAAATGGCACAAAGCCAGGTGGCTCTTGGAGCATATAACAGTGAGAAGAGAGTATTCATCAGGTCAGCCCACAGATGGTTTAGGAAAGTTGGTAATAGGTTCTGTGGAGGAAGTAACAGTTCAAGTTGAGGACAGCTGGGAACAATAATCATGTAAGCTCAGCAGATGCTGAAATGTAGCATGGCTGCTAAAAAATATATTGAAAGCTTGACCAGTATCCCTGTAAGCATACCATTCAGATGAGGGGAGACATTATTCTTATGCTGCTCTTGGAATTGAAGTATTATATTCATTCTTAAGTGAAAAAGACATTTTAAAATGTCAAAAAAAAAACCAGGATGGAAAAAGTTGTATTGAACACAATTTGGAATTTTAGCATCAAGTTAATAATGATAGTGTTTTAGACCATTAAGTAAAATAATAACCGTGAATTCATACTGATCTAAAAAGTAAAATAAAGGGAAAGTTTGATGAGGAATGGAATGCTTACCCAGTCTCAAAATACCTCCCTATGGAATACTTAACATAACAATTAGTAGGGGAAAAAGAGTCACTTCAAATGCCTGGAAACGCCTGGAGGACATCACTTTTATGAATGATCAAAGTGAACATCACTAGCAATGGGTTATATCAAAACTATGGCACCTGGGAGTATTCACCAGAAAGAGCCCAGCATCACTTCTGTGATGTTACTACCAGAGGTGCAAGACCTGAGTCTAGCCGCAAGGAAACACCAGATGAATCCAGAATGAGGGACACTCTACAAAGTAAAAATGTCGAGGTCGTGAACATCAACAGAGTCTGAGAGACTGTTGGAGACTGATGGAGGCATGACAGTTAAATGTAACACATGGCCCTGACGTTATTGGGAAGGACATTATTGGGAAGCTGAGCGAATGAATGGACTCTCAGATTAGACAGTAGTAAAGGAGCAGTGTTAATTTCCTGATTTGGGTGATTGTACTATTTATTTGTAAGTGATTTTTTGATTATAGAATACACACTGAATGTTTAGGGATGATATAACGACATCATACCAATAGCTTACTCTTGAATGGTTCGGGGGAAAAGAAGTTTTTATATTTTCAACTTGTAAATGTTAGATTCTTTTAAAAATCTTTTTTAAAAATGAATAATTTGGGACTTTGGGGATAGTTAGTATGGAGAAAAGACTGAGGCAGAGTTCCAGGGAAGATGTCTTTGACTTCTTCCTAGGGAAGAGGAGTTTCCATCAATTTTGGAGGTGTTTCTTATGTTTGATGGCATCTTATGATTTGACAGGGTTTTTTTTCTTCATGATACATACAGTAATGATGCACTTTACAGTTTGTGGTATTTTACACCATCGATAAGTGAAATAGTTTATTTGTTCAGTGATGCTTCTCCAGAGAAGAGAACCAAGAGCCATGAATGGGCATTCAGGAGTCAAGAATTTAGTTATTAAAAGGACCTCTCTGGAACTTAAAACTGGGCTTCCCTGGTGGCTCAGCAGTTAAGAATCCACCTGCCAGTGCAGGAGGCACAGGTTCCATCCCTGGTCCGCGAGGACTTCCCATGGCAAGGAGCAACTGAGGCTGTACGCACCACACTGTTGAGCTTGCGCTCCAGAGCCGAGAACCGCACCTCCTGAAGCCCACACACGCCAGAGCCCGTGCTCTGCGGCAAGAGCAGCCTCTGCAGTGCGAAGTCTGCACCGCGGCCAAGGTGGGGGGGAGTTGAGCCCTGCCCTCCTCCACTAGAGAAAAGCCCATGCGGCAGTGAAGGCCCAGCCCAGCCAAAAGTAAATAAATAGATGTGTTGTGTTTTTTTTAAGTAATTTATAGGGAGTTCCTGTATCATGTTGAAGATGATCTCTAAGAACTCTTCTGACTAAACGTTTGGATGATTTTCTTGGTGTCTGGTGCCGTCCTCCTAAATACCCTCCTACTTTTCTGCCTCTCTACATCAAGGGCAAAGGTGGCTTTTTTCCATCTGGTCTTTGCTGCTACTATCTTTTCTTTATGATGTCAAAAACGCGAACAGAAATTTCCTGATGAGTACATATAGGAGATAGCATAAGAAGAAAAGAAATGACATTTGAGTACTGTGCATTGAGCCTTGGCCCTACTTGTTTGAGGAACTTCCTACCCAAGGAATAAAAGAACAGGGATTCAGTAGACTCTTGGTCTTTTTGAGGACAAATTATAGCCGAGAATCATCAGCAACTTCAAGCCACTCTGGAATCGCTTGGTGGCTCACACACGGAGCGCTCCTGTATGTCAGCTTTTGGGCAGGCAGTTTAGGTTCAGACTTCAGCACAATTTCAGGTTCATCAGTGTTGTGAACCTTTTGGGCATCAGCTGGATGTCCATGGTACTGGCGTTTTCTTGAAGCAGTACAGCTGCTTTCAAACCAGTACACTTCCACAGCAACAGAACTTCACCTCTCATTCTCTTGTCCCGCACCCTGTGTCCCTCTCATGTCACTCATTCACTTCCCTGCCTGTCACTTCTCAGAGGCCCTGACTCCTGGCTTACTCACCCATACATGCATAGTCCTGCCATCATCCTGGCCAACTCCAGTATCCATGTGGGGAGTGAACAGCCAAACCTGAAATTCTTCTCTTAGATCCTTCGACCATTCCACCTCATTAGGAACCTGGGCCTCATTATCTCCTGGGATTTTTATATCTCTTGAGCCTCAGTTCCAGTGTCCTGTTCTCCGACTGTTGCTTCTCTTCCTCCCCTTCTGTCATTTGGGTTTGTTGAAGCTTTCAGTTATGTGGGCCCTCTGTTTTCTCACATTTATCCTCCTCCACACTTGACCTTTGCATACTACTTAGATCATGAGCCACTGTTTCAGGCACTTTGGACAAACGATGTCATTTGGTCAATGAGAAGTATCTACCATCACATGAACCTGTGCATTGGAAAAGACCCTGCTGCTGGGAAAGATTGAAGGCAAACGGAAAGGGGACGGCAGATGATGAGATGGTTAAATAACATCAGTGACTCGGTGGACATGATTTGAGCAAACTTTGGGAGATAGTGAAGGACAGGGAAGCCTGACATGCTGCAGTCCGTGAGGGTGCACAGAGCCGGACATGACTTAGCAACTGAATAGCAACCGTTACACAGTGCTCAGTTACCTTTAGGTCCACTGTCTCCTGAAATGCACTGAATGTCGTGCAGTTTGAACTTCATTTAGTTGACAGTAGGGATACATGAAAGGTTTTGAATAGAGGACTGAAATACAAGTATATGTTTTAGAAAGAAGCAGTGACAGACCTCAGCAGGAAATGTATAATCTGTCACCCACAGATGTATTCATTTTGTGAAAGAATGTAGCATAGTTTTTTCTCCTTTGAATTCTTTTTTTTTTTTTTCATTTCCCTTCCTAGCGTTCATCCCACAAGCCTTTATTAGAGACCAGTTTCTGTGCGACTCCAAGTCTGAAGTCTCCCAAGTCCCTGAAGAGTGCTCTGCCCCTTGTCCTAGAAAATGGCTCCTATGGGGGGCTCAAGGAGTACGTACAGAGGCCTTTCAAACCTAACTTTAAATGCTCATCAGGGCAGTGTGCAAAGAGACTAGGGTGGGAGCATGTTACATGGGAGTGGGGACTGTGGTGCGCCGATAGAGAAGGGATCCACCCGTCAGGGCAGCTAGGGTACCCTACCCGCAACCTGGGGTAAGGGAACAGAGTAGAGGCCCTCTCTGGAGGTTCCCAGGGCCACCTGGGAGCCAGCCCTCCCTTCGAGGTGGATAATCAGGGAGAGAACAGAAGAGGCACTCCCATGGTAGTGATAAGTGGTCACTTCCTCCATGATATTGCTGATAGCTGGGGTAAACCTGTGGCCCAGGTACACTCAGGGGCAGCTGGCTGAGCTCCTCCGGGAATGGGGATGCGTTGCAGAGCTGCTGGGCCCCGTAGCGAGTTTGGAGGATGCCAGCACCCTCAATGAGGGCCAGTGGGATGTGCAACCCCATCATTGCCCAGCCCCCCACGGCCAGGGGGCCACTGTGGGCAGCCGGCACAGCCCTGGTCAGTGCCCCAGGGGCAATGGAGCTCCAGGGGTCTCCTTGCTCCACAGCAGCACCAGAGCACAGTTGATGGGGGAAAACATGTTGTCCCCCCACATGATGAAGATACCTCCAATCTGAGGGGCTCAGGTGCACACAGCGTTGACACTACCTGTTGGTCGATGCCGAATCCCAACAGGGCCATTACAGAGCCCTTAGTACCCTGGGAGACTCCGTGCTGGTAATACTACAGTGAAAGTTCCATCACAGTCATCCTCATAGTTCACCAAGGGCACGGCTCACAAACGCACTCCTCCACAGCAGCCTCACTTGAATCCTTTTTAATAAATATTTTTTATTGAAGTGTAATTGAGTTACAATGTTTCAGGTGCACAGCAAGGCAATTCAGTTATACAAATACATGTAATATATTATTTTTGAAATTATTTTCCATCATAGGTTATTACTGCAAGATATTGACTGTAGTTCCCTGTGTTATATGGTAAACCTTTGTTGCTTGTTACATATCTATTTTTTAATTAGAAATCTAACAATCTATTCATACTAAGACAAACAAGTGGAATCAAAATGTCACAATTTTTTTAGTTAGGTAAAAACTCTTAAGTTTTTTAAATATATATAATACACGTTTATATATATGTATACAAAAGCTTTTCTACTACACTTGATAAAGGCTTGAGAAAGAACATCCAAAAAAAAAGAAGAGATGAAGAAATTGGAGAACATAAACTAAATGAAATGGGAGCACTGAATATGAAATAGAAAAAGTGAAACAAACTAGATGAAAGTAAAAGATCATCATATAGTTCAGTTGTTTTTAAACATGACTGCTCATTAGAAACACATCTGGAGCTTTGGAGAAACAAATCAATACTTGAGCGTTTGTATTTTCCAAAAAATTTCAAGGTAGTTCTGAGATGCATCTGGATTTCAAAAAGTAATTATAGATTTTTCTATTAGATCCTAGTTTTGGTGCTATAGAGTTCTGTTTTTTTCTGTTGACCAAGAGACCTCTGGGAAAACATTTAACACACAAACATTCACATTATAAGGGTCCCAGAAGGACAAGAGAGAGAGAAAGGAACTGAGAAAATATTTGAAGGGATAATAGCTGAAAACTTCCCAAACATGGGCAAGGAAATAATCAACCAAGTTCAGGAAACACAAAAAGTCCCAGGCAAGATAAATCTGAGGAGGGACACAGAGAGACACATAGTAATCAAACTGACAAAAATTAAAGACAAAGGTAAAATATTAAAGGAAAAATGACAACATACAAGGGAATTCCCATCAGGTTATCACCTATAGAAGGGAATAGAAACTACAAACCAGAAGGGAATGGCATGATATATTTAAGTGTTGACCATCATGATACAGTAGTATTAATTGAGTAATCGTTACATAATCACAATAGTAAAAGATGTTTATCAGTTTTCACAATCAATAACCTGACAAAAAATAAAAGGTAGTTACAATTGCAAGCCGTAATGGGAACATGATTAACAGTATAAAACAGTTACATAGACAACTTGGGAGGGTCAAGCATAGTGATGTCGTAAGTGAAAGTGCATACATGTGCGTGTTTTCCACCCCATCCATGTCTTTGTGGTGTATTTAATCCATTTACATTTAAGATGATTTTCGATATGTATGATCCTGTTACCGTTTTCTTAATTGTTTTGGGTGTATTTTCTGTGGGTCCTGTCCTTCTGTGTTTCCTTCCTAGAGAAGTTCCTTTGGTATCTATTGTAAAGCTGGTTTGGTGGTGCTGAACTCTGTTAAAGTTTTGCTTGTCTGGAAAGCTTTTGATTTCGCCATCAAATCTAAAGGAGAGTCTTACCGGGTAGAGTTGTCTTGATGTGTGCAAAAATCCAAGTCTCTTGGATCATGAGATTCCTGGAGACGCCAGCACACAGGGCTCAGACAGGATGTGCAGTGTGGCTCATGGGCCAGAACAGAAAACCCCGCCGTGTACCTGCCTGTTCCCTCCACAGCCACCACTCTAGCTAGACCTTTGACTGTTCAGTCGCTGAGTCGTGTCTGACTCTTTGTGATCCCGTGGACTGCAGCACACCAGGCTTCCCTCCCCTTCATGATCTACCTGAGTCAGGTCAAGTGGTCTGGTACTCCCATCTCTTTAAGAAAATTCCTCAGTTCGTTGTGATGCACACAGTCAAAGGATTTAGCACAGTTGATGAAGCAAGAAGTAGATGTTTTTTAGGAACGCCCTTGCTTTTTCTGTGATCCAGTGTATGTTGACAATTTGATCTCTGGTTCCTCTGCCTTTTCTAAATCCAGTTTGTGCATCTGGAAGCTCGCAGTTCATATACCACTGAAACCTACCTTGAAGGATCTTGAGCATAATCTTCCTGGCATGTGAAATGAGTACAATTGTGCAGTAGTTTGAGCATTCTTTGGCATTGCCTTTCTTTGGGATTGGAATGAAAACTGACCTTTTCCAGTCCTGTGGCCACTGCTGCATTTTCCACATTTGCTGGCATATTGAGTGCAGCACTTTCACAGCATCATCTTTCAGGATTTGAAATAGCTCAACTGGAATTCCATCACCTCCATTAGCTTTGTTCGTAGTGATACTTCCTAAGGCCCGCTTGACTTCACATTCCAGGATGTGTGGCTCTAGGTGAGTGATCACACCATCATGATCATCTGGGTCATTAAGATCTTTTTTGTACAGTTCTTCTGTGTATTCTTGCCACCTCTTCTTAATATCTTCTGCTTCTCTTAGGTCCATGCCGTTTCTGTCCTTTATTGTGCTCATCTTTTTATGAAATGTTCCCTTGGTATCTCCAGTTTTCTTAAAGAGGTGTCTGGTCTTTCCCATTCTATTGTTTTCCTATATTTCTTTGCACTGGTCACTTAAGAAAGCTTTCTTACTTCTCCTTGCTATTCTCCTGAACTCTGCATTCAGTTGGATATATCTTTCCCTTTCTTCTTGGCTTCTCTTCTTTTCTCAGCTATTTGTAAGGCCTCCTCAGAAAACCAATTTGCCTTCTTGCATTTCATTTTCTTGGGGATGCGTTTGGTCATCATGTCCTGTGCAGTGTTATGAACCTCCGTCCATTGTTCTCCAGGCACTCTTAACAGATCTAGTCCCTTGAGTCTATTCATCACCACATAATCATAGGGATTTGATTTACGTCATACCTGAATGGCCTAGTGATTTTCCCTACTTTCTTCAATTTGAGCCTGAATTTCACAATAAGGAGCTGATGACGTGAGCCACAGTCAGCTCTCAGTCTCTTTTTTGCTGACCATATAGAGCTTCTCCATCTTCTGCTGCAAATAATATAATCAGTCTGTTTTCGGTACTGACCGTGTGGTGATGTCCGTGTGTAAAGTCCTCTGTTGCATTGTTGGAAGAGAGACCTTTAAAGAAATTTTAATCTCTTTCACTTAAAATATACAGTGTTCTGCTTTACATATAAAGAAGTCATTGAATTCTTTAGGAATGACTGATGTTACTACCAGAAGTTACTAAAGTGTCTCTGCAGACACTTAATATGGGACTGCAGCATTCCCCTGAACTCTTTATATGGGAAATTATTTAAGAGCCTTTAAAATTCCTTAGAACATTGGTAACTGATTTGAACTTAGCAAATAAGTTCATCTCTTAAGGCAGAAAACCTGTTAAGTGGGATTTTGCACACAGATGCTGTTTTTTAAAAAAAAAAAAAAAAAGGTAAGCTTACAGTACAAATGTGGAAAAACTTGTAGTGAAAGCACTTTCTGCACATGGGGCCTAGTGCCTCAAACAGTTCATTTGCCCATTTCCTGTATCTGCTTTTCTATGGTATCAGCTGCCCAGTTGAATTGGTCTTGCCCTGAGATTCATTCCCAGGAGTAGGGTGATGAAGGCTGTTGAGAGAAGAGCTCAGTGTTTTCTGACACATCCCAACTGCAGGGCCTCCCTGAGCTGAAGTTCAAATCCTCTTGGAAGCCAGGAGGATTATGTTGGTCAGCAGATAGTTCTGAGTGTTTCCCATGGTTGTGGGAGAAGTTAAAGAGAAGCAACAGGAGTTCCAGAATTTTGTGGTAGGGACTTCTTGGTTTCCTCTACTTTCTGTGAGTAATAATATTACAAGTAGGATAAGCTACTAAATTGTAGATACATTTACTGAGCATCTGCCGTGATGCCTGCAAGTAATTACCATTTTTTGAAAGGAGAGAGAGAGGTTCAGAGAGATAAAAAGTATCATGCTGGAATTCGAACCTAGACATTTTTAACTTCAGAACCCAAAGGAGCTTAGCTTCATTTGTTGGCCCCTGAAATTGATTTTGTAGTCAGGATTATAGCAGCATTAACATATTCTTCCACATACCCTTGTTTCCCAAAGAAGTGCTAGGTGTTGGGGGGAAAGAGGCCAACCCAGAAGTTCTATTTATTTATTTACTAGGAAAAAAAGATAGGTAGAATCATTGATTACAGAACCACTTTGCAAAAAGTAGAAGATACTAGATAAGTCACCACTTTACAAATGCTGATTCACCCATCAGTGGGTGCATTGAACAAAGGCTTATTGGGTAACTGGATATTCTGACAGCATCACCTTATAGACTGCTTATTAACTAAAAGAGGTAAGTGTTTGTTCACAGTAGAGAAAACCCGGCAGATACCAGATTAGCCAGGTGATAAAATGCACCTTCATCAGTAAAGGTAAAATCTGACGTATGACGTAGCATGCTAGAAGCACATAGCATCGCCTGTGTACCATTCCTACCAAAAATTTTTAAAACATGCTGCCTGGACTCATCAGAAAGGTCAGTGTTGTGAGTGTCCAAAAGTGACCTGCAGGGACCTGCTTTAAAACAGAGGAGACTAACAAGAAGAGACAGCTAAGCACAGGGCCCACGAGACCAGATTAGGTACTGGGGACTCAGCCAACCTGCACAGCTCTGAGTCGTTACTGGAAGCAGGCAGAAATAGTTGAATACAGACTGTATGTTGCAGAGCAGTGCCGTGTCAGAGTTCAGTTTCTTGAGTACGGTAAATGAATTGTACCCGTGTCCTTAGGAGGTAGTGCTGAAGTAGTTAGGAAGGGAATGTCATGGTGCTTGCGACTGCCAGTTGGTTCAGCAAAAACATACAGAAAAAGTGAAGTGCTACCAACTGACAGATCTAAAAAAAGTGTGTTTAAGTGTTCATATAGTGTTGAAACTAGTCTATAGGCTTGAAAATTCTCAAAAGAAAGAATAGAGTGTTTATTAAAGTAGCCATACTCAAGCAGGGGAAACATTCACATTAAAAATGACAATGAAGAAAGCTTTTGACAAAATAGATGAAAGCAGGGATCACAGTGAGGCTTTTACTTAACTAGTATCTCTGGTAAATTAATCCTGGCTACTGAGCATGTTGAAATGAATGGGATTCTGAGGCCATATTCATTGTTTGTTTATTAGCATTGTTTGCCAAGGGCTTTGGATGTGAGAGTGGTGATGAATGTTCCAAATATTTGTCATCTTTCATTGAATGTTTGTATCATTATGGTCAAATTAGGTATTTTGCTGTTGTTCAGTCGCTCAGTCATGTTTGACTCTTTGCCACCCCATGGCCTACATCCTCCTGGCTTCCCTGTCCTTCACCATCTCCCAGAGCTTGCTCAAACTCATATCCATTGATGCCATCCAACCATCTAGTCCTCTGCCATCCCCTTCTCCTCCTGCCTTCAATCTTTCCCATCATCAGGGTCTTTTCTGATGAGTTGGCTCTTTGCAGCAAGTGACCAAAGTATTGGAGCTTCGGCTTCAGCATCAGTCCTTCCAATGAATATTCAGGACTGATCTCCTTTAGGGTTGACTGGTTGGATCTCCTTGCAGCCCAAGGGACTCTCAAGAGTCTTCTCCAGCAGCACAGCTCAAAAGCATCGATTCTTTGGTACTCAGGTTTCTTTATAGTCCTACTCTCACATCCAGACATGACTATGGAAAAACCATAGGTTTGACTAGATGGGCCTTTGTTAGCAAAGTAATGTTTCTGCTTTTTAATATGCTGTCTAGGTTGGTCATAGCTTTTGTTCCAAGGAGCAAGCGTCTTATAATTTCATGGCTGGAGTCACCATCTGCAGTGATTTTGTAGCCCAGGAAAATAAAGTCCGTCACTGTTTCTATTGTTTCCCCATCTATTTGCCATGAAGTGATGGGACCAGATGCCATGATCTTTGTATTTTGAATGTTGAGTTTTAAACCAGCTTTTTCACTCTCCTCTTTCACCTTCATCCTCTTCCCTTGCTGCCATCAGGGTGGTATCATCTGCATATCTGAGGTTGTTGATATTTCTCCTGGCAATCTTGATTCCAGCTTGTGCTTCATCCAGCTCTTATCAGTCATTACTTGATCTGACCCTAATTTTATCCTGAGCTTACATTTTTCCTGCACTAATACCCTCCCCCCAATAGAAACAAGCTTCACAAGTCTTTAAAAGTCAAGTGTCTGAGGCAGTCCTTAAATTAGGATCTTTGAGCCAAGATCTCATTTATGGGTGGGGCGTGAGGAAGTCATGGACCTCTGCTGAAATTAGAAGGAAGTATACTACCATCAGATTCTCTAAGGGATTTATAACCTAAAATGGTTGAGAGCCTATTTCCTTTGCTAGGATTCTGATGATCTGCTATAATTATTTTTCACTTTGTTTGACCAGCAATATTTTAGTCTCCTTCCCTGTCACTCTTCCCAGGCCCCTGCATTATCGTATTTGGCTCCTCTGTCTAGCCCCTTTTAAGATTCTCCATTGCCCTTTGAGAGCAGCTGTAGTTTTCATGTAATCAAGAACAGGTGTAAAGGGAAAAAGCTCCCGTGTGTGTGTCTCCTTTACTACTCGCAAAGAAAACTTCACTTCTGACACTTCTTCCTGGTTACCAAATGTTTGTGGGTTTTTCCCTGTTCCAAGCAATTTTCAGCAACTCTAGCTGGGTGTCCTGTAGTTCAATTTGCCTCTGACAGTATCTGCCTGGTGTTAGCATCAGATCGCACAGGACACCCCAGCCCCCCTTGTCACCACTTCAGAAGGCAGTTGGTAGTCCAGTGTTGCCACAAGTACTTCTGACCCACCAGTTGCATGTTGTGGTTCCCTCAACCCCTTCCTTCTGTCCAAACATTTGTTAGAATGGCTGATAGGACTCCAGGGGGAGCGTAACATTTACTGGTCTATTATAAAGATAAAGGGTAAAAAGATAGGGCAGTGTGTGAACAAGGGTGCTTTGGCGTGCTGTCCTCCCACCACCTCCATGCGTTCACCGGCCTGGACATCCGTGGATCCCCATAACTTTGGATTTTTATGCAGGCTTCACGTCTCTAGTCCGTCTTCCTTCCCAAAGGACTGGGAGATGGGGCTGAAAGGGCCAGGCTCCTCGTCATGGCTTGGTCTTTCTGGTGACCAGCCAGCTATCCTGCTGCTATCCAGGAGCCCACCAAGATTCCCCTCATTAGAACAAAAGACACTGCCATCATCCAGGGGATTCCAAGGGTTTTAGGGACTCTGTGTCAGGAACCAAGGTGAGAGACCTAATAATATTAGAACCAAAGACGCTCCTAGTGCTGTTACTTAGGAAATTGTAAGTGTTTAGGAGCTGCGTCCCAGGAACCAGAGACAGAGACCAATATATATCTTTTCTGTTATTTCACAGCAGGTAATTTTCCATCCTCTTTGGGAAGTGGACATTAAGGAGGCTTGATGATAGTATATAACTCAGTAAATATTGTTGAAAGGACTGTTGAAATAATTAAATGTTTCTTTTCCTAAACAGCTCTCCATTGAAATCAGGTGGTGCTCACTTAGTGTTTTAATGAAGGAAATTACATGGATCAGTTCCCTGGGCTACCTGTGCAGCTTTCCCAGCTCCTTTTCCAGCTTGAGTCTTCAAGAGGGAGCCTCAGAGTTGATTTCTAAAACTGCTTGTACCTGGTGTGATTATAAAGCAGTGAGACTGATTGTCATGTGTCGTTTGTGGGATCCGTCTCAGTTACTTTATAGCCATACCTGGTGTCCTAAACCACAGAACACTGCCTGGTGAACAGCATTTTAAAGTCACTTAAGGTTTCTAAGTGGAGATTTTAAATGGTTTGGCGTCATTTTAGATCTTTTTCTAACTTACTGATCAGAACTCTTATTTCAGAAAGATAATTAGATGTTAACTGGTTGCTTTAATTTTGCAGTTTTCTTTTTGTTTTTGGAATTTTAGTCAGTATTCTGATAAACTGCTTATTGAATTTCTTTTAAGTTGTAAATGATCTTTGTACATTGTACAAGGATAGTCCTTTCAACTGAATATTATAAATGAAACATATAAACTGAAGTGAACGAAAAAGGAACCTTCCCCTGGTCCAGTCTACACATAGGACCCAAGAGTGTTTCAGCTGTTACTGATTAAAGATATGACCATTTGGCATTTTGCTGATGAAACTCATTATCAAGTTTCTGTCCTAAGTCAGTGAAATTATAAAACTGTATATCCTGAACTTCTGCTTCTTTCTATACCTTGTGCTAGTTCTCCACACAATAGGTGCTCCATAAATGTTTATTAAGAAAAATTAATGCCAACAAGTACCAACTTTTGTATTATAAATAACAGTGTTTTTCTCCTTTGTATAAGGAGTTGGGACTCTCTATAGCACATTTAAGATGGAATAGGTTTTACAGTGAAAACCTGCCATGTTTTTTGTCACATTTCTATTGCTGTGTAATAGGATTCCCAGTGGTCAAGAATCCACCTGCCAATGCAGGAAACACAGGTTCGATCCCTGGGTCCGGAAGATTCCCTGGAGTAGGACGCGGCAACCCACTCCAATATTCTTGCTGGGGAACGCCCATGGTCAGAGGAGCCTGGAGCTCTTCCCACTTGGCTGCAGTCCACAGGGTCATAAAGAGTTGGACAGGACGGAGCAGCTGTGCGTGATTGCTGTGACCCAGTGTGTGCACTGTCTCTTGTTGCATTTGCCGATTGACAGATTAATACAGCCTTTACCACTACACTCATTTAATGCTTTAAGTGTGTCTGTTTAAGTCTTAAGTAGTACACATCAAATTTCTTTTCCCACTCGTGCCAGCATACCCAGTTACAACTTCATTTCATTTGAATCTGCAAACCCTTGCCATTAGCAAAAATTGCAGTAGTTTTTCTAAGTAACTTTTTTATATATTTGATATTCTGTAAATTTTAAATGTCACTTGAGTATATATATTTATTTTACATTACAGGCACTGGAGATATTATTGCTGTCATGATTACAGAATTGAGGGGTAAAGATATTTTGAGTTATCTGGAGAAAAACATCTCTGTACAAATGACAATAGCTGTTGGAACTCGAATGCCGCCAAAGAACTTCAGCCGTGGTTCTCTAGTCTTCGTGTCAATATCCTTTATTGTTTTGATGATTATTTCTTCAGCCTGGCTTATATTCTACTTCATTCAGAAGATCAGGTACACAAATGCCCGGGACAGGAACCAGGTGAGCTACCAGTACTCTATATAGTGATTAATGCTTACTGGCTGTAATTCATAGACCTCTGTTGTAATCATACACAATATGAACATTTTTTCATTAAAAAAAAGTGGTCGAAAACATATCTATACAAGTATTTTAAGGATATTTGTAATACCTAAATGGAGAAATTATTAAGTTTATAGTGATCACTTGGAATATTCCAGGTGAATGGTTAGCTTAATACCAGAGTGTGATATGCCTAATTCTAGTAATTTGAAAAATTGCAGAGTTGCATTTTTAAGCTGGTAACATTTGTTGTCAATAGCAGGGGAGTTGGAAGGATGAAAGAGGGAGACTTTTCACTAGTTATACTTTGTTCCATGTGAATTTTTTTCCTATGTGAATTTTGAACTGTGTATTATCTCTTCAGAAAAAAGTTAAAAATAAATTATCTGTCCTCTTTAAGCTTAGCCACAGGGCATTGATGAGATCAGAAAGGACCAATAGAAGAGATGTATCTATCTAGTCACCCTGGAAATTACATTGACCAGCACAGCCTAAGTACTCAGTATTCAGATAAATAAAGGCACAGGAAAAACAATATACTGCCCTGTAGTAAGGGACTTGCAGATGGTTTTCTGTCAGTTTGTTACTTATTAATAGTTTGCTTGATGCGCTGTATACAGAATATCTGCCCTGGAGCAGGTGCAAGATGTTAGGTTCCAGTCCTAGGTATTTCTAAGAAACTAAGTAAATACTTTGGCCACCTGATGTGAAGAGTTGACTCATTTGAAAAGACCCTGATGCTAGGAAAGGTTGAGGGCAGGAGGAGAAGAGGATGACAGAGGATGAGATGGTTGGATGGCAGACTCAATGGACATGGGTTTGGGTGGGCTCCTGGAGTTGGTGATGAACAGGGAGGCTCGGCATGCTGCAGCTCATGGGGTCACAAAGAATCGGACACGACTGAGCGACTGAACTGAACTGAAGAAGTAAATAGTGTGGAGCATGGTTTGAAGCCAGCTTTTTTTTTTATTATTTTTGGCTGCATGGGATCTTTGTTACTGCACACGGGCTTCCCTTCAGTTGCGGTGAGCTGGGGCTACTCTCTAGTTGCAGTGCATGCACTTCTCATTGGAGTGGCTTCTCTTGTTGAGGAGCACAGGCTCTAGGTACGTGGGCCACAGGTACATGTCCAGGAAGATTTCTCATGCCGTGCCCATGCATCACAACCATTGAGCCCACGTACCTGTGGTACATATACACAATGGAATATTACTCAGCTGTTAAAAGTAATGCATTTGAATCAGTCTAATGAGGTGGATGGAACTGGAGCCTATTATACAGAGCAAAGTAAGTCAGAAAGAAAAACACCAATACAGTATATTAACACATATATATGGAATTTAGAAAGATTGTAACAATGACCCTATATGCAAGACAGCAAAAGAGACATAGATGTGAAGAACAGACTTTTGGACTCTGTGGGAGAAGTCGAGGGTGGGATGATTTGAGAGGGTAGCATTGAAACCTGTATATTATGATATGTGAGGTAGATCTCCAGTCCAGGTTTGATGCATGAGACAGGGTGCTCAGGGCTGGTGCACTGCAGTGACCCTGAGGGCTGGGATGGGGAGGGAGGTGGGAGGGGGGTTCAGGATGGGGAACACGTGTGCAGCTGTGGCTGATTCATGTCAGTGTATGGCAAAACCACTACAATATTGTAATTAGCTTCCAATTAAAATATAAAAATAAAAGAGAAATTTTTTAATATAACATAGTTCTCTATTCAAGCAGAGCACATATAAATCCCTGTAGGGGATGGTGCGAGGTGGGAGTGTGTGAAATTTTCATCCTTATTCTAGTTTCAGAAACATAGACTTTGGTATGGAGTTCAAATCCTGACCTTACTACCAATTTGCCACAGTCCCTCTTACACAGTTTATATAGCTTCTCAACTTGTTTCTACATCTGAAAGTATGTATAAAACATCTAAAAAGTGCAATTTATTGAACATTTGTGTGCCAGGCTCTGTGCAACATCCTACATCTTTGAAATTTTTATCATGATAATTTTTATTATTTGTGACTTCAGGCCTACAGAAAGTGGTAAAAATAGTATAAAGTATTTTCTTGCCCAAATTCTCCAGCTGTAAACATTTTACCTTGTTTCCTTTTCTATGTGTATCAGTTCAGTTCAGTTCACTTGCTTAATTGTGTCCAACTCTTTGCGACCCCATTGACCCCTGCAGCATGCCAGGCTTCCCTTTCCATCACCAACTCCTGGAGCTTGCTTAAACTCATGTCCATCGAGTTGGTGATGCCATCCAACCATCTCATCCTCTATCATCCCCTTCTGCTTTCAGTCTTCCCCAGCATCAGGGTCTTTTCCAGTGAGTCAGTTCTTCACATCCGGTGGTGAAAGTATTGGAGTTTCAGCTTCAGCATCAGTCCTTCCAATGAACACCCAGGACTGATCTCCTTTAGGATGGACTGGTTGGATCTCCTTGCAGTCTAAGGGACTCTCAAGAGTCTCCTCCAACACCACAGTTCAAAAGCATCAATTCTTGGGTGCTCAGCTTTCTTTATGGTCCAACTCTGACATACATACACGACTACTGAAAAAACGATAGCTTTTGACTAGATGGACCTTTGTTGGCAAAGTGATGTCTCTGCTTTAACATGCTGTCTAGATCAGTCATAGCTTTTCTTCCAAGGAGTAAGTGTCTTTTAACTTCATGGCTGCAGTCACCATCTGCAGTGATTTTGGAGCACAAGAAATAAAGTCTATACTGTGTCCATTGTTTCCCCACCTATATATACTTTTTTAAAAACCGTTTGAGAGTAAATTTGGGGAAAGATGCCCTTTTACACTGAAATACTTCATTGTATATTTTCTAAAAGCAAGAACATTTTCTTACATAGCCACAGTGTGATTATCAAGATAATGAAACTGACATTAATATCATTGTCTGATCTATAGACCTTTTCTAAGTTTTGTAAAATTGTCTTAATAACGACCTTTATAGCAAAGAAAACTCTGGATTGGTCCAGTCAAATTGTTTGTTGTATTCAGTTGTCGTGACATTGACAGTATTGAAGATTGTGCTCCAGTTGTTTGGATTTGAGCTTGTCTGGTGTCTGTTCCTTCATGATTCGATTCAGATTATCTGTGTTTTTGTCAGGAATACCTCCCAGTCCTTTACATTTATTAATTTTTCATTTTGAGATAGTTGTAATTTCACATACATTTGTAAGAAATAATGCAGAGAGATCCCAGATACCCTTCACCCATTTCCCCCGAGATGTAAAATCTTGCTTAACTGTAGTAAATATCACAACCAGGGTATTGATGTTGATACAGTCCACTGATATTCAGATTTTTCCAGTTAAACTTGTGCGCAGTTCTTTGCAATTTCAGGTGACTGCCATCACAGCCCAGATACAGTCCTGTTATCACAAGGATCCTTTGTGCAGATCCTTTAGTCAGCCATAGCCACCCCCTCTCTCCTACACTGTGCCTAACCCCTGACTAGCCCCTGACTACCCTAGTCAGTTTCCACACTCTATAGCTTTGTCATCTCAAAAATGCTACATAAATGGAATCATAGCATACTTAACGTCTAGAGTTTGGATTTCTTCAACTAACGTATTCCCTTAAGACTGCTCCAAATTGTTGTATGTTTCAATAATTTATACCTTTTTATTGGTTACTAGTATTCTGTATCTTGGATGTACCATAACTTTTTAACCAAGTTATTTCCTGTTTGGCTATTATAAATTAACTTACTGTGAACATTTGTGTACAGGTTTCTGCATGAACATGTGCTTTCACTTCCCAGGTATAAATGTTCAGTAATGGAGTCTTTTAGTTATTTTGATAGGTACATATTTAATTTTGTAAGAAATTGCCATTCTCTTTTCCCAAGCAGCTGTACTGTTTTACATTCCCAATTCTTCTGCATCCTTGACAGCATTTGGTGTTGTCACTGGTTTTCATTTTAGCCATTCTGATAGGTATGTAGTGATATCTCTGTTGTGATTTTAGTTTGCATTTCTCCAGTGACTAGTGATGTTGTGCATCTTTCACTGCTAAATGCCACCTATATATCCTCTTCAGTGAAATAGTTTTGTCTTTTACGCATTTTCTACTGTGTCGTTTCTTACTGTTGAGTTTTGAGTGTTCTTTATACATTCTAAATACAAGTCTTTTGTCAGAATTATGATTTGCAAATATTTTCTCTGATGGTCTTTTGAAGAGCAAAATTTTTAATTTTGGTTAAGCTTAATTTATCAATTGTTACCTTTTATGAATTGTGCTTTTTCTGACAAGTATAAAAATTCTTTGCCTAACCCTGGATACCAAAGATTTTCTAATTCTTTTCAAAAAGTTTTACATTTTATATCTGATCCATTTTAAATTACATTTTATATAAAGTGTGAGGTTTAGGTTGAGGTTCCTTTTTATACTTATGTCTGTCCAGTATTGCACCTTTGTCCAAAAACTCAGTTGGGCACATTTGTGTGGGTATATTTCTGGGTTTTCTGTTTCACCCATCCAAGTGTCTATGTCACGCCATACTGCTTTTTCTTACTGAAGTTATATGTCATGCATAACTATTGGGTACAGTGATCCTTCCCATTTTATTTTCCTTTTCAAGATTGTTTTATCTATTCTAGGTCCTAGAGTCTTTTCATACAAATTTTAGAATAAGTTTGTCTCTGTCTCTACCAAAAAAAACTTACTAGGATTTTGATTGAATGCATTAAACCTATTGATCAATTTGAGGAGAATCTGTATATTTATCATGTTAAATCTTTCAGTCCATGAACTTTATTTTTCCATTTTTTTTAGGTCTTTTCCCCCCTTTTAATAGCATTTTATTATTTGCAGCATACAGATCCTCTGATCTTTTGTTGAGTTTAAACCCAAGAATTTTGTTTTGTTTGGAATGACTATAAAAAGTAATGTAGTGGCAAGTGGAGTCTAAATGTGTTTTTACTTTCAGGTTGCACATGTTTATTGTAAGAATATCAAAATGTGATTGAATTTTATGTATCAGTTTTGTATTCTCTAACCTTAGTAAACTCACCTATTATTATAAATTGCTTGGGATTTTCTGTATAGACAATCATGTTATCTGCTGCTACTGCTGCTGCTGCTAAGTGCTTCAGTCGTGTCCAATTCTGTGAGACCCCATAGACAGCAGCCCACCAGGCTCCTCTGTCCCTGGGATTCTCCAGGCAAGAATACTGGAGTGGGTTGCCATTTCCTTCTCCAATGCATGCATTTATGCTGAGTTGCTTCAGTCATGTCCAACTCTGTGCGACCCCACAGACGGCAGTCCGCCGGGCTCCTCTGTCCACAGGATTCTCTGGGCAGGAATACTGGAGTGGGTTGCCATTTCCTTCTCCAAATGTTATCTGCAAATAGTGACTATTTAAGTTGTTCTTTTCCAGTCTCAGTGCTTTATTTCATTTTCTTGCCTTATTGCCGTGGCTAGCACTTTCAGAACTATGCTGAATCACAGTAATGGAAAGAGTGGGCATCCTTGCCTGTACCCAATCTTAGAGGGAAGGATTCAGTCTGTCATTGTTAAGTAAGTTAATATGTGGATAACAGCCATGTTTGTTACCAAATTGAGGAAGGCTCTCTCTCTTTCTAGCGTGCTGAGAATTTTTATCACCAGTGGGCGCTTGACTTTGTCACATGCTTTTTATGTATCAGTTGATATGATCATATGATTTTTTTGTTTTATTCTTTAGCCTGTGGTGGATTGCATTCATTGATTTTTGAATGTTGAACAAGCCTTGAATACCTAGAATAAACTGTACTTGGTCTAGTCTTATATACCTGGAATAAATCCCACTAGGTTATGGCATATAATTTTTTGTGCATTGCTGGATTTGATTGGCTAGTACTTTATTGAAGATTTTGGTATCTTAAGTTCATGAGAGATACTGGTTTGTAGTTTTGAGGGAGAAGTTGTAAAAACTTAATTTCTTTAATGGTTAAAAGAATATTTGCATGTGTTTCATCTTTTTTGGGGATTTTGAGAAATTGGCCCATTTTTAATATATTGTCATACTTACAAACATAAAATTGTTCATAGTATTCCCTGTTCTTTTAATGACTGCAGTGTCTGTACTGATATTTCCTGCTCATTCCTGATTTTAATTGTATCTTCTCTCTTTATCTTCGTCAGTCTTTTGAGAAATTTCTCGGTTTTGTTGATTCTTTTCAAAAACAACTTTCCTTGAATTTTAAAAGATAGGAACTTAGATTATTTATTTGAAAACTTTTCTCTTTCTGTTGTAAGCATTTACTACTGTTTTCTCTCATCACTATTTTAATTGTGTCCCATATGCTTTGATATCCTCCATATTCAGTCAACTTTATATAATGTTTTTCTTCTGAGAATTCCTCTTTGACCTGTTTAGAAGAGTTTTGTTGAGTTTTCACTTGTTTGGAGATTTTGCTGTTGTCTTAGTGTTACTGATTTCTAATTAGATTTCGTTATGATCAGAGAAATACTCTGTATGATTTCAGTTCTTTTAGATTTGTTGAGGTTTGTTTTATGGTCTAAGATCTAGTCTGTCTGGGTGAATGTCTGATGGGTGCTTGGGGAAAAAAATGTGTATTCTGCTATTGGGTGGAATGTTCTATAGTTGTCAATTAGAACAGTGCACTCAGCTTGCTTCTGAGAGGTCGGGGAGGGGGAAGTTCATTTTCCCAATGGATCCTGCTGAAACTGTTGTGTGAAGAGGGGAGCAATTTTTCCATTGATGTTTTGCTAGAGTAAGATATGTGTAGCCCACTCTTCCTGGTTCTTTAGCTTGGGGAAGCAGGCTCTTTTTTTGGACTAGGGTAGGGGTGTGGATCTGTTCCTGTTGGCAGTACCAGATCGGAGGCTTCGGCAGCATCTTGTCTGAGATATTTGAGTCCAGGAAACTCACTACCCAGTATTCAAGTCTTAAGGCCCCTAGGCAGCTCATCTCCTCTACCTTTCAGAGACTTAGTGTGCTGGTTTGTTGTGTTTTGTCCAGGGCTTTTTAGGTTTATAGGGGCACACCTGGAAAGAATGGGGCGTCTCCGTTGTAGGAGAACTGAGAGTTCCTATAACATCTCACATGATTTTTGACTTGGATATAGGTGATTTGAAGTGATAAAGGGATATTAGATGAAAGGGTTAACTGATCTAAAACTGTGACACTTTCATAGAAAAGATTATTGGATATGCATGTATAAAATAAAGTTCACAGCCTTAAAATAGAATGCACCAATTTTCTGAGATTTTTGACAGAAGGAATGCATGCTAAGTCACTTTAGTCATGCCTGACTGTCTGCTACCCTGTGGACTGTAGCCCACCAGCGTCCTCTGTCCATGGGGTTCTCCAGGCAAGAATACCAGAGTGGGTTGCCATGCCCTCGTCCAGGGGATCTTCCCGAACTAGGAAAAGTCTCATGACTCCTGCATTGGCAGGCAGGTTCTTTACCACTAGCGCCACCTGAGAAGCCCTTTTGACAAAGTGAATAGCCATAAAATCGGGTTCTGATGAAACAGAGGCATACACAGTCAGATCAGCACTAACAAGTTGACAGCATTTATTTATTTATCTTCAAAGCACCTGTTAAGGAATTCTATCCAATGATATGAAGAAAATAGAAGCCAGCTGAAGTTCTTCAGCTTCTTTGAAGGGCAGAAGCATAGTGTTGACGTGATTCTTTTACCCACCCTCTTTAACCAGTGATGTTGCCTTTTTTAAATTGAAATTTTTTAACCATTATAATATATGGACATGATTTTTAAGAATAAATGGTACTGCAGAGTTTGGTTCCTTGCCTGGTCTTTTCCTCCTTCTAATTCTTGTTGCCCAGCAACAAGTCATTTCTTTCTCTCTCTTCCTCTGTTGCTAACTTAACTAATGAGCATGCTGTACTCCTTTTTAAAATAAATTTAAAGGTGTCTTTTAAATATATTATTGCCATTATGGAAAACTAAAAGTAAAATGATCAAGAGTAGGTCTAAAATGGTGTTCTCGGCAAGCAAGCCCTATAATATTGGTTTGAAGGTAGTGCGTCTCAAGGACTTTTGAAAAAAGCAGATTGTTAATCCCAGGAGCCTGCTCTTTCGTAGTACTTTAGTTAGCACCCAGCATGGGACCTGTGTATAGTGAAGGACTCAGCATAGTCACCATCTGGTGTAGACCGCAAATGGAAACTGGCTTTGTGGCTGACTGCATACAGACTTCTAAGCATTCTCCCCCAGACTCTACTCTAGCAGGGTCTGGTATTCTGACCTTTGTTCCTCTTTCCGTTTTTTCCTAAGGTTGAGAAGCATTTGATGACGTTTCATGTGGCTTGAAAAGCTTGGCTTGTTTACTAGCTGAGCCACAAGGGAAGCCCGAAAAGCTTGGCTTGTTAAAGTTTTAACTCAGGCAAAGGTGGCAGCACCTCAACTGGTTGAAACCTTTGGCTATTTTAAAAGAAAAATAGCAAAGAAAAAAAGTAAGCTTAATTAGAGACTCATTTTCTCCCACAAACTGTCGTCATGAAGCAGTTCTTTCTATAGAATATGCAGTCTTTTAAAAAGAAGTAGTTAGATTGTTAAGTGAAAAATGAACTTATCTTGATTTCAAAATGGATTATTCTCCTCAGTATCATATAAGTATGATAATGCCTGGTACATGTTAAGTTCTGTACATTGTTGTCAATGTATTATTGTTATTATCTAAATATTACTGATCTGGAGAAAACAAGGAAAGCAGGTAAAACCAATATATAAGCTTGTGATTAAAAATATATATATATATGCTACCAAAGAGAGCTGTACGTTGTAAATAACTTTCTCAGCACAGTGCAGTGAACACAGTTGATGCTGTTTTACATGTGAAATAAGAATCTAATGCTGCCAGATACCTGTGGTTGCTCTTCCTGAAAATCTGTTAGAATACACCTGAATACAAATAGGTCAGATGATGGCTAATGGTAAACTTGAATGTCACCTTACAATAAGACAGTGATAGTTATTTCACATAAGAGGATAGATATTTGTTATGTGCCGGGGTCCAGCCCCGGCGGGGTCCGGGGGTCTTGAGGGATGAGTGGTGTCGGCGGAAGAACTGAGCTGAGTCGGTGTGTGGTGATGAAGCAGTCTCTCAGTTTATTGTTGTTGGTTTACAGTTTTATAGCCAAAAGACATCCCCATTACATGATTACATCACCTATCATTCTATACAATTTTTTGTTTTCTACCTTTCATAGCAACCTTATCATTGAGCTCATTCCCCAATCTATCATGAAACATTCCCTTTGCAGAAGTCAGATTTTTATGTAATTAGATTTAACAATAGTATGTTTACCATTTGAATGTCTTCAGTATACTTCATTCAATCATGATAAGTACATCAACCTAAGTAGAAAGGTTACATTTCTCTTATCAGGTACATCTATGTAGAAGCTAGAGGGAAGGGCTAAAGCTTGAGACTGTTTATTCTAGTAACCTACTCCAGTTCTTACGAGGAAGGAGGAAAGAGGACAAAGAGACAGTTTAGAAAGAGGAAAGAGGACTAAGACAGTTTAGGAAGAGGACTAAGAGACAGTTTAGGAAGAGGAAAGAGGACTAAGAGACAGTCAAGCAGCACTGCTTCAGCAATAAAGCCCTATTAACCTTATAACTACTATAATGAATTTTTATGTCTACACTATCTTAAAGCAATCAATATCTCCAACTATGCTGGCCACAATTATGAGCATTCCTTAGTCCCAGTCGAGCCTGATTTTTTCAAGGAAGAGACCCTCCTCTGTGGAGTGGTCAGGGGAGTGGGAGGTGAAAAGGTGACCCAAGTACGAGCCTTTTTGGTGGTGGCCTTGCCATGACCCCCAGAGAACTCTTGGTAAACTCCCCAGTAATTAGTAGGAGGAGTAGTAATCTATTTAAATGTCCCTTTCATTCCTCCTCAGCCCCTGGGGAAGGTGATCCACCTTCCTGGATCCTCTGATAAGGTCTGGGGGGATTATCTCAGGACAAATTCTTTCCAACTGGGACTGACCTACTGAGGTGAGCCAATGTTCCGAGCATGGACAGAACTTCCAAGAAAAATACCAGGGTGGGGCTTGCCCAGGATGCCCCAATAAAGAAAGTCAGCTTTGCAATTTCTTTCTTAGTCTTGTGACCTTGTCATCCGAACAAGGGGGCATCCAGATGGCTCCCGGCAGTTATGTTTTATTGAAAGGGCACTTAAACTTTTTCACAATTACATAGTTAATATTGTACCTTTAATCTCAAAGTGGTTGAGTTTGACAAACTAGAACAATAAAACTTCTATTTAACTGTTGAGGAATAAGGTAGATATTAGGGAAAAATTCCATAACCTTAGACTACTGAGTTTAGAAGGCCTTCTTATGAAATTCCTGGTGAAAATACATATGGTTTCCAAGGTACTTAAAACTCATTAAAGCTTCTCACCAAAATGTGTATACAGTATTCTTAGACTTCATACATATCTCAAGGCTGCTGAAGTGAAACATGCTTTTGTTGCCCATTTTTGCCTTGGAAGATAGCTAATTGGAAAATGGACTTGGGTGGGAGAATGTGGATGATTATTGAATATTCTTCAGAGGAAGGCTAGTACTTTGCATGCATAATCTTTGAAAATGGTGGGTTTGAAAAGTCTTTTCCATCTAGATTGGAGGGGGAGAAGTTATTGTACGTGCCGTCAAGGTTTTTCCCATAGGAGATTATGTAGTCAAAAGAGACATTTCTTCATTATTGGATGGGAGATTGAATTTTATTATGTTTTTTAGGGACTGACAATTCCAGAAGAACTGGAAAAAGGAAAATAGATCTTTGAACTGAGAATGTATTATTTTACCACTTTTTAAATACATTGCAAGTTAAGCTAACTTCTTTTTCATGTCCTGCTGTTCTGATCAATTTACATTGATAAATATCACTTTCCATATTCAGAGACTATATGCCTTCTAAATGTTATATCAAAGCTTAAGACTTTGTTTTCCTAGCACAAAATATTCTCTTGAGATCAGAGTGTTTCTGAGACATTCAGTTCTACCTCCTTGGCATTTAGCATAGGGCCTGGCATGACACAGTATCTCAGTAAATGCTTAAATGAATTAAAGAGTGAGAGTTCATTCTATTGGAAGGCAGACAGGTATAATCAAAATACTGTGTAGTTTAAGAATTATTCTTTTGGGGCAGAATGATATTACTAGAGTGATATCACAGAGAAGGTGGTGACATTTGAGCTGAATTTTAAAGGGTAAGGCTTCATCAGACAGAAACTGGGCAGAAAGGCAAAGGTATTATTTTCCACAGAGCTGCGGGGAGCTGAAAGGAGAGACAGCAGAGTTGAATTACATCAGAAAAAGGGAGAAGACCTGAAACTGAACCTCTCCTGGAAGAGCTTACTGACTATACAAGATGAAGGACTTGGTGCTCATGCTGAAAAATTCAGACTTTACTCTCGAAGCAGTAGGAGTTATCAGAGGGGTTTGTTTTTTGTTTTTTTTTTCTGTTAAGGACAGGCTTGGGGGAAAGAGTTCTTAAAGATGAAAATATTGAAGAGCAAAGGAAAATAATATTAATAAAACAAGGTTATGTAGGGAGCTGGGGGAAGGATTAGGCCACAGGCAGGTGGTTATCTTGGAAAAGCATTGGGGATACTTCTTTTCAGAAAAAAAGGGAAAAGGTAATAGTGATGAGAGAATGAAAGAAACTGCTTTCAGTTACTTCAATCAGGGAGAAATTATATTCACAGCACCTAGATTTCATCAGTGTCTGAAAGAAGAAAACCCAATTATCTGCTAATGTAGACTTACTTCTGTATCTGTGGGAAAGTTGTGGTGATTGAAGCTGAAGCCTGAGATGAGTCTCATTAAAGTGACCTACCATCAGTCTACTGAGAACCATCTCATTTTGAACAGATTATTCCCGTTAAATGAAGAAGTATGAGTTGTTTTAAATTGTTTTCTACCAATTTAAAACTTTTGGGCACACTGCATCCATATGTAGAATACTGTTCACATTATTACTGATGTCTTCACACAAGCAAAATAAATAAATACAGCCCTTGATGATCAATATCCCTTTATATTTTATAAATGGGAGATCTCTAGGCATTTAGGATGGAAAAATGAACTGGGATGGAAAGTCAGGAGACCAAAAGTTCTGGTCTCAGCACTTTTACTAGCTTTAGATAAATCACCTCACTTCTCTCTGGCTTTGGATTTTCTCCTTTGTAAAATAATACATCCCTCTGTGGTTCTGTCCCCTTCCATAATATTCTATATGTGATGAGGTGGAAACTTGAGTAGCCTTACTACCTAAAGTACAGAGAATGTGAGTGAGTGGGTAGAGAGTTATGAGAAATGCTTTGGAGCTAGGGTTGCTATTTTATACTTAGTTTTTCTGTGAGTGCTCAATTGCCTCTGACTCTTTGCCTGCCAGGACTATAAACCCACCAGTCTCCTCTGTCCATGGAATTTTCCAGGCTTGAATACTGGAGTGGGTTGCCATTTCCTACTCCAGGGGATCTTCCTGACCCAGAGATCAAGTCCGAGTTTGCCTCCTGTGCATTGACAGGTGAATTCCTTACCACTGCACCACCTGGGAAGCCATACTTAGTGAGTCTCACACTGCAGTGCACAAAAGAGTGGTATGGGGGCACTTTCTCCTTCCCCCTCCTCTTCTCCTTTTCCTCCTCCTTCTCCTCCTTCACTTTTAAAAACTGCAGATTCCCAAGATGCCTCCCCCCTCCCACAAGAATACACAGAACTATACAAAAAAAGGTCTTAATGACCCAGATAACCACATGATGTGGTCACTCACCTAGAGCCAGACATCCTGGAATTAGAATTCAAGTGGGCCTTAGGAAGCATTACTATAAACAAAGCTAGTTGCAGTGACAGAATTCTAGCTGAGCTATTTAAAATTCTAAAAGATGATGCTGTTGAAGTGCTTCACTCAGTTTTTGTCAGCAAATTTGGAAAACTCAGCAGTGACCACAGGACTGGAAAAGGTCACTTTTCATTCCAATCCCAAAGAAGGGCAGTGCCAAAGAATGTTCCAACTAAGAGAGTTGCACTCATTTCACATGTTGGAAAGGTTATACTCAAAATTCTTTAAGCTAGACTTCAGCAGTAGATGAACTGAGAACTACAAGCTGGGTTTTGAAAAGGCAGAGGAACCAGAGAGCAAATTGCCAACATTCGTTGGATCATGGAGAAAGCAAGGGAGTTCCAGCGAAGCATCTACTTCTGCTTTATTGACTACAGGAAAGCTTTTGACTGTGTGGATCACAGCAAACTGTGGAAAATTCTTAAAGAGATGGGAGTACCAGACCACCTTACCTATCTCCTGAGAAACCTATATGCAGGTCAAGAAACAATAGTTAGAAGCAGACATGGGACAACTGACTGGTTCAGAATTGGGAAAGGAATGCAACAAGACTATATATTGTCACTCTGCTTTATTTAGCTTCTATGCAGAGTACATCGTGAAATGCTGGACTTGATGAATCACAAGCTGGAATCAAGATTTTCAGAAATATCAACAGGAAAAGATGCTTATTGGTTTTGCCACAAGAGGTTCTGAAAGTTTGGAGGTGGAAGTGATGATATAACCAAATATTTATGGGCGATCTCTTAATTTGATGGGCTTCCCTGGTGGCTTAGCTGGTAAAGAATCCACTTGCAATGTGGGAAACCTGTGTTCGAATCCTGGGTTGGGAAGATCCCCTGGAGAAGGGAATGGCTACCCGCTCCAGTATTCTGGCCTGGAGAATTCCATAGACTAGAGTCCGTGGGGTCGCAAAGAGTCGGACACAACTGAGCAACTTTTACTTTCCTAATTTGATACCCTCCATACATTCAGATCAACTTGCTGAAGCCAAACTGGTTCTCCCACCAGCGCCTGCTCTACTCTTTTCCAGTCTCTCATCTGCTGTGATGCCTCTCGCACATAGCCAGTTACTAACTAGGAAGTCGAAACACCCGTTCTTGACTTCCCTCTCTTCTCATGCCTCCACATTGATCAGTCATGAGGTTCTGTCAGTTTTATATCCTAAATCTTTCTTACTTTGTGCTTTGTTCTTGCCTCACTACTACTTACCTAATTCAGGCCCTTCTTATCTCTTTCAAGTACTATTTCTACCTGGTCTCACAGTCTCCAGTCTTTTCTGTGTCACATACATTCTTCCCTGGAGGTCAGATCTGAATTCTCAAAAATTCAGATCTCATCATAGAGCTCTTTTGTTTGAAATTCTTCAGTAGAATTCTTATGTGAGCAAAATGAAAGCAGTGGGTATTTTGTTTATTCTTCCCAAATCTCTTTAGAAAAAAGAAGAAGAACTAGGATAGCAAAAGGGAAGCCCCACAGACAGCATCTTCAGTGATACCAAAGAGCCAGGGTACCTCTTGGGAAAGGAATGGGCAAGCTAAACAACTCACAGCTGCAAGACCTGCACTGTAGCTCCAAGAAAGGAGCCAGAGGAAAGATGGGTGGTCCTGAGAACCAGAAGTCAGAAGGAAAGGCCTTCACTCAGAGGGGAAACCCCAGCACATAAATCTGAGAACAGCTGATGAAATAGAGATAGTACCACAGACTCTAATCTGTAAACAATTGAAAAAAAGACCTTGGCAACCCATTAAGGACTTTTAGGGAATACAGAAGGTGGTGGAGCAGCTTCAGCTCTTGAGGCGTTCAGTAACACACAGCAGCACGTACTGTCAGCATGAAAACCATAAACTTAATGGATAAACATAGATACTTCAACTAAGTTTAGTTCAGTTGCTCAGTCGTTTCCTACTCTTTCAACTAAAAGTCAAGACAAAACAGACCTGCATGTGTTCTGCTCTGCTATTTAATTTGTGCTGTAGGTACTGATGTAAGCAGTTAGATAAGAAAAAGCAACAAGATACACAAGACTTCGAAAAATATCACTGTTTTTAGTTGATCTGAAGGTCAATCCCAAAGGAATGAATGGAACAACTGCAACAAATAAGAGAAAACTTTAGTAAAGGAACAAGATGTAAAATTAACCAACAAATAATTGAAAGGTAAAATGGGAGGGAACGCAAGATGGATGGACGGATGGAGAGATCAATCTAGGTATGAACGTTGTTGTTGCTCTTTAGTTACTAAGTTGTGTCTGACTCTTTCGCAACCGCATGGATTGTACCCCACCAAGTTCCTCTGTCCATGGGGTTTTCCATGTAAGAATACTAAAATGGGTTTCCATTTCCATCTCCAGGGGATCTTCCCAACCCAGGGATCAAACCCATGTCTCCTGTATTGGCAGGTGATCTCTTTACCACTGAGCCACCAGGGAAGCCCAAGTATGAACTTTCAGTCAGTTCAATTCAGTCACCAGTCGTGTACGACTATTTGCGCCCCCATGGACTGCAGCACGCCAGGCCTCCCTGTCCATCACCAACTGCCGGAGGTTACTCAAACTCATGTCCATTGAGTCGATGATGCCAGCCAACCATCTCATCCTCTGTCGTCCCCTTCTCTTCCTGCCCCCAATCCTTCCCAGCGTCAGAGTCTTTTCCAGTGAATCAGTTCTTCGCATCAGGTGGCCAAAGTATTGGAGTTTCAGCTTCAGCATCAGTCCTTCCAATGAATATTCAGAACCAATTTCCTTTAGGATGGACTGGGTGTGAACTTTAAAACTATACAAAACCTATATGAGAAAAATTACAAAACACTTCTGAAAGACTAAGTATATACTTAAGCAAATGGAAGAAGCACCTTCTTCCTATTGAATATTAGAGAAGGAAATGGCAGCCCACTCTGGCAGGCTACAGTCCTTGGCGTCGCAGAGTCAGACACGAGTGAGCAACTTCACTTCCCTTCACTTCCTATTGAATATAAATATTCAATACAATAAATACATCATTTCTTCCTAAGTTTATTTATAAGTTTATCTTCAGATATTTTTCTGGGGTTAGATAAGGTAGTTATAAAATTTGTTTAGAAGAATAAAGAATTATGAAAAAGAGCAGTGAAAAGGTGGCTAGCCACACTAAGTTTTATAATACATTGTAAAACCTTATTTAAAAACAGTTATGTTTTGACTGCACCGAGTCTTAGTTGCAGCACACAGAATCTGTGGTCTTCCTTGTGGCATGGAAACTTGGTTGCAGCATGCAGGATCTTTAGTTGTACCATGTGGGATCTAGTTCCCTGACTTGGGAGCAAACTTAGGCCCTTGCATGGAGAGTGTGAAGTCTTAGCCACTGAACCACCAGGGGAAGTTCCAAAGCCTCTTATTTATTGTTTAAAATAATATTTTGTTTATTGATGATAGAAAAGCCCTTTTTGAAAAATTATTTATTTTTATTGAAGCACACAGTTGCTGTACAATATTATTTCTATAAATTACAGATGTACATTATAGTCATTACAATTTTTAAAGGCTATACTCCATTATAGTTATTTTAAAATATTGGCTATATCCCCTGTGTTATGTAATATATCCTTGGTTTTTTTTAACTGTTTATTTTGTATTGAGGTACAGCCAGTTAACAAATAATGTGATAGTTTCAGGTGAACAGCAGAGGGACTCAGCCATAAATACACATGTATCCACCCTCCCCCAAACTCCCCTCCCATTCAGGCTGCCACGTAACTCTGAGCAGAATTCCCTGTGCTATGCATTAGGTCCCCATTGGTTACCCATTTTAAATATAGCAGTGTGCACATGTCCATCCCCAAACTCCCTAACTAGCCCTTCTGCTCATCCTTTACCCCAACAACCATCAGATTGTTCTTTAAGTCTGTAAGTCTCTCTGTTCTGTAAGTACATTCACCTGTATCATTTCTTTAGATTCCTCATAAAACAGATATCATATGATATTTCTCCTTCTCCGACCTGCTTCATTCAGCATGACAGTGTCCACGTCCATCCACATTGCTGCAAATGGCATTATTTCATTCTTCTTAATGGCTGAGTGATATTCTACTATGTATATATACACCACATCTTCTTTCTCCATTCCTCTGTCGATGAACATTTACGTTGTTTCCAAGACTTGGCTATTGCAAACAGTGTTGCGGTGAACACTGGGATGCATGTGCCCTTTTGAATCATGTTTTTCTCCAGATAGATGCCCAGGAGTGGGATTGCAGGGTCATATGGTAGCTTTATTTTTAGTTTTTTAGGAACCTCCATACTGTTCTGCATAGTGACTGTATCAATTTACATACCCACCAACAGTGTAGGAAGGTTCCCTTCTCTCCACACCCTCTCCAACATGTATTAATAGCTTGTGGATTTTTTGATGATGACCATTCTGGCTGGTCTGAGGTGATATCTCATTGTAGTTTTGAGTTATACTTCTCTAATAATTAGTGATGTCGAACGTCTTTTCATGTGCCTCTTGGCATCTGTTTGTCTTCTTTGAAGGAATGTCTGTTTAGGTCTTCCCTCCACTTGATGAGTTTGTTTGTTTGTATGATGTTGAGTGTCATAAGCTCTTTTGTAAATTTTGGAGACTAATCCATTGTTGGTCACACTAATAGCAAATATTTTCTTGCAGTCTATAGGTTTTTTCGTTTTGTTTGTTGTTTCCTTTGCTGTGCCAAACCTTTTTAGTTTAAGTTGGTCCCATTCATGTATTTTTGTTTTTATTTTCATTATTCTGGGAGACAGATCAAAAAGGATATTACTGAAATTTATGTCAGAAAGGGTTCTACCTATGTTTTCCTCTAGGAGTTTTATAGTGTCGAGTCTCACATTTAGGTCTTTAATCAGTTTGGAGCTTATTTTTGTGTATGATGTAAATAATTTTGTGTATGATATTTCATTTTTTTGCATGTAACTGTCCAGTGTTCCCAGCACTATTTGTTGAAGAGACTGTCTTTCCAGCATTGTGTAGTCTTGCCTCCTTTGTCATAGATTAATTGGCCATAGGTACATGAGTTTGTTTCTATCCTGTGTTTCTGTTTTTATGCTAGTACCATATTGTTTTGATGACTGTAACTTTGTAGGATAGTCTGAAGTCAGGGAACTTGATTCCTCCAACATTGGTCTTTCTCAAGATTACCATTATTTACTCTTATTTCAAAGAGTGTTTAGGGTTAATCCATGAATAAACACAGTAGAACAAAATGCAAAATCTAAAAATAGACACAGCTGAATATGGAAATTTAATATAAAATATCTGAAATCAGTGGAGAAAGATGAACTTTTTAATAAATTATTTGGGGTAACTGGAAAAAGATAAAATTAGATCCATTCCTCAGTTGTACACAAGGATAAATTTCGAATGAGTCGAAGATGTTATTATAAACAAGATGTTATTATAAACTGCAATTACTAGGAGAAAATGTGGCCTATTTTTCCTTTTTTGATGGAGAATTTGGAAAACTTTGAATTATGGCTCAAAATCTAGTAAAGTGATAAGAATGATAAATTTGACTGTTTTTAAAGAAAAAAATGAGAGCAATCAAAAAGTGAATGACAAACAGAAAAGAGATATTTCCAACTTATATTACAGACAAAGGGCTAATGACACTGATTATATAAAGAAGACCTACTCTCTTCCCCCCATAAAACAGAAACTCTGACAAAAGAAAATGGGCAAAAAAAAAAAAATAGTTGACTAAAAAGAAATGCAGGTGGTTTCTAAAATGTTACAAGATGTTCAGCACATTCATAAGTTGAGTATAACTTAAAACCAAACTGAAATACCATTTCTTAATAATCAGTGTGGCAAAAAAAAAAAAAATTCTAGGATTTGACAATATCTTAGAACCTTGACAAGGTTGTAGGGAAAACAAGCATTCTTATACATTGATGATGGGAATACAGAATAGTACAGTTCCTGTGGTGACGAAGTAGGAATTTGTAATGTCTTGCAAAATGTATATGCCCTTATCTTTTGTCTTTAGTAATCTTACTGGTAGGAAATTAGCCTGATGATAAACTTGCAAAAGTATAAAAAATGACATATACTTGTTATACAGTTCATTGTGATATTGCTTATAATAACAAAAAACTTGAGCCTCTCAAATGTCTCTCAGTAGGAGTTTGCTTGAATAAACTAGTACTCTACACATAGTACTCTTCACTAGTCTAGTCATAGCCTTGACTAGACGGACCTTTGTTGACAAAGTAATGTCTCTGCTTTTTAATATGCTGTCTAGGTTGGTCATAACTTTCCTTCCAAGGAGTAAGCATCTTTTAATTTCATGGCTGTAATCACCATCTGCAGTAATTTTGGACGTCAAGGCTATGGTTTTTCCAATAGTCACGTATGGATGTGAGAGCTGGACTATAAAGAAAGCTGAGTACAGAAGAATTGATGCTTTTGAACTGTGGTGTTGGAGAAGACTCTTGAGAGTCTTTTGGATTGCAGGGAGATCCAACCAGTTCATTTTAAAGGAGATCAGTCCTGGGTGTTCAGTGGAAGGACTGATGTTGAAGCCAAAACTCCAATACTTTGGCCACCTGATGCGAAGAGCTAACTCATTTGAAAAGACCCTGATGCTGGGAAAGATTGAGGGCAGGAAGAGGAGGGGACGACAGAGGATGAGATGGCTGAATGGCATCACCGACTCAATGGACATGAGTTTGAGTGGACTCTGGGAGCTGGTGATGGACAGGGAGGCCTGGTGTGCTGCGGTCCATGGGGTTGCCAAGAGTCGGGCACGACTGAGAGACTGAACTGAACTGAACTGAGAATAATGAATCTCTATTCCCACCCCATTCCACCCTCAGACTGCTTAGGGTTATTTTCAAATATCATTTCCCAGTCAAAAAAACGTACAGATCCTTGGAGAAAAGGTGTACTTTAGGTTTAGGACAGCAAGTGTATGAGATGAATACTGTACAAGAGAGCAAGGAAGCTGCTGAATTCTGTTACGAAGCTGTCAGAAGGACCTGGGTGCAGGTTGGTCATGTTGGTCAGAGATAAGACTGAGCCTTCAGGGGATAAATATTGCAACTGATTGTAATTGAAAGTAGTTAGAACCAAATAGACAGTAGTTATTCTGGAGATCAGTTTTTAAAAACTGACTTTTTGAAAAGATTTTTTTTCCCCATACAAATTGTATTGCATAGTAATCAGCTAGTTGATGAGGGAAACTTCTTTATAGAAGAACTCCAACTAATAAATGAATTACAAATTAGAGAATCACCATTTTATAACCCTCAGTGAAATGATAAATTTATACTGATCATCTCTGGGTGCTAAAAATCAGGTGAAACACTGATGGGAGCTTCATAGTGGATGGATAAAGCTCTTAGGACTGTCAGAACCTCTTCCTCCACTCCCTTAGCACAACTGTTGAATGTGTATCTGTAGAATAATGCTCCAGTTGGTGGCCTGACCCCATGTATTTGTAGTCTTGGATTTATGAAATATCCTTCCACCTGGCCTTTGACGAAGATGTTTGCAGGCTTTTACTTTTACTCTTTCTCTGCATTCTATGAGGAAATTTGGTAAGATTTAAAAAGCTGCCCTGGCGTCACCACCTTGTCCCAGTTGAAGGCCACTCCATCAGGCTTTTCTTCCTTTTCATCCACTGAATGATTATTGTCCAGGTCACGGTGACATGTTCTTCCCATCTCTAGTAGTCAGTTCTCATAATTGACCTCAAACTTCATACACCTAATACTGAACTCTTGATTTCTCCTTCCAAATCTACTTTTCCTGTATCTTCTTTATGTCATTAAATGGTGATTATATTCTCTAAGCTACTCAGGATCATCTTTGACCCATTTCCTTCTCCCATATTCCACATTTAATCAATCCGTTATCTCAGATTTGCCTTCTAAATATGTCCTATATACTAACACTGAACAGTCCAAAAAGGAAATTAAGGAAACAATTCCATTTACTATAGCAGTGAAATAAAAGAGTAAAATATTTAAGAATAAACTTAACTGGGACTTCCCTGGTGGTCCAGTGGCTAAGACTGGACCTGGGGGCCTAAGACCCCTAAGACTGCAGGGGGCCTGGGTTTGATCCCTGGTCAGGGAACTAGGTCCCACACGCCACAGCTAAGATGCAGTGCAGCCAAATAAATAAATTAAAAATAAGCACTAAAAAGACAAGAATAAACTTAACCAAGGAGGTGAAAGATTCAGATTGCACTGGAAACTGCCAAATGTTGCTGAAGGAG
This sequence comes from Antilocapra americana, assembly GCA_007570785.1. Classification (NCBI taxonomy): domain Eukaryota; kingdom Metazoa; phylum Chordata; class Mammalia; order Artiodactyla; family Antilocapridae; genus Antilocapra; species Antilocapra americana. Next base: position 13,370,542 of record ML663012.1, on the reverse strand, counting down.
ATTAAAGATGCAAATAAATGGAAAGTCATACTGTATTCATGGATTGGAAGATAACAGCACCTAAAGTGATATACAGAGTCAGTGCGCTCCCTATCAGAATTCCCTTTACTTTGTTGCAGAGACAGAAAAATCTGTTTTAAAATTCATATGGAATCTCAAGAGATCCAAATAGCCAAAACAACCTTCAAAAAAAAGAACAAAATTGAAGGTCTCAAACTTCTTGACTTAAGAGCTTATTACAGGGACTCCACACTTCGAGTACAGGGGGCCCAGGTTCAGTCTGTGGTCAGGGAACTGGATCCCACATGCCGCAAGTAAAGGTCCCATGTGCTGCAACTAAGATGCAGCCAAATACATGCATATACACAGAACTTACTGCAGAGCTACAGTAACCCAAACAGTGTTGTGCCGGCATAAAGACAGACATGGTGCCAAGACCATTAATGAGGAACAGACAGTCTTTCCAACGAATGATGCTGGGAAAACTGGATATCCCCATACAAAAGAATGAATTTGGACCATTACCTTAACACTGTGTACAAAAATTAACTTGAAATAGGTCAGAGACCTTAGCGTAAGAGTAAAACTGTAAAACAAAGTATGATTTGACAGTGATTTGTTGGATATGACATTAAAAGTACAAGTAATAAAAGTTATAAATAAATAAGAATATATCAAAATTTAGAATGTGTGTGCATCAAAAGTTTGTGCAGTCCCTATCCAAAATATATAAAGAACTTCTACAACTCTGGGCAAAGGACATTTCTCGGAAAGAAATACAGACAGCCGATAAGCCCATAAAAAGATGTTCAACATACTAATCATTAGGGAAATGCAAATCGAAACCACGATTGAGATATTGTTTCACAATCATTAGAGCTAATATTTCAGGAAACAGGAAATAAATATTTCTTGGATGAGGAGAAATCAGTCTTTTCTACACTGCAAAATGGTACAGCCATCTTTAAGTCAATATAGCAATTCCTCAAAACTTGTAAATACCATGTGACCTGGCAATCTCATTTCTGGGTATTTACCAAAAGAATTGAAAACAGGATCTCAGTGAGACTGTTTTGTACCCATGTTCAGTATCAGCATTATTCACAATAACCAAAAGTGGAAGCAGCTTGGGTGACCATCAATAGATGAATGTATAAAGGAAATGTGATGTATACATACAGTATTATTCAGCTTTAAATATTATTAAGCCTTATTCAGCTTAAAAAAAAAAAGAAAAAGAAAATTCTGACACATGCTACATTGTGGACGAACCTGAGGACATTATGGCAAGCGAAACAAACTAGTCATAAAAAAGACAAATACTGTATGATTCCTCTTACATGAGATACGTAGAGTGATCAAATTCAAAGATAGAAAGTAAAATAGTGGTTGCCAGAGACTGGCAGAGAAGTGGGGGGAAGGAGGGAACGTTTAATGGATATAGTTTCAGTTTTGTGAGATGAATGAGTTTTGGAGATTTGATGCATAAAAATATGAATGTACTTTAACAGTAGTAAAGTGTACACTCAGAGATGGTTAGGATAATAAATTTTATGTTACATGTTTTTACCACAATTAAAAAATTATTTACTCTGTAAGATATTTATATGTTAAAAAATATGATTACACATTATGGAGTTATATAAGTGAATGACAACAATAGCACAAAAGCTGAGAGGGATGAAATGAAAGAATACTATTGTAAGGCTCTTATACTATATGTAAAGTAATATATACCTGAAATTAGACTAGTTATATATCTATACTTGAACCCTAAAGTAACTGCTACAAAGAGTTATGGCTAAATTGAACAAAGGAGATAAATGGAATTATTTTAAAAATCCTAAAGAAAACAAAGTAACAGACAAACATAATTGTATCAATGACCACATTAAAGTGTACAATCTAAACACTGAACAGAGACTTACAGATTGGACCAAAAAAAAAAAAAGCAAGACCCAACCATATGCTCCTTATAAGAAAACTAGGTCAAAAGGATGAAGAAAGCTACACAAATCAAATAAAATTGAAGAGGCTAGTTAATATCAGAAGATTGCAGAGCAAACCTATTACTAGGGATAAGTCACTTCTTAATAATAATTGGTCAATTAATTATGGTCAGTTGGGAACATTATATTTAAACATTCATGCAGATCCCCTGGAGAAGGGAACGGCACCCTCTCCAGTATTCTTCCCTGGAGAATCCCATGGACAGAGGAGCCTGGCAAGTTACAGTCCATGGGGTTGCAGAGAGTTGGACACAACTGAGGGGCTAACACACACACAATATCAAAGCTAAAAAAGAATACGAAGTGAAAACCTGCAGTGAGAAGCAAACAAACCTGCAGTTATTGTCAGAGATTTCATTACCTCTCTCTCAATAATTAAAAGAATAAGTAGACAGAAAATCATTGCCTATATAAAAGACTTGAATCAACTAATTGTACCTGATTGATGTTGATGGAACACTCGATCCAACAAAAGCAGATCATAGATTCTTTTGAAGCACTATAAAACAAGTCCCAATAAATTTTAAAAGAGTTCAAGCCATACAAAATACATTCTCTGACCTTTTGGAGTTAAATTAGAAACTAATAGGGACTCGTGCTGCGTCCGCGGAGAGGTGAAGGCCCCCAGGTCCGTGCTTGACCTCGCTGTCCGCTCCTCCAGCCCCGATGGAGAGGACGCAGCTGATCCAGCAGGCCAAGCGCTACAACGACGTGGCCACCTGCATGAAGGCCATGACGGAGCAGGCCACCGAGCTGTCCAACGAGGAGCGCAACCTGCTGTCGGTTGCCTACAAGAACATGGTCAGGGGCCACTGGTCCGCCTGGAGAGTCATCTCCAGCATCGAGCAGAAAACCGACACCTCGGACAAGAAGTTAGTTGCAGCTGATCAAGGACTACTGGGAGAAGGTGGAGCCCGAGCTGAGGTCCATCTGCACCAGGGTCCTGGAATTGTTGGATAAGTGATTAATAGCCAATGCAACTAATCCAGAGAGTAAGCTCTTCTATCTGAACATGAAGGGAGATTCCTTCCGGTACCTTGCTGAAGTTGCTTGAGGTGATGATCGGAAGCAAAGGATAGATAATTCCCAAGGAGCTTACCAAGAGGTTTTCAGTATAAGCAAGAAAGAGATGCAACCCACACACCCCATCCGGCTGGGGCTGGCTCTTAACTTTTCTGTGTTCTACTACGAGATCCTCAATAACCCAAAACTGGCCTGCACACAGGCCAAAACGGCTTTTGATGAGGCTATTGCAGAACTCGACACACTGAAGACTCCTACAAAGACAGCGCCCTCATCATGCAGCTGCTGAGAGACAGCCTCACATATGGGCATCAGACAGTGCAGGATAAGAATGGGATGCGGCGGAAGGGGCAGAAAACTATAGTGCATACAGGGTGTCAACTTTCTTCCCCTCGAAGCCTTTTTACTCATCTCCATTCCTTATTCCATTTGGATTTCCTACAGCAAAGAAACCCATTCATGTGTATGGAATCAACTGTTGATAGTCTTCACACTGCAGCCTTGGGAAAACTCCATTCCTTGATTTGTGTTTGTCTTAGCCTTCCTGGTGTGCAGTTACTGCTGTAGAAAAGTATTAATAGCTTCATTTCATACAAACATAAGGAACTTCCAAACACTTAGGTAGAGGACTAAAAATGTATCTGATATTTAAGTAATCTGAACCAGTTCTACAAGTGACTGCGTTTTGTATTACTGTGAAGATAATACAATTACAATTTAAAGAGTGTTCTACATAACTTCTTAATTTCTACATTCCCTCCCGTACTCTTCTTCAGCTGTTTCCTTTCAGTAAGCAACTTTTCCATCTTAATGTATTCCTTTTTAGTAGGAATCCAGAAGTATTAGATTGAATGGAAAAGCATTTGACATTTTGGGGCTGGGGGATCACAGATTAAAATGCCTCCTGTATCATACGTGATGGAGGTCTTTGTGTATCTGTGACAGCAGGGAGTTTCCTTATTCACTCCTTATTTGCTGCTGTTTAAGTTGACAATTTCCCTTCCCAATAAAAACTCACTTACACCTCCTGCCTTTGTAGTTCTGGTATTCACTTTACTATGTAATAGAAGTAGAATGTTGCTACCAGAATACAAGCATTGCTTTTGGCAAATTAAGGTGCATGTCATTTCTTAATACACTAGAAAGTGGGAAAAAATGCACACAGTCCCTTCTAAAACATTAGTACTTTTCCATGCAGATTTGTGCACATGTGAGAGGGTGTCCAGCTTGTCTAGTGATTGGTTTAAAGAGTTGGACCACTATTGTATGTTGCTAATCATTGACTGTAGTCCCAAAAAAGCCTTGTGAAAGTGTTATGCCCTATGTAACAGCAGAGTAACATAAAATAAAATTACATTTTATGAACAAAACAAAAGAATTTAATAACAAAATCTCTGGAAAACCCCCCTAATGTCTAAAGTCTAAATGACCCATGAGATGAAGAAATCAAAAGGTAAATTAGAATGTCATTTGAAGTGAATGCAAATACAATATATCAAAATTTTAAAGATGCCACTAAAGCAATTTCTGTATTAGAAAAGAATGTCTAAAATCAGTATTCTTATCTTACACTTTAAGAAATAAGAGAAAGAAGAGCAAATTAAACCAAAAGTAGGCAGAAGAAAGGTAATAAGAAAGATCAGAGCAGCAGTTGGCGAACTAGCAAACAGAAAAACAGTAGAGAAAATTACTCAAAGAACCAGAATTGCCAAGCCTCTGGCCAAACTGTTCAGGAGAAAAAGAGAAGGCACAGATTAGCAATATTAAAAATGAGAGAGAGGACATTACTACAGATTATGGAGATAAGGAAATATTATGAACAAGTTTTGTGGAGAAGGAAATGGCAACCCACTCCAGTGTTCTTACCTGGGAAATCCCATGGACAGAGGAGCCTGGTGGGCTACGGTCCATGGAGTTGCAAAGAGTAGGACACAACTTGGCAACTAAAACAAATAAAACATGAACAGGTTTATGCCAGTAAATTTGATAACTTCTATGAAATGGACAAATTCCAGATGATCTGATAAGTAGCCCTGTTTTTAACAACAAAATTGCATTTAAAAGTATCCAAAAAAAGAAGACTCCGTGTACAGATGGTTTCTGATAAGTTCTAACAGAATTTTAAGGAAGAGATAATAACAATTCTATAGAAAGTCCAGAAATTTGAAAAGATGAGTATACTTCCCATTTCATTCTATGAAGCTAGAATCATCCTGATACCAAAACCAGACCAAAAACATTACAAAACAGAGAAGTAGAAACCAGAATCCCTCTTGAAACATAGATTCAAAAATTCTAAACAAATTTTAGCAAATCGTATCCAACAATATGTAAAAAAGGATAATTCTTGGCCGGTGGCATTTATCCCAAGAATTAGGGTTGATTTGACATTCAAAATTAATATAATTTACTGTATTTACAGACCAAAAAAGGGAACACCTATGATCTCAGTGCATGCTTAGTCCCTCAGTCTTGTCTGACTCTTTGCAACCCCATGGACTGTGGCCTGCCAGGCTCCTCTGTCCCTGGGATTCTGCAGGTAAGAATATTGGAATGGGTAGCCATTCCATTCTCCAGGGGATCTTGCCAATCCAGGGATCAAACCCAGGTCTCTTGCATTGCAGACAGGTTCTTTACCATCTGAGGCAATAGATGCAGGAAAAAAAAAAAAAAAGCCAAAATCCAGCATGTGTTTCTGACTTAAAAGTCTTAGCAAGTTTCTTGGATGATCTAGGGTTCGTGGAGGGCAGTGCACAGTGCCTGGAGCGCAGCTGGCCAAGAGTTGACAGACTTGCAGTATCCTTGTCTCCCCAGCCCTCACCCAAGACTACCCAAGAGGATGAAGCCTCCCTGATGGCAGGCTCAGCATGTGGGAACCACCTGTCTGAGACGGTCCTTTGTTCCTGAGGCAGACAGAGGGCCTGGTTTCGAGAAAGACAGACTGACAGTTACAAGAGGCCCTTCCCTTGGGCAGTGAGTGAATAGAATCAGGGAGTATGCTTTGTGTGTCTCTTAAGTAAAAGGAAACTTAGGGTTTTTCCTCCCAGAGCTGACCTCAGGTCTGTTCATTGCATCTGTACCATGCAAATGATTTCTAATCCTTGATTATCTCCATCTCCACTCTCACAGGATTTGGGGTGCCTCCACTGTTTTTCCACATGACCTACCAACCGACCAACACACTTAAAAAAAAATGATCTTGAGCAGACAGCGGTTCATTCCACAGGGTTTTGAGCACCTGTGGTATTTTACAAGCTGTTGTAGAACAGCTAGTACCCTGGTGAGCAGTAAGGCGAAGACCACAGGCACAGGTTTGCGATTAGAATCAAGTGAAAGCAGGTGTTAAGATCTGGCCATACACAAACGTTATTGCTGGTAAACAGCAAAGGTCAGTAGGCAAAGCCACTTGATTTACAAGAATTTGACTTTTTAAAGAGGTACCTTTAAAACCCCTGTTTCCACATATGAGACTTTTCTCTCATTTTTTGAGGACTAGTATGGACACTGTGGCTTCCATCATAGCTCAGTTGGTGAAGAATCCGCCTGCAATGCAGGAGACCCTATTTCAGTTCCTGAGTCGAGAAGATCCACTGGAGAAGGGATAGGCTACCCACTCCAGTATTCTTGAGCTTTCCTTGTAGCTCAGCTGGTAAACAATCTGCCTGCAATGTGGAAGACCTGGGTTCAGTCCCTGGGTTGGGAAGATCCCTTGCAGAAGGGAAAGGCTACCCACTCCAGTATTCTGGCCTGGAGAAGTCCATGAACTATACCATCCATGGGGTCACAAAGAGTTGGACTCAACTGAGTGACTTTCATTATCATTCATCATCATGGACATCATGGACACTTCATCATCATGGACATCATGTGCCTCCTTGGGGGGCAGAGGCTACAAAAGAACCATACTGCTGTCTTTACCACTTGTTTCCAGTACTTACAGGTTATGGATATGTTTTTATGATCATCTTACACACTATTACCATTGTTTTTATTTTTTGTTTTCTTTTTTTGATAGTAAAATTTAAGTGACATTTTTTCAATCTCTTAGCCAAATAAACATAAAAGATAACTTCCTTAAACTGAGGAGGAACATCTATGAAAAACTGACCCAGGTGGCGCTAGTGGTAATGAACCCATCTGCCAGTGCAGGAGACATAAGAGACACAGATTCTGTTCCTGAGTTTGGACGATCCCCTGGAGGAGGGCGTGGCAGCCCACTCCAGTATTCTTGCCTGGAGAATCCCATGAATGGAGGAGCCTGGTGAGCTGCAGTCCATAGCATTGCAGAGTTGAGCACAACTGAAGCAACTTAGCACACATGCACCATCATATTTAAAGGAGAAAAACTAAATGGTTTTTCCTTAAATTAGGAACGAGAGATAGATATGTGCTCTGATGACTGTTTCCACACTGTACTAGAGGTTCTAGCCAGTACAGTAAGGTACTGTATTAGAAATGAAGTGAAACTATTCATTTGCAGATGACATTAATCTGTGAAGAGGATTTGATGAAGCTAACTAAAAAGATACTGGAACTAACAGGTTTAACAAGGTTGCAAGGTATCAGATTAATTATGAATTAATTAATGAATTTTATTTCTGTACAAGGAATGAATGGGAATTGAATTTTTAAAATACCATTTTCATTAGCATCAATAGGAAATAGCATAAACAGAGAATTCTTAGAGAGCTCACAAATGATATGCAAGCCTATACAGTGAAAACTGTAGAATATTGTTGAGAGAAATAAATAAAAGTTAAATAGATGGAGAGATATACAGTTTTCGGGGGAAGACTCAGTATTAAGATGGCATTTCTCTCCCAGTTGATCTATACATTCAGAGCAATCCCAGTGTGGATCCCAGAAGGCTTTTGTTTTTAATAGAAACTGACAAGATGAACCTAAAATAACATGGGAAAGCAAAAGATCAACAACAACCAAAAGACATTGGCAAAGAAGAAAAAAGTTGGAGTTGATTTCAGATTTGTTACAAAGCTACAGAAATCATCACCTTAAGGTATTTGCTTAATGATAGATGCATGGTACAACATAGTATTCAGATACAGACCCACACATAAATGCTCAGTGGAGGAAAGACAGGTGGTGCTAGAGCAATTATATGTCATATAAAAAAGAAAAAAGAACTTTGATCCATGCCTTGAATCATATACAAAAGTAACTGAAATGAATCACAGAGCTTCATATTAAAGGCCTACATAGAAACTTCTAGAAAGAAAATAGAGGAAACTCTTGTAACATTGGGATAGGCAAAGATTACTTAGACATGACGCCAGACTACAGTTGACAAATCAAATATTGGTAAACTGACATCATCAAAATTGAAAGTTTCCCTGGTGGCTCAGACGGTGAATAATCTGCCTGCAGTGCAAGAGACCCAGCTTCCAAGCCTGGGTCGGGAAGATACCCTGGAGAAGGAAATGGTAACTCACTCCAGTGTTCTTCCCTGGAGAATTCCATGGACAGAAAAACCTGGTGGGCTACAGTCCATGGGGTAACAAAGAGTCTGACACAAGTGAGCAATTAACACTTTCACCAGAGTTACAAAAAATATATGCAAAACAAATGCTATTTAGAGTATGTAATCTCTAGATAGCACTATAGTGCAGTGGATAGCACATTGAACTTTTAGTGTGTATAAAATACTCTCAAGTCAATAATAAACAGTAAACTCTAGAAAAATAGGCCCCTTCGTGGATCACAGCCTTGTCATGACGGAGAGGCTTGTGTAATTCAATGAAGCTATGAGCCATGCCGTGCAGGGCCACCCTAGACAGATGAGTCACATGAAGAGTGCTGACAAGATGTGGTCCTCTGGAGGACAGGGCAACCCACTCCAGTATTCTTAACCACCAGAAGCCCTAAACAGGATGAAAAGCGCAACAACCAGACACCGGAAGATGAGCCCCCAGGGAGGAAGATGTCCGATATAAGTACTCGGTGAGAGTGGAGAACGATTACTGATAGCTCCAGAAGGAATGAAGCAGCCGGGCCAAAGAGGAAACGACGCTCAGCTGTGGATGTGTCTAGTGGCGAAAGGAAGGTCCAGTGCTGTAAAGAACAATATTGCCTAGGGACCTGGAATCTTAGGTCCATGAGTCAAGGTAAATTAGAAGTGGTCGAGCAGGAGATGGTAAGAGTGGAAACATTGACATCTTAGGAGTCAAGTGAACTAAAATGGACGGAAATGGGCAAATTCAATTCCAGTGACCATTATATCTACTATTGTGACAAGAATACCTTAGAAGCCATGGAGCAATTAACCCTTATAGTCAACAAAAGAGTCCAAACTACACTACTTGGTGCAGCCTCAAAAACCACAGAATGATCTCCATTTGTTTCCAAGGCAAATCATTCAGTATCACAGTAATCCGAGTCTTTGCCCCAACCACTAATGCCAAAGAAGCTAAAATTGACTGGTTCTTTGAAGACTTACAACATCTTCCAGAACTAACACCAACAAAAGATGTTCTCTTCATCATAGGGGATTGGAATGCAAAAGTAGAAACTTAAGAGATACCCAGAATAACTGGTAGGTTTGACCTCGGAGTACAAACTGAAGCAGGACAAAGGCTAACAGAATTTTGTCAAGGGAACATGCTGGTGATAAGAAACACCCTTTTCCAGCAACCCAAGAGGTGACTCTGCACTAGGCCATGCAGGTAAAGGGAAACTGAAGTTGCTCAGTCATGTCTGACTCTTGCAACCCCATGGACTGTAGACTACCAGGCTCCTCCGCCCATGGATTTTCCAGGCCAGAGTACTGGAGTGGGTTGCCATTTCCAGCTCCAGGGGATCTTCCCAACCAGGGATCGAACCTGTGTCTTCCACATTGCAGGCAGATGCTTTACCATCTGACCAGTGAAGCCCATTCAGGTAAGACCTGAATCAAATCTCTTAAATAATTATACAGTGGTTCACAACAAACTGTGGAAAGTTCTTAAAGAAATGGGAGTACCAGACTACCTTACCTGCCTCCTGAGAAACCTGTAAGTGGGTCAAGAAGCAACAGTTAGAACCGGACATGGGACAACTGACAGGTACAAATTGGGAAAGGAGTATGACAGGGGTGTATATTGTGACTCTTATGTAACTTCTATGCAGAGTGAAAATGAAAGTGTAGTCGCTCAGTCGTGTTCGACTCTTTGTGACCCCATGAGCTGCAGCACGCCAGGCCTCTGATCAACACCAACTCCCGGAGCCCACCCAAACTGATGTCCATTGAGTCAGTGATGCCTCATCCAACAATCTCATCCTCTGTCATCCCCTTCTCCTCCTGCCCCCAATCTTACCCAGCATCAGGATCTTTTCAAATGAGTCAACTCTTCGCATCAGGTGGCCAAAGTATTGGAATTTCAGCTTTAAAATCAGACCTTCCAATGAACACTCAGGGCTGATCTCCTTTAGGATGGACTGGTTGGATCTCCTTGCAGTCCAAGGGACTCACAAGAGTCTTCTCCAACACCACAGTTCAAAAGCATCAATTCTTCGGTGCACAGCTGTCCTTATAGTCTAACTCTCACATCCATACATGACTGCTAGAAAAACCATAGCCTTGACTAGACGGATCTTTGTCGGCAAATTAACATCTCTGCTTTTTACTAGGCTGTCTAGGTTGTTCATAAGTTTCCTTCCAAGGAGTGTCTTTTAATTTCATGGCTGCAATCACCATCTGCAGTGATTTTGGAGCCCAAGAAAATAAAGTCAGTGTTTCCACTGTTTCCCCATCTGTTTGCCACAAAGTGATGGGACCAGATGCCATGATCTTAGTTTTCTGAATGTTGAGCTTTAAGCCAACTTTTTCACTCTCCTCTTTCACTTTCATCAAGAGGCTCTTTAGTTCTTCTTCACTTTCTGCCATAAGGGTGGTATCATCTGCATATCTGAGATTATTGATATTTCTCCCTGCAATCTTGATTCCAGCTTGTGCTTCTTCCAGCCCAGTGTTTCTCATGATGTACTCTGCATACAAGTTAAATAAGCAGGGTGACAATATACAGCTTTGACTTACTCCTTTTACTATTTGGAACCAGTCTGTTGTTCCATGTCAAGTTCTAACTGTTGCTTCCTGACCTGCATACAGATTTCTCAAGAGGCAGGTCAGGTGGTCTGGTATTCCCATCACTTGAAGAATTGTCCACAGTTTATTGTGATCCACACAGTCAAAGGCTTTGGCATAGTCAATAAAGCAGAAATAGTTGTTTTTCTGAAACTCTCTAGCTTTTTCAATGATCCAGAGGATGTTGGTAATTTGATCTCTGGTTCCTCTGCTTTTCTAAATCCAGCTTGAACATCTGGAAGTTCATGGTTCACGTACTGTTGAAGCCTGGCTTGGAGACGTTTGAGCATTACTTTACTAGCGTGTGAGAAGAGTGCAATTGTGCTATAGTTTGAGCATTCTTTGGGATTGGAATGAAAACTGAGCTTTTCCAGTCCTGAGTTTTCTAAATTTGCTGACATATTGAGTGCGCAACTTTCACAGCAACTTCTTTTAGGATTTGAAATAGCTCAACTGGAATTCCATCACCTCCACTAGCTTTGTTTGTAGTGATGCTTCCTAAGGCCCAGTTGACTTCACATTCCAGGATGTCTGGCTCTAGGTGAGTGATCACACCATCGTGCTTGTCTGGGTTGTGAAGATTTTTTTGTACAGTTCTTCTGTGTATTCTTGCCACCTCTTCTTAATATCTTCAGATTCTGTTAGGTCCATACCATTTCTGTCTTTTATTGAGCCCATCTTTGCATGAAATGTTCCCTTGCTATCTAATTTTCTTGAAGAGATCTCTAGTCTTTCCCATTCTATTATTTTCCTCTATTTCTTTGCATTGAACGCTGAGGAAGGCTTTCTTATCTCTCCTTGCTGTTCTTTGGAACTCTGCATTCAAATGGAAATGTCTTTCCTTTTCTCCTTTGCTTTTTGCTTCTCTTCTTTTCACAGCTATTTGTAAGGCCTCCTCAGACAGCCATTTTGCTTTTTTGCATTTCTTTTTCCTGGGGATGGTCTCCTGTACAGTGTCACAAACCTCTGTCCATAGTTCATCATGCACTCTGTCTACCAGATCTAGTCCCTTAAATCTATTTCTCACTTCCACTGTAGAATCATAAGGGGTTTGATTATTATCACTTCATGGTAAATAGATAGGGAAGCAGTGGAGATAATGACAGACTTTATTTTCTTGGGCTCCAAAATCACTGCAGATGGTGACTGCAACCATGAAATTAAAAGACGCTTGCTCCTTGGAAGGAAAACTGTAACAAACCTAGACAGCATATTAAAAAACAGAGACATCACTTTGCTGACAAAGGTCCATATAGTCAAAGCTATGGTTTTTCCAGTGGTCATGTACAGATGAGAGTTGGACCATAAAGAAAGCAAAGTGCCAAAATATTGATGCTTTTGAACTGTGGTGTTAGAGAAGACTCTTGAGAGCCCTTGGACAGCAAGGAGAGCCAATCAGTCAATCCTAAAGGAAATCAACCCTGAATATTCATTGGAAGGACTGATTCTGAAGCTGAAACTCCAGTACTTTGGCCACCTGATGTGAAGAAATGACTTATTGGGAAAGACTGAAGACAAAAGGAGAATTGGGCAGCAGAGGATTAAATAGCATCACTGACTCAAAGGACATGAATTTGAGAAAACTCCAGGAGGTAGTGGAGGACAGAGGAGCTTGGCATGCTGCAGTCCATTGGGTTACAAAGAGTCGTACACCACTTAGCAACTGAACAACAACAGAAAAATTGACCAAAGATTATAACAGACACTTCCCCAGAGAAAATATGCTGGTGGCAAATGACTACATGAAAGGATGGTCAACTTCATTAGTCATTATGGAAATGCAAAGTAAAACCTCAATGAGATACCACTGCACACCTGTTAGAATCAGATGAAAAAGACTGGCCACACCAAGTGTTGGTGAGGAGGAGGAGGAGAAATTGGGATTTTCATACACTGCTGATGGAAATGTGAAATGGTACACTCACTTTGAAAAACATTTTGGCAGTCTCTTACAAAGTCAGACATGTGAGACTGATTCTCCATGCAGCCGAAGTCTGGGGCATCCGAAACTTCTGGAACAACTGCCACCGTGACTGCAGGAGACACCTGTGGCCCAGCGAGACTTACCCCTGTTCCCCGCGCCCTGGACTCCCGCCCACACTGTTGCCCCCAGAGACCTGGATGAGCAGGGCTTGCTGCCTGCCTTGCAGTAGGGAGGGCCTTGAGCCCCCTGGGGACTGAACAGGTAGTCAGGAACCCACAGGCTTCAGTGCTGAGGTCTTCCCTTCTCAATGGTGTTTCTGGTGTCCACCTCAGGAGTCTGCTTGGCCAGCCTTGATACACTTGGAAATTAAACAGAGGATCTACTGCATATATTCTTCTTGAAAATTTTCATTGTATATGTTCAGTACTAACAAGAGTGAGGGACAGGCCGAAAGTACAGCAGTAGGTGTGGAGAGGCCATGGAATATCCACCAACCAGATAATTGTCGCTGGAGTCACTGGAAGCATCTGAATGTACTATCAAAAAGTAGCGGCTCAACACAAATCACTGGACTAACCTTAGGAGGGCAGAAACCAACAGGAGGAAAGAATTCAACATTGAAGCCTGGGAAAAGAAGACCTCAAACACAGTAGGTTAAAAAATAATGATAATAATGAAATGGCAGAGAAATACTACACAAATGAAGGAGCAACTTAGAAACATAGAAGGCCAAATAAATGAAGAGGAAATAGGCAAACTACCTGAAAAAGAACTCAGAATAATGATCGTAAAGATGATCAAAAACCTTGAAAACAAAATGGAGAAAATTCAAGAATCAGTTAACAAAGACCTAGAAGAATTAAAGAATAAACATATGGAGACAACACAATTACTGAAATTTAAAATACTCTGGAAGGAATCAATAGCAGAATATCTGAAGCAGAAGAACAAATCAGTGAGCTGGAAGATAAAATGGTGGAAATAACTTTTAAGAGCAGAATAAAGTAAAAAGAATGAAAAGAACTGAGGATAGTCTCAGAGACCTCTGGGACAATATCAAGCACACCAACATTTGAATTACAGGGGTTCCAGAAGAAGAGAAAAAGAAAGGGTATGAGAAAATTTTTGAAGAGATTATATTTGAAAATTTCCCCAACATGGAAAAGGAAATAGTCAACTCCAAGTGGCACAAAGAGTCCCGTACAGGATAAGCTCAAGAAGAAACACACCAAGACACAAACTAACGAAGACTAAATTCAAAGAAAGAATATTAAAAGCAGCAAGGGAAAGCAATAAGTAACGTACAAGGGAAACCCTGTACATTTAACAGCTGATCTTTCAGCAGAAACTCTGAAGGCCAGAAGGGAATGGCTGGATATATTTAAAGTACTGAAAGGGAAAAATCTACAACCAAGATTACTATACCCGTCAAGGATCTCATTTAGAATTGAGGAAGAAATAAAAAGCTTTTCAGACAAGCAAAAGTTATAGAGAATTCATTACTGCCAAACCAGCTTTACAACAAATGTAAAGTGACTTATAGGTCAAGAAATATAAGAGAAGAAAAAAGATCAACCCCAAACAATTAAGAAAATGGCAATAGGAACATATATATCAATAATCACTTCAAATGTAAATGGATTAAGTTCCTGAACCAAAAGGCACACACTGGCTGAATGGATACAAAAACAAGATCCATATATATGCTATCTACAAGAAACCAACTTCAGACCTCGATACACATACAGACTGAAAGTGAGAGGATGGAAAAATATATTCCATGCAAATGGGAAGCAAAAGAAAGCTGCACTAGCAATCCTCATATCAGACAAAATACACCTTAAAGAAGATTACAAGAGATAAGGAAGGACACCACATAATGATCAAGGGATCAATCCAAGAGGAAGACATAACAATTGTAAATATCTATGCACCCAACATAGGTGCACCTCAGTACATAAGACAAACACTGCTGCTGCTGCTAAGTCCCTTCAGTCTTGTCTGACCCTGTGTGACCCCATAGACGGCCCTCGTCCCTAGGATTCTCCAGGCAAGAACACTGGAGTGGGTTGCCACTTCCTTCTCCAATGCGTGAAAGTGAAATTGAAGTCGCTTAGTTGTGTCCAACTCTTCCGCAACCCCATGAACTGCGGCCTACCAGGCTCCTCCGTCCATGGGATTTTCCAGGCAAGAGTACTGGAGTGGGGTGCCATTTCCTTCTCCAAAGACAAACACTAATAGACATAAAAGGAGAAATTGACAGTAGCACAAAAACAGTAGGAGACTTTAACACCCTGCTCATACCAGTGGACAGATCATCAAAACAGAATATCAATAAGGAAACACAGGTCTTAAATGATACATTAGATGAGATGGATCTCATTGATATCTTCAGGACATTTCACCCAAATGCAGAATATACCTTCTTCTCAAGTGCACAGGAACATTCTCCAGGATAGACGACATCTTGGATCACACATCAAACCTCAGTAAATTTAAGAAAATTGAATTCATATCAATCATCTTCTCTGACCACAATGCTATGAAACTTAAGTATCAATTACAAGAAAAAAAAAAGTAAGAAACACAAAGACATGGAAATTAAACAATATGTCTCTAAATAACCAACACGTTACTGAAGAAATCAAAAGGGAAATCAGAAATTTTCTAGAAACAAATGACAGTGAAAACACAACAACTCAAAACCTATGGGATGCAGCTAAAGCAGTTCTAAGAGGGACGTTTACAGCAGTTCAATCCTACCTCAAGAAACCAGAAAAACATCAATTAGACAACCTAACTTTACACCTAAAACAACTGAAAAATGAAGATAAAAAAAAAATTGGTAGAAGGAAAGAAATCCTAAAGATCTAAGTGGAAAGAAATGAAAGAATAGTAAAGATTAATAAAACTAAAAGCTGGTTCTTTGAGAAGATAAACAATATTGACAAACCTTTGGCCAGACACATCAAGAAAAAGAGAAGAATCAAATCAACAAAATTAGAAATAAAAAAGAAGAGGTTACAACAGACAATGCAAAAATATGAAGGATTATGAGAGACTATTATGAACAACTATATGGCAGTAAAATGGATAACCTGAAAGAAATGCACAGATTTTTAGAAAAGTTCAATCTTCCAAGACTGAATCAAGAAGAAATAGAAATTATGAACAACTCAGTTATAAGCACTGAAATTGAAGCTGTGATTTAAAAAAAAAATCTCCCCAAATACAAAAGCCTAGGACCAGATGGCTTCATGAGAATTCTGTCAAACATTTAGGGAAGAGCTAAGGCCTATCCTTCTAAAACTCTTTCCAAAAACTGCAGAGGAAGGAACACTTCCAAACTCGTTCTACAAGGCCACCATCACTCTGATACCAAAACCAGACAAGACAACAGATGAAGAAAAAGCTTTCGACAAAATTCAACACCCATTTATGATTCAGTTAAGTTCAGTTCAGCCGCTGAGTCATGTCCAACTCTTTGGGACCGCATGGACTGCAGCATGCCAGGCCTCCCTGTCCATCACCCAGGATTTACTCAAACTCATGTCCATCAAGTCGGTGATGCCATCCAACCATCTCATCCTCTGTCATCCGCTTCTCCTCCCACCTTCAATCTTTCCCAGCGTCAGGTCTTCTCAAATGAGTCAGTTCTTCATATCAGGTGGCCAGAGTATTGGCGTTTCAACTTCAGCATCTGTCCTTCCAATAAATATTCAGGACTGATCTCCTTTAGTATGGACTGGTTGGATCTCCTTGCAGTCCAAGGGACTCTCAAGAGTCTTCTCCAACACCACAGTTCAAAAGCATCAATTCTTCAGTGCTCATCTTTCTTTTTGGTCCAGCTCTCACATCCATACATGACTACTGGAAAAACCATAGCTTTGACTAGACGGAACTTTGTTGGCAAAGTAATGTCTCTGCTTTTTAATATGCTGTCTAGGTTGGTCATAACGTTTCTTCCAGGGAGCAAGGGTCTTTTAATTTCATGGTTGCAGTCACCATCTGCAGTCAAATCTGGAGCCCCCAAAAATAAAGTCTGACACTGTTTCTCCTGCTTTCTCATCTATTTACCATGAAGTAATGGGACCAGATGCCGTGATCTTAGTCTTCAGAATATTGAGTTTTAAGTCAACTTTTTCACTCTCCTCTTTCACTTTTCATCAAGAGGCTCTTTAGTTCTTCTTCACTCTCTGCTATAAGGGTGATGTCTTCTGCATAGCTGAGGTTATTGGTATTTTTCCTAGCAATCTTGATTCCAGCTTGTGCTTCATCCAGCCCAGCATTTCTCATGATGTACTCTGCATATAAGTTAAATAAACAGGTTGACAATATACAGCCATGACATACACCTTTTCCTATTTGGGACCAGTCTGTTGTTCCATGTCCAGTTCTAACTGTTGCTTCCTGACCTGCATGCAAATTTCTCAAGAGGCAGGTCAGATGGTCTGGTATTCCCATCTCTTTCAGAATTTTCCACAGTTTATTGTGATCCACACAGTCAAAGGCTTTGGCATAGTCAGTAAAGCAGAAATAGATTGCAGAAATAGATGTTTTTCTGGAGGTCTCTTGCTATTTTGATGATCCACTGGATGTTGGCAATCTGACCTCTGGTTCCTCTGCCTTTTCTAAATCCAACTTGAACATCTGGAAGTTCACGGTTCACATATTGATGAAGCCTGGCTTGGAGAATTTTGAGGATTACTTTAAATAGCGTGTGAGATGAGTACAATTATGCAGTAGTTTGAGCATTCTTTGGAATTTCCTTTCTTTGGGATTGGAATGAAAACTGACCTTTTCCAATCCTGTGGCCACTGCTGAGTTTTCCAAATTTGCTGGCATATTGAGTGCAGCACTTTCACGGCATCATCTTTTAGGATTAGAAATAGCTCAACTGGGATTCCATCACCTCCACTAGCTTTGTTCTTAGTGATACTTCCTAAGGCCCATTTGACTTCACCAGGATGTCTGGCTCTAGGTGAGTGATCATACCATCATGATTATCTGGATTGTGAAGATCTTTTTTGTACAGTTCTGTGTATTCTTGCCACCTCTTCCTAATGTCTTCTGATTCTGTTAGGTCCATACCATTTCTGTCCTTTATTGAGCCCATCTTTGCATGAAATGTTCTCTTGGTATCTCTAAGTTCCTTGAAGAGATCTCTAGTCTTTACCATTCTATTGTTTAAAACTGTTCTTCCCAAAAAATGAACATAGAAGGAACCTACATCAATATAGCCAAAGCCATATATGATAAGCCTACAATAAATATTATTCTCAATGGTGAAAACTGAAAGCATTCCCCCTGCAATTAGGAACAAGACAAGGGTGTCCACTTTCACCACTATTATTCAGCATAGTTCTGGAAGTCCTACCTACAGCAGTCAGAGACGAAAAAGAAATAAAAAGAATCCAGATCAGAAAAGAAGTCAAGCTCTCACTGTTTGAATATGACATAATACTGTACATAGAAAACCCTAAAGAGAGTATCAGAAAGTTACTAGAGCTGATCAGTGATTTTAGCAATGTGACAGGATACAAAATCAATATGTAGAAATCCCTTGCATTTCTATATACTAACAATGAAAAATCAGAAAGAAAAATTAAAGAATCAGTCCCACTCACCATTGCAACAAAAAGAATTAAATATCTAGGAATAAACTTACCTAAGGAGACAAAAAGAACTGTAAACAGAAAATTATGAGACACTAATGAAAGAAATCAAAGATGACATAAGCAGATGGAGAGATATTCCATGTTCCTGTAGGAAGAATCAATATTGTGAAAATGACTATTCTACCAAACGCAATCTACAGATGCAGTGCAATCTCTACCAAATTACCAATGACATTTTCCACAGAACTAGAACAGAAACTTTCACAGTTTATGTGGAAACACAAGAGAACCTGAATAGCCAAAGCAATCATAAGAAAGAAAAGTGAAGCTGGTGGAATCAACCTTCATGGCTTTAGGTTATACCACAAAGCTACAGTCACCAAGACAGTATGGTACTGGCACAAAAACAGAAATATAGACCAATGGAACAAGATAGAAAGCCCAGAAATAAACCCATACACCTGTGGGTACCTTATTTTTGACAAAGGAGACAAGAATATACAATGGGGCAAAGATAGCCTCTTCAATAAATGGTGTTGGAAAAACTGGCCAGCTCCATGTTAAAGAAGGAAATCAGAATGCTTCCTAACACCATATGCAAAGATAAAATGGATTAAAGACCTAAATGTAAAGCCAGAGACTATAAAACTCTTAGAGTAAAACATAGAACACTCGATGACATAAAGCAAGATCGTCTATGACCCACCTGCTAGAGCAATGGAAATAAAAGTAAACAGGTGGGACCTGATTAAACTTAAAAGCTTTTGCACAGCAAAGGAAACTATAAACAAAGTGAAAAGACAACTCTCAGAATGGGAGAAAATAATAGCAGATGAAACAACTGACAAAGGATTAATTTCCAAAATATACAAACAGCTCATACAATGCAATACCAGGAAAACAACCCATTCAAAAAGTGAGGGAAAGACCTAAACAGACATTTCTCCAAAGAAGACATACAGATGGCTAACAAACACATGAAAAGATGCTCAACATTGCCCATTATTAGAGAAATACAAATCAAAACCACAATGAGATATCACCTCACACCAGTCAGAATGGCCATCATCAAAAAGTCTACAAACAATAAATGCCGGAAAGGTTGTGGAGAAAAGGGAACACTCTTGCACTATTGATGGGAATGTAAATTGATACAGCAACTATGGAAAACAGTATGGAGATTTGTTGAAAAACTAGGAATAAATACACCATATGACCCAGCAATCCCACTCCTAAGCCAAAATTGAAAAAGACACATGTATCCCATTGTTCATTGCAGCACTATTTACAATAGCTGGAACATGGAAGCAACCTAGATGTCCATTGACAAATGAGTGGATAAAGTTGTGGTACATATACACAATGGAATATTACTCAGCCATAAAAAGGAACGCCTTTGAGTCAGTTCTAATGAGGTGGATGAACCTAGAACCTGTTATACAGAGGGAATTAAGTCAGAAAAAGAAAGATTAATATCGTATTCTAATGAATATATATGGAATCTAGAAAAATTATACTGAAGAATTTACTTACAGGGCAGCAGTGGAGAACCAGACATAGAGAAGAGACTTATGGACATGGGGAGAGGGGAGGATCTGGTGAAGTGTATGAAAAGAGTAACATGGAAACTTAGGTTACCATATGTAAAATAGATAGCCAACGGGAATTTGCTATATGGCTCAGGAAACTCAAACAGAGGCTCTGTATCAACCTAGAAGGGTGGGATGGGGAGAGAGGTTCAAAAGGGAGGAGATATATGTATACCGATGGCTGATTCATGTTGAGGTTTGACAGAAAACAACAGAATCCTGTAAAGCAATTATCCTTCAATAAGGAAATAAATTAATTTTTAAAAAGTCAGACATGCTTGCCATATTAGCCAGCCTTCCCTGCTTCATAGCTGTTTGACCCAGCAGAAAGGAAGCACAGATCCTTACAAAGAACTGTGTACTGTTTGAAATGTAAAGTATATTGTTTGCTTTTAGCTTTATTCATTACTGCCAAAACTGGAAAATAATACAAATGCTTCATCAACAGGGAAGAGGGTAAATAAGTTGTGGTACAATGGGATACTACATAGCATAAGAAAGAAGTGAGCTATTGATGCATGCAGCAACATGAGTTAATCTCAAGATAATTATGCTGAGTGAAAGAAAGCATACAGAAAATAGTATATACTATCATTCCGTTTATATAAAACTCTCAAAAATATAAACCACAGTAGCAGAAAGTAAGTCATAGGGGATGAAGTGAAAGGATGGCAGGAAGAAGGAATTAGGAGGAGACACAAGGAAATCTGGGGCGGATGGTAGACTGTGCTGATTACTGCAGTGCGCTGGTGGGCCGAGTTCAGAGACCACAGTGCACGCTCCGTGTAGTTTGCATCAGCTACACCTCCATGAGGCTGTCCTTGAGATACGTGTAGGTGTGCGTGCGTGTGTACGGATGCCGGTGTGTGACCGAGGGGGCTCGTAGATTAGAGGCTCGAGAGACGTCGCAACCAAATGCCGCGTTTAGACTCGGCTATACCCTGTTCCCAGCAAGCCAGCTGCAGTGAGACATTCTGGAGCCACCTGAGGGAACAGCTGGGGTGCTAGCTTGTGTGGGTCAGCTATTGTTGGTTTTGTCAGGTGAGACAGGAGCACCGAACAAAAGCCCCTTGGTATGAGTTTATGGGTGAGAAGCCTCCAGTGCTGTGATGCGCCTTTGAGATCATCTAGGCCAGTAATAGGAGGGGAATCGATGGAAAGGATAGTGAGATACTAGTAACTGAAACTCAGTGGTGAGTGCTTTAAAGGATCATTAAATTCCTGTTTCTTTTGTGCACTTTGAAGTTCCTCCTAAAATTTTCTTTTCTTTTTGTTTCATCCTCAGGATAAAATCCAAGGTCTCCCTTGTTTTAGCCTCTATCATACTACTACATGGAGAAGGCAGTGGCACCCCACTCCAGTACTCTCGCCTGGAAAATCCCATGGACGGAGGCCTGGTAGGCTGCAGTCCGTGGGGTCGCTAAGAGTCGGACACGACTGAGAGACTTCACTTTCACGCATTGGAGAAGGAAATGGCAGCCTACTCCAGTGTTCTTGCCTGGAGAGTCCCAGGGACGGGGAAGCCTGGTGGGCTGCCGTCTACGGGGCCACACAGAGTCGGGCACGACTGAAGCTGCTTAGCAGCAGCAGCTGCAGCCCCGTCACCTGCCTCCCAGCACAGTTTAGGATCTGGCCATGTGCGAGGTGACCGTCTGCCCCAGTGTGCCTGCAGTCTTGGGTGGCACCTGTTGTCCCAGTATAACTACCAACAGGCCCTCTCACTCTCAGAGCATTCTGATCTGAGTAATGAAGTGTACGCTCACCGCAGTTACAGTTCTGCCAACCTCTAATTTCTCTCGCACACCTGTGCCTCTTACCTCTTTGTCTTTACTGGACTGGTCCTCGCTCCAGAGTCCCCTTTCCTGTCCTGATGTTTTCCTTGTCTAACTCCTTCCTACTCTTTCCCAGGCCTTAGAGATTTGTCTGATTTAAGTCTCTTAAATAAATGAGGAAAACTCAAGCTCGGAAAGGTGACTATGCCTCCCTAACTAAGATCATGGAGCGCAGCAGTGGCGGTCCGAAGCAGACTGCATCCTTGCCCCCACACACTGGTATGGATAATCAGTTTTAAGGAGTTTTAGAGATATCCCTTCACAGAGACAGAGCTTGTATGTCTAATAGTGTGTCATCCTTGGCGCAGAATAAGAAAGCTGTTGGAACAGTGGCAGTAGCTCTGATGTGTATAAGAACTAGATACTGAGAATGTAATGTTTCAAATGTTTGTTAGGTACAAAATGCACTGGTGATTATGACACCTGGCTTTTTTTTCAGCTATATATACTTATTTGCCAGAGTGCTAAATCTGTGGGGAAACCAGTTTTTCTAACTTTTTAATTGCTTTCTTGGAATCCTTTCATATGATATGACTTGGAAAGTAATGTAGGATAACAGGACTTTATATATTTATTTTAAAGTAAAGAATATCATCTAGAGTATATCTTAAAATTTATCACAAGAAAGAAAAAGGTCTGTCTGGAGATGGATATTGACATTTCAAAACATATACAAGTATTGGATCATGATGTTGCATACCTGAAATTAATATAATGTGTATATCTACTATAACTCAGTAAAAATTGTAATAAAGTGTGCTGAAATAAAAAAAAATCCAGAGATCTCGCACTTAATATCTGTTTTTCTTGGCTATTTTCATAGCGTCGTCTTGGAGATGCAGCCAAGAAAGCCATCAGCAAATTGACAACCAGAACAGTGAAAAAGGGTGATAAGGTACAGTAATGAAATCACTTTAGCACTATAAAAACAGTAGTTTGCTTTTCATTTGACAGGTAACAATACATACTGACCATTTGTGTCTCCTCCATTAGGTTTTCCTTTTACTTCAAGCATACTATCTAATGCTTTATTGTAAACTAACTTCTCTTGGAAATCTTATTCTCAGTACGCCTGTCATCTGGAGATCCTCCACACAGTTCTCTAATTTTCCTGGACTTTTAATGCTCTGGTCATCATTAGCTTCCCTGGACTACTCATACTTTTCCTAGCTGTACTGTTCAGCAGTTTTCTTCTGCTAAAACCGGGCGTACTCTGGAGTTCTTCCATAAAGAGCCAGGAATGTGTGTCCTCTTCCTGTGCTTTCTGAGACTTTGTATCTCTCTTTCATGTTTTCAGTCTTCACAGTGAGTGGGGAACTGGAGACCCACATTCAGAGGGTGGTGGTTGACAGGGTGCCTTCTGTACAGTTGGGTAAGGGCGCAGTTGGTTAGAGTTGGGCCTGATAGCTTACGGGGAATAAATCAGAGAGGCAGTGATAGAAGCTATCTCTGGCTGAAATTGCTAACCCCAGTTCTTCAGGCAGATCGCAAAACTTGGTAGACTCCTGCTTCTGCTTTCTGTGGACAAAAAATAGCAACCAGGTGAGACCCTACATGTAATATATTCAAGGCTATCTAGGATTAAAAAATTGTGTCTCTGAAGGCATAACAACCAAACCTGTCTTCTGCTAAAAACCAGCTCTAATTTTTTATCGAAGAACTCTAGAAGGGTAATTACAGATAATTCTCCATCCTCTTAAGTTTTACCACTTTCTTGACTTTACTCATTTTTACTCTCACTTCCTTGATACCCTACATCTAGTTTCCCTTGTCACAGCTCCAAAAGGCAGAAATATTTTCAGTGAACTTCATGGTACACTAAAGAAACAAAAAATTAAAAAATGTATGCAGCATCTCAACAACTATATTTCATACTAGAGTGATTACCCATATAAATGCTTTTTTGATCTGATAGCCTTCAGCTGCCGCATTAATTTGAATTTCCCTGGAGCTCATTCAACTTACCCATCCTACTTTGCCCCCCGTGCTAACCATCTTTCCTTATTAAACCAACACGTTTTCTTAGTTTGTGTCTCCTAGGCCTGTCAGTTGTCCTGCTGAGTTTCAGTCCAGGGGCAGTGACGCAGCAAATAGTGTTGCCTTTCCTGGTAGTGCTCTGTTTAATGACAAGGCAGGGGAGCCCTTCCCCGGTTGGGAGGAGGCAGAGACCAGTCACGCTTGTTGACGAAGCACCTGGCAGACTCTTCCTGAACCTTGAGAAACACCTAGTACAGAGTCGAATCCATGGCTGTTCTCTGTCCCAAATCTCCCATCCTTGGGGTGGGTCTTGTGGTGGCTTACCATCTTTTCTGCCTGTATTTAACTTTGTGGTCAAGATGAGTGTCCTGGTAAGGAAAACACACTCAGAATACTGAGGCAGCAGTAGTGGGGAGAAGGTGATCCAAGGCGATAGCTGATTTGAAAAAAAAATTGTCATTCTGATTTCTAAGATATTTCACAAATACAGTTAGTATTGTTACATGGTAGTTTAAAAACAAAATAGATTGGCCTGGATACAATTTGGGTTGACACAGTTAAGCAGTTGGAAACATACATTTTTTATAACCTTTCATTCTATAATCACCTGTTTACCATAGTTGCCACAGGAGAAGTTTTAGCTGGATTGTATCTCCTCCATTTAGGTACGTCTAGGTGTAGCGTGTAACTTTTGTTCCCATGCTTTGTCTTTCAGGAAACAGACCCAGACTTCGATCATTGTGCAGTTTGCATAGAGAGCTATAAACAGAATGACGTTGTCCGGATTCTGCCCTGCAAGTATGTTGGCTTTCTTTGTTTAAAATAGAATGGTAGTAATGTGATTTGTGTGTCTCCCTTTTGGAGTGGGTATTCATTTGCTTTTGATACCACAACTTTTCTGGTAGGAAGAGGCCTGGCTGCACCCTGAACATAGTGGTAAACAGAAGTAATACAGAAGGACATCTTTATACTGGCCCTGCCATTTCTGAGTTGTGATTTCTGTGGGTTTCAGATCTAGCCACTGATCCTCTCCTTCTTAAATCAAGAGTACATCGCTGGGCCCTCCAATAAAGCCTCAGCAGTGTCCACTGGGCCCTGGGTGCCAGAACTCTGCATTGTCAGGCGGCTTCTTTACCACTGGGCCACACGGCAGAAAGTGGAGAAGAACTAAAGAACCTCTTGATGACGATTAAGGAGGAAAGAGAAAGGGCCAGCTTAAGGGTAAATATTAAAGAAATTAAGATCATGACATCTGGCCCCATTACTATATGGCAGATAGAAAGGGAAAAGGTGGAAGTAGTGACAGATTTCCTCCTCTTGGGCTCCAAAATCACTGCAGATGGTGACTGCAGCCATGAAATCAGAAGACTGTTGCTTCTTGGCAGGAAAGCGATGACAAACCTAGACAGTGTGTTGAAAAGCAGAGACATTACTCTGCCAGCAGGACTCCATATAGTTGAGGTTATGGTCTTCCCAGTGGTCAGATACGGTTGTGAAAGCTGGACCGTAAGGAAGGCAGAACGCCAAAGAATTTATGCCTTCGAACTGTGGTGCTGGAAAAGACTCCTGGAAGTTCCTTGGACAGTGAGGAAATCAAACCAGTCAGTCTTAAGGGAGATCAGACCTGAATATTCACTGGAAAGACTGATGCTAAAGCTGAAGCTCCAATATTTTGGTCATCTGATGCATGCAGATGACTCATTGGCAAAGTCCCTGGTGCTAGGAAAGATAGAGGGCAGAAGGAGACAAGAGCATCAGAGGATGACACGGTTGGATGGCATCACCGATGCAGTGGACATGAACTTGGGAAAACTTCAGTAGGTGGTGAGAGACAGGGAGGCCTGGCATGCTGCAGTTCATGGGATCACAAAGAGTCAGACATGACTGGGCAGCTGAACAGCAACCAGAACTCTGGGATGTGGTTTTTGCACCGTGGCTGTGTAAAGCGGGGAGGACCGGTGTGTGCTGCGCGCCTCCCCAGGTCAGGTACTCTGCTCTGTGCAGTTTGCATCTGCTCTCCCCGTTGTCCAGTGAGGTGTGGTGCAGTCAGTACCAGAGCTTCCAGGGTCAGGGTCACACGGCTCAGAAACGGCAGCGCTGGTATAAAGACGTCCTTCTGTTACTTCTGCTCTTCACATAGGGCCCACGCCTCCCTCGCCTGTACTCTGGTGCCCCTAGAAGAGCGTGTGGATTTCTGCCATGGTGCTATGCCAAGCTAGGGAGTATGAAATGTCAGGATACACAGTCTGAGCATTGATTGGAAAAAATATGAAGTCACCTGCTGAGAAGCCTAAAATCAAAAGCCTTCTCCTCTTCTCATTTAAAACTCATGCACATAACTCTTAGCTTCTAATAATATGCAACACGTGACTGAATAAAATAATCAGTAGTAGTTATCTCCATGAGGCAACTAGTGTTGGTTTACTTATTCACAAAGTTATATATTTTGAATCCAGAGAGATCTGGGTTTCTTTAAATCATAACTTAAGAATAATTCCATATACGGAAAACCAAGATTCTGGAGGTCCAGTCATTTAGTTTACATATTAAGGGAACTCTATAAAACTAAATGTCAGTTGTCCTGTAGAAATAAATTATCGAATTATAGTTTTTCAGGTCTAAAACCATGAAGCTAAAGGAAATACACTGACAAACACAGTTGAGCCCTGTACAACACAGGTGTGAATTGCACCAGTCGACTTATTTCAGTAGCAAATACTGCAGTAATAGGTGATCAGCTGATGGTTGAATGTGCAGAACCATGAATACAGAAAAAAAGAAAGTGGAAGTGTTACTCAGTCAGTCGTGTATGACTCTGCGACCCCTTGAACTGTAGCCTACCAGGCTCCTCTCTCCATGAGATTTCGCAGGAGTGGGTCGCCATTCCCTTCTCCAGGGGATCTTACCAACCCAGGGATCGAACCTGGGTTTCCTGCATTGCAGAGAGACTCTTTACCATCTGAGCCAGCGGGGAAGCCCATGAATACAGAGGGCTGACTGTAAGGTTATATGTGAATTTTCAACTTCACTGGGTGTCAGCACCCCTAACCACCGCCCCTCCACATTTGTTCAAGGATCAGCTATACAGATCAGGGGAAACGTAGTAGGATACTTTATAAAGCATAAGCAGGTCTTACTTGCTTTTAAAACTGTTTTTACCTGCACAGATTTCTTTTGAAACTGGAATAGCCAGGAAGAAGTCAAGTCTGCAGATTCTCTGTCTTCCTGTCTCAGTCCAGGAGCCCCTAGGACTATCTGAGACCTAAGAATGAAGGCTTCCAAGGCTATTAATGGTAATTAGTAAGGTGACTCTGTTTTCCTCAGGGGAGCCTCAGCTGAAACTAGATTATGCTGGTAAATTTGTTCCATGTTCTTTCTGTCCTTCAAGAATTGGCTTTTCTAGAGTTTCATTCCTAGTTCTGTTTTCCTTCCAAAGGTCAGAACCAATGGGGAGCTTTCAGAAATAAATACTGAGGGGAGCCCTAGGCATGTTTGTTTTTGTTAAGTATCGGGGTGACTCTGATGCTGCAAGGCCATGCCATCTGTTGAAGTCTAGAAGTGTGCTTGATCTTAGAAATTTCTTAGAACTTGATCTACCACCAAAGGAGAGGATCTCAACCTTTGTATTTGTTGTCTGCTTTCGAGTATTAGAATTTGACAAACTAAGCATTTTTTTGCACCTGTAATTAGAACACTGCTCATGTGGTTGTCTTTTATTCCTAGGTCCTTGTCTAGATGATACTTCCCCTTTCACTTTGAAGCTAGTTGTAGCTTTCTCTGTGTTGCACAGCCTGCTCAGCAAAACATTTCATCTGAGATGGTAACAGCAGCATGATTCTGAGGTGTAGTAAAAACTAACTTTGCACATCAAGCAAAGTTTTGTATGACCCAAGTTGCCAATTTTTTTACCTAAAGCAAGGTCTTACCACCTGGGCACTGTCGGCATTTGGGACCAGACATTTCTTTGTTGGGCAGGTTTGAGGGGCTCCCCGTGCATTACGGGTTACTTAGCAGTGTCTTTGGCTCCACTCACTAGGTGCCAGTAACCCCCCACACTTGGCCATTGACAACCACAGATGCCTCCAGTTGAGGACGCCTGACCTAGAGATGGCTCCACACAAACACTCATCTTTATTCTACATCTTCTCCAAGCCTCTGTTTTCCCATGGATCCCTCTCAAGTACCTTTGAATTAACAATTTTTGTGTGCTACTTGCTCTGTTCTCTCTCCCTCAGATACTCTGCCTTCCCTCTTTAGTCTGTGGGTCATTAAAACTGGTCTGATGTGTGACTCAGCTGTGTCTTCCTTTAGCTCTGGTTGCCAGGCAGCCCTGGCGCCTGGAAGGCTCGCTGGGCCTGGAGCATTGCCCAGAGCCCCCCTTTTTCCCTGGTCATTTCTCCCTTCTCAAGCAGCACACCCAGGGGTATCTATTCTCCTTAAACACCTTCACTCATCCCTTCATTCCTCCCTCTCATCAGGTAACGTCACCGTTATCATCACAGAAAACAATGGTTGTTAACTGAAATTCTCCTGGCCCACTGATCCTAAGCCTTCACGCATACCTGCCTCCACATTCACCCTTGCCACCTGCCTCCTGTCAGGACAGAGGCCCACCTCCTTGGTTCTGATGTGCTTTTTCAAGCTGGGGCTCTGTGTGCCACCCTCGAGACCTGGCTATGTTGACTGCTGGCTCCCTCCAGTTCTTGTTCTTTCTGTCTCTGCCCACCAGCATTTCATCATGCTTGAGCATTTTCTCTCTGGTTGTTACAACTCTCTTTCACACCCATCCCCGACGCTGTACCACCCTGCAGCTTCTCCCCTTCACAGCCAGATTCTGCAGAGCATCTGCACTCACTGTCTCCTCTTCCCCGGAGTAAGGCAGGGAGAAAGTGCAGGTGCCTGTATGTCTGTCTGTCCTTCCTTTTAACATACCTTTCCCAGGACTGAGCTAGGACTCTGCAGATAGCAAACCTCTCGTGGATTGCTGGCTTGATGCTGCATGGCCTTTACTCTTTGCCTCTGTCTTGTTAATTTACTGAGGACAGATGGCAGTCAGCATCACATCGGGACCTCCTACTTGTGTCAGCTGATTACAGTCAGCCTTCCTTTGGATGTTAGCCAACACATCTTAGAAATTGGAAAACTGGCCCCCTGTTTTACGCCTCTTCTATTTAAAGGTCAGCCACAAAATTTTTAGTGGTTAAGAACACTTTTCAGAAGTAGAGCGCTGCAGCTCGGATCACTGTATGTCTAAGATGCCACCTCGGAAGCTAAAGTGGGCCAGTCACCCGGCTGCTGGCAGAGGCACTGCCATGCTGCCCCCTCCTCCGAGGGAAAGCCTATTTAAACAGTGTCTGCTGCCAGTCCTAGTTCGGG
Organism: Antilocapra americana; assembly: GCA_007570785.1. Taxonomy (NCBI): domain Eukaryota; kingdom Metazoa; phylum Chordata; class Mammalia; order Artiodactyla; family Antilocapridae; genus Antilocapra; species Antilocapra americana. The sequence continues at coordinate 13,341,117 of ML663012.1, read as the reverse complement.
CAAGCGAGTTCTTGTCTCTGACCTTTGGTAATCCTGGATCCTTTTATATTTGCCAGGTTCTTGCATGGCACCAAGAGGCTGCAGAGCTGTGAAAACAACTCGCCTTCAGTGTAGATGCGTCACCCTACCCCCAGCCATCGTTCTGATCACTCTGAGCTTACAGTGTGCTGGGGAGTAGGAGACTGGGAAGGCGCTGTGTTTCACTGTTACTGGTTTTGTTCCCTTTTATGTTCTGTACTCCCACATATCCCAAAGTACTTCTGTATCCCAAAGTATTTCTAGTAGGAATACAGGACTTTTCTGAAGCTCTGACACACTTGTCCTTTACACGTTTCACTGTTCCTCAACACATCACCCGCTTTCCATCCCTGTTCACCACTCAGCCCTGAGGGTGTCGGGTCCTTCTCTGGGTTTATGTGCATTTTAATGATTCGGGTCTTTTTAGAGCAGTGGGAAGGGGTTCTTGTCCAGGTCTGACTGGCCCTGTGTGCCCCTCTGGGGTGTCTGTGGATGCTTTTCATACATCTCCAAGCTTGTAGGAGGTCCCTCTGGTGCGGGGCATGAGGAGACCTGAGGCTCGCTGAAGCGTCGACCGTGTAGCAGGAGTTGTGTGAAATGCTGACATTACTTTGCCTGGCTGTGTGTTTAGTGATACCTTTTATTTGCATATGCTTGGTGCCTTTTCTGAGTTTTTCACTTATTGCTCCAAACAGCCTCACAAGGTAGATGGCAGGCAGCCTTTCCCACTGTGCTTCTCCCCCGCAGTGTTCAGATGAGACAGCTGGTAGTCAGAAAGGGCTGTTTGTCACGGCTCAGGCTGCTGTAATAGCAGAACTTTGCCCAGGAGGAAGGGAGGCCCTGTGGAGTTTGGTAAAACAGGAGAGCCGAGGAGGTAAAGAAGCAAAGGATAAAGGAAAGAGGTGGCGACGAAGAGAAGCAGCGAATACAGGGCAGCTCTTCGCCACAGGCCTGTCGGTGGCCTGAGGTGGAGTGATGGGCTTGTGTCAGAAGGGCCAGCCGGTGAAGGGGACGCTGCTGAGCTTTGTCCTCAGAAGAGAGAGATGTGCTGTGGGAATTAGACTGATGTTTTCTGGGCCAGGTACAGGAGCTAGACTGTTGGAATCCTGGGAAGAGTGTGGCTGGAGGAAGAAGTATGGGAGGGAGGGAGGGGCAGCTTGCTGGCTGGGGTGAGGACTGAGGGTGGGATGGGCAGATAGCCTACAGGGAAAAAAAAACTTTCTGATTTTGAGTTAGCTAAGGAAGAGAGGCTTTCCTTCCTAGCCTGTTCCCTCGAGAACAGTTGGTCTTTGTTTTCCTTCATTACAGTGCTCCACAGGGAACCAGACACTTTCTTTTAGATCAGCAAACCCACAAGGGAACACTTAAGGACCTTGACATAAGAGAAATCCATTTATAACTAGGGTTAAAAGGACAGAGAACACTCAACTTACACAGCTTTAAAAATCAAATGTGGGATTAGACCATTTTGTTCGTTCCAAATAACTGCTAATAGAAAAGAAAAGCTAGATAATAAGAAAAGGGGAAAGCTGAAACGCTGGTAAGAAGGGAAGGTAAAAGCCAGCTGAAACCAGGATTTCCACAGACAGCTGGTTCAGGTCAGCTCCCCAGCACCAAAGTGGCTACACCAGAAGTCGCATAACCTCCTCTCTTCTGTCACCTGCCAGCTGGCCAAAGTCCATTGTCCACACTGTATCATACTGGCTGAGAGCACCTTCCCAACCACCCGTCTTACCAGCACTGGCCAAACCCACTGGTCCATAGACCTCTCAGAAACATATGCCAAATATTAGGCAGATGCACCCTTGCAGTGCACAGGAGCTGTCATTTACGTCAGGCCTCAAGGGTCTGTATCTGAAAAAAGAACTGGAGGCCTTGTTCTTACCTGCCTTAGGCCACAGCCAACACTGTTCACAGCTGCTGGGGAATAATCCCCACCTCCGAGAACAGCCTCTCAGTGGAATTCTGGGGCAAGCCTTTATCTCCCTTTCAGAGTACACTCCAGATGCAAGGAACAGTAAACAGACGTGACAATGTGTTATGTATACTAAATGGATTAGGTCTTGCCCATGATTTGTTGACTTTCACCCATTAAGTGAAAACCTTCACGGGTGATGAGGTTCTGAGTCATCGCGTTATCTGTAAGTTTCAGACTGTGTGTGCTCAGTCACTTCAGTCCTGTCTGACTGTTTGCGCCCCTGTGGGCTGTAGCCCGCCAGGCTCCTCTGTCCACGGAATTCTTCAGGCAAGAATACTGGAGAGGGTTGCCAAGCCCTCCTCCAGGGGATCTTCCGGACCCAGGGATCGAGCCCACATCTCTTATGTCTTCTGCACTGGCAGGCGGGTTCTTTACTACCAGCGCCACCATTTAGTTGCCAGTATCTTGATTCTTGGGCTTCTCAGGTGACTAAGTGGGTAAAGAATCCACCTGTCATGCAGGAGATGTGGGCAGAGTCAGACGTGACTGAGCACACACACATATCTTGAGTCTTCCCCAGAAAAAATGGGTACAAGGCTACCAAGTCATGATCGGTTATCTGGGTTGAAACTGTTAAGCATGAATGTTTCTTCCAAATCCCAATTAAAACAGTGAGTTTTCTAAATCTCTTACTTTTAAATCGAAGCTGCATTTTAAAACAGGTATATATATTTTAAAAAGGTGTACGTAACTACTTATAAGCTAATATAAATTATAAATTAACAACATTGGTGCACCAGGATGACCCAGAGAGATGGAATCAGGAGGGAGGTGGGAGGGGGGTTCTGGAAGGGGAGCACATGTATACCCATGGCAGATTCATGTCAGTGTATGGCAAAATCAACACGATAATGTAAAGGAAAAAAAAAGCATATGATGGTTCAGTTTGGTGTATCTCTCAAGATTTCTTTTATCTTATCCCAAGACTGTGATTAGACAATGGTGCCCAGTACGCCTGTCCTGGCACCTGTCTCTGCCCCTGCCCTATTGGCCAGGACTCTGAGGCTTCCTTGTGGCCTCATTTCAGGTTCTCAGAGCTACCACAGGGAGGTACATGAGCTTGAGAAATGATTTCAAGGATAAAATGATTTTTTTTATCCTTCCCATTCGGCACAGGCACCTTCTTCAAGAATGCAAAACCCACCATGACTTATTTCCAGTCACAAGGATGTGACTGTCCACTCTCTGGACTAAAAATCCCCCATCCTCTCTCCCTTCCACGTTTCAGCTAAAGACCGCTGGTTAAATGTTATCTGATTCCTAAGCACTGCTCATCCCTAAAAATAGTCCCAACTACCCTGTAACTTTACAAGCATTTAACTTGGGTCGCTTAGAAGTTTTATTTTTTTTATTCCATTTGCTTATCTTTTTGTTTTTACCTTTGGTTTATTTTTTTTAATTTGAGGAAAATTGCTTTACAGTTTTGCATTGGTTTCTGCTATACAACAATGTAAATCAGCCATAATCATACATATATCACCTCCCTCTCCTCCCCTCTTCCCACCCATCTAGGTACTCACAGAGTGCCAGGCTGGGCTCCCTGTCTATCTGTTTTACAAGAACTCTTTTTAAATAATGTTTTAAACAGCATTTAAACTGAGGTCCATGAAACTAATTACATAGAGTTTAACTCCTGGTTAATATTTTTTGAAATTCTATTTTTCTGCTTTAGATATTATTGAAAACAACTGATGTATAAGCTATAGTTATCTTCATTCTTAGTAAACTTCCTTCTTCTCATCAAATCTTTATTTGGAATTTGGTGGAGTCAAACCAAACAGCCAAATACTACTCATCAGTTCTCATTATGCAGTGCTGTTAACATACAAGATTGGGTTTAGGAGATTTTCTGCCAGCTCTGTTTTAATACATCCCCAGTATTTGTCTCTTGGGACCAAACAGACTAACTAAAAATTTCATTTATTTACATTTTGGCCTAAGTTTTTCAGGATATAATTTGTGATCTAATTCTTCGTTTTCTTGTAGGCATGTTTTCCACAAATCCTGCGTGGACCCCTGGCTTAGTGAACATTGCACCTGTCCTATGTGCAAACTTAATATTTTGAAGGCCCTGGGCATTGTGGTATGTTTCCTATTTTGTTAATACTTCTGTGTTGTTTTACCTCAAAGCATAACATAACATAGGCTTTCTCTGCCAGATAGTCTTGTTGGTCCAATACTACACTTTTTTCCACGTTTAAGTCCAGCCCACATCAGAGAACTTATGGAAGAGCAGCTGAAGAACTGTGCTAGTCTACTTTAAAGCATGCTTCTGTTGGGTGGGAGGTGTATGGCGAAGAACTAAGGTAGAAAGAAGGATGTGATTTTCCTATATTTCAATATCTTTTTTTTTTTTAAGGAGTAGAATGTGGATTTCTCACTCTAGTCCAGTAGTAATTTTTTCTGCATTCAAAGTGATATAAAACCGTGTCATTATTTATGTTTCTTCCTCTTGAATTTGGCGTTGCTCTCCTAGATGTTGGTAATTGCAGTCAGTGAAGGCGGGCAGTGCCAGCCCCAAACTGATCTCTGACAGATGGGTAGGGGCTTTGGTTGGGTGCCGGCCACACAGAGCACTTCAGCCATAGCCAGGTGAGCCAATGTTGACTACTTGAAGACCTTGGAGACTTCCAACAGTTCTTTCCTTAAAAGAAGCATCAATATATGTCCAGGATTATTGCCTTTTAGAGGAAAGTGAAATAGTTTCTGATCTCAAAAAAGAGTGATTGAATAATCTCCATATAGAGAAGAAAGTTTATGTTGACCCAGCAGATGAATTCCTCACTTTAGCCTTGCAGATCTGAATAATCCTATTTAAAATATGCTGCTGCTGCTGCTGCTGCTAAGTCGCTTCAGTCGTGTCCGACTCTGTGCAACCCCATAGACGGCAGCCCACCAGGCTCCCCCGTCCCTGGGATTCTCCAGGCAAGAACACTGGAGTGGGTTGCCATTTCCTTCTGCAGTGCATGAAAGTGAAAAGTGAAAATGAAGTCACTCAGTCGTGTCCAACTCAGCGACCCCATGGACTGCAGCCTACCAGGCTCCTCTGTCCATGGGATTTTCCAGGCAAGAGTACCGGAGTGGGGTGCCATTGCCTTCTCCATAAAATAGGCTATCAGATGCATTTTAGAAGCAATCCAGTTAGGTAGTAGCACCCCATTTATCCTCCTGTCTTCAAAGATCATGTCAGTGATTTGTAGTTTCTTTACCTCAAAGATAATCCCTCCTGGTGAGGGCCATCCTTGAGACTGTCTGGCAGCATCCCTGGCCTTCCATATCCACTATTTAGTGGATGATAGTAGCCTTTAGCTCCACAGCACTCTGTTCCTCTCCCTTAGCGTTAGATGCTTAAATTTTGAAACAGGTGTTTTTTTAGACTTAGAGTTCAGAAGACTTTTCAGTGTTGACCTACTCTTGGTTGTAGGCTTTCTTTCTGTTTTAAAGGTGAAATATATTTAAAACCTGACTGGCAGATAGATGAGGTGTTACAGAACAGTTAATAGGGCAAAGGGGGCATTTTACCTGTGTGCACTAACAGGCACCAAGGTGGTGCACTGCGTGATTGTCAGCTTTATGACAGTAATAATGAATCTCCACCCGTGAGCCACGCTCACAGGAAGTTGGCCTTTGTAAAGGTGAAGTGTCCAGTTTTCTCAGTTCTACAGGGATTTGGGCTTTCCTTTGTATCATTTTGGGGAAGAAATCATCTGTTTCTTTTGACTAAAAACTCTTGAACAAGAATGGAAAGTGTGTAAATGGGGAGAGAAATGAGAGGAAGTCACATGGAAAAAACTGGTGAAATCTTTGCAACAGGATGTCAAGCATTTAGAATCTGATAAAAGGATCTGTTAATCTTACAAGCACTTTTAACCTGGAAATATTTTGCAGCCGAATTTACCGTGTACTGATAATGTAGCCTTTGATATGGAAAGACTCACCAGAACCCAAGCAGTTAACCGAAGATCGGCCCTAGGTGAGCTCGCCGGCGACAACTCCCTTGGCCTCGAGCCACTTCGAACTTCGGGGATCTCACCTCTTCCTCAGGATGGCGAGCTCACTCCTCGAACAGGAGAGATCAACATCGCAGTAACAAGTAAGTGGGCCCTGTGCCCGGGGCGCGGGACTGGCTTGCTGCTGGCATTTGTGGTGAAGAGTTGAGGCGATCGGTCACCAGGGCCAGTGACTCCAGTCTGTAACTGAGAAAGTCATGGGTACTTTTGTTAAAACAGATATTTGTAATCATGAAACTTCCTTTGTAATAAGAAATGTATATTTGTGTGTAATTAATGATTGTAGTTGCCATTTGATGAGCAGTTGATCAGAGGTTTGTCTTAGTAGCTGTTTATCAGCCTGTTGTGAAATGATGGCATTGCACGCAGGGATGTGAGGTAGGATGTCCGCAGAGTCACAGGTGTGTTGTGCAACTGTGAGCACCAGTGGTCTCTAGTTCCTATGCTGCAGGAAACTTAGTAAAAAACTCATCCAGAATTTGAACCTAAAATTAACAATTTTAGGAGCAGTTGAGATAGCCAGTTGCTGCTCACTGTATTTTATTTACACTTTTATGAAATTTGCTGTCTTGGTATAATTGTACAAGAAGTTTGAGAAAAGCCATAAGATAATCTACTTTAAGAAAATGTTCTGGGCTAGTTATGAATGTCGTGATTGTTGAAATGTTGAAAAGAAAAAAAAATGCTCTGAATGTTTTGATGGCCTTACCAAGTATGAGTGGGCTGGCAGGCGTGTGAGTGGACATTCACTCCATAACAAGCCAGCTGTTTTCAGTCCATTCTTTATGTGTTATTTTCTTTTAACAACCTTTCACCCCATCTTCCTCATCATCACTCTGGTGCTGCCTTTTTCATTATATGTTGTGCTTGCCTATAGCTTCAAGCCCTAACCCTAATGGGACTCCTCTCAGCTTCTGGGAGTCGGTAAAATGGATAAAACTGTTACAAAAAGACTTTTCCCTTAAGTAGTGAGACTTGGGTGGTCTATTCAGTTGATTTATACATGTTTCTAACCAACCAAAAATTGTTAGAAAATGATTTTGCAGGTTTTATTCTCATTTATTTAAACTCAAGGAGAGTTCATTAAGTTATAGAATAAGTAAAACTATTCTTTGATACATTTTGGCTAATTTCTTACCATTTGCCAGTGGTTGGTTTTAACACCATTTCATGTTTTCCTGCTTTGACATTTAGGTTTTATGGGCTAGATTTTTTTAAATGATGTAATAATAATAAAGGAGACAAAGGTTGCCTGTTTATTAATGAGTTATGGGTAGATCTTTCATTGATCAACATTTATTGAGCACCTACTACTACATTAAGTAATTATCCCATTATATTTTATATAGATATATCCTTTCAAAATCTTACATTTTGATGATAAAAATATTACTTCATGTGTCAAGTTAATCACGTTTAGCAGATTTGTACATGTTAAAAATGAAATTTATGTGGTTAAATTAGACCAAAGCTCCCTCTCCTTTAAGCTCAAAGCTCTGTAGTGTCATAGTAACTACAGTGCATTCAGGCAGCATCCGCCTGTTGGCAAGGCACTGTGCTAAATACGCACTGGGGAGGACAGAGGTGGCCGAGACCCTGACCGCAGTGGACCGGTGCTAAAATGCCTCTGGGCCCACCGGGTGTCACTGTGATAGTGTTTACTCCTCCTGGTCACTAACTTTTGTAACTGAAACACCGTGAGTGTCTGGATGCTGTATTCAGAAACGGAATCGTAGATGTGACTGAAGTTAGTCTGCTTATCGTGTATAAAAAAGTCTAAGAAGAAAAAAATAAAGAATGCTATATTAAGCTTCTTGACATGGATGACCAACATCTCTTATTTTTTTTTAAATGCCAGTATAAATTTTTTTCTAACTTAAAATATATGGGGTTAAAAATGGTGGATTTTGCATGGGTTCCTGAATGTTTTATTGTTTTGGCTTAAAGAAAAACCTTATAAGTTCATCTGTTGATGAAGAATTTGTATTCCAAGAAGCAGTGGCTACACTGTGCATTTTAATAATGTAAACCAAGATGGGCAGAGAAATGCTTACAGAACAACTCAGCATCCTGAAATCCTGAAGAACAGTTCTTCTTAACCTTTTGAAGATCACCGCCTTTAAAATTTGATGAAAGTATAATCTTTTTCTAGAAGAATTAGTAGGCACACACAGTGTTGCATAGCTGTAGGATCCATGGAAAGCAGATTGAGAAACACCCATGTTATACATAGCTTTCACATATAAACATTTGGCATTCCAGGTATAAATTCCTTCTCTCTGCATTATTGCAAATGTATAGGGAATTTTACTGTGTAAAACTTTGTTAAACTAGTTTGTATATACTTTAGGAAATATTTTATAGTTAAAACCTTTTAGGAAGTCCGATTGATTCTCAGGTTGTTTTTATGGTTCTCAGTAAATACTGTTTTTGAAATATTACCTTGATGATACAGGTTTGAAACGTCAAGGGGAAATATTAACTGATTTCCTAGATCTAGACAGAGACTAGATAAAAAAGCCTGTAGAGTTCTGTGTACCAGAGGTTTCCGTCTCTTTGATGGGCCAAGTATCTTGTGAATAACCTTCCCTTACTACTTCTGCTTACTAAAGCCTCAACAGCCAGTGCTGCTGCTTAGTGGTGGAGTTGTGAAGGGTAGTCCTCTTCTTTGCAGGAGACACCAATAAGATGTCCCCTTTAAAAAAGACTCTTAAGTAAACCCACTCATAGACAAAGAGAAAGTAGGTGAGAATGCCATGGAGGCCAGCCTGCAGACTGCTCGGAGTACCCACGGGACCTCTGGGGACCGCCTCCCCACCTTTCTAAGCCTTTCTTTAGGAATGAGTGGCACAGCCATGCAGAGGTGACAGACGAAGAAAAAAGGCTCCAAGTATGGCTAGCCCACTTCACTGTCACTTAAATTAGCAGTTTTAAAAGCCTGTGTCCGTGTGCCATTTTATGCACATCCTTTACTGCACACTTTCTGGTGGCCACACCTCTCACAGACCTCAGGACCTTGACTGGAAGAAATGTTTGGGCCATGCTTTCCTTTCTCCCTTGCAGCTTTCACCACTACTTCCACTAACCTCTCCACTTAGTAGCTCTCTGGCAAACCTCCTCCTGCTTCACTTCCTTGCGCCAGTCTTGGCTTACACCTTCGTTGACGTCTGCTTCGTTGCATATGAGGGAAATGTTGACATCGATTTGACTTAAGTCTTCTCCCCAGAGTGATTTCCTCCCTTTCCTTTGTCAACAGAAGAATGGTTTATTATTGCCAGTTTTGGCCTCCTCAGTGCTCTCACACTCTGCTACATGATCATCAGAGCCACAGCTAGCTTGAATGCTAATGAGTAAGTAACAAATTGTTTTTTGGATTGCATGTACCAAAAGATCCCAAGAAAATATGTCGTTTTCATAAAGATCGTGAGAATTGGCTTCCACCAATTTCATATTGATCCTGATGGGATCATACCTAACAAAACAGTTTATTTCACAAACAGTAACACTGATTGGGCGTTCACTTTGTTCACTTTAGAAAAGATCTCGGGCCGTCATTAGCCACATGGTTAGAATAAATCAACAGTGGAGCAAATGCCAAGGAAACAAGTACAGTTGTAGTATATAGAGAATTCCCACGTCCTGATCATTGATGGGATTAGCCCCACTTTGCTGTGAGCTCATTAGACTTTACCTGGAGTTTTATATACTTAGCTTTCAATGGAGAACTGGCACCCTGGCCTGTGGTCACAGGAACATGGATATTTAACCTGCAAGAAAGAAGCAATCAGAAAGACCTGTGACTTCTAAATATTAGAAAGATGTTCAGGAAAAAAAAAATAATAATAAGCATAGACTGTATTTTCATAGGACAAAACGAAGACCAGGTTACAGATAGGCAAAATTTCACCTTGGTTAAAAGGAAGAACATCTGTCAGCAGGCTATTTACCAGTGAGATGGTATGCTGTGGGGGAGGGACCTGGACCAGGAATGCAGGCAGAAGCTGTATTTTACTTGTCAGAGCTGTTGGATGGAAAATTTGGGCTGGATAACTGGTGAGGTCCAGTTTGATCGAGTAGTTTTCCAAAAGTAGCTTTCCATGGGGGTAGCTTGTTTCCATGGCGGGTGGCTTTATTTGTTTTGACTTAAACTTGGGGCATTTACTTTAGGATATTATTCAGTCCTTTCTTTTAAGCAATATTCGTGAAAACTAATTCAAGACAAAAGCATCCCTGGAACACTGCTGAAGTTTGAGCTTGAATCGGTGGAGTGCCTGTGCTCTCTGTATTCTGTTATGCCCTGGCACTTTAGTCGATTAGTAACAACCAACCAAGCTCATGTAATTGATTTACTTAAATGCTCATAGTCCAACTGTAGGAACAATGGGCAAGAAACTTCCATTTCCAATGACATGATTTTATTACTTCTAACCTGATCTTTTGGGTAGATACTTACAAGAAGTGCCCTCTGGCATCCTTTACATTACACACTGAGAGGATATCATGGTCACTTGGCAGTCTTCCGTCTTCAGATGCGTAGTCTGAACCTCATCCAGTAGGTCACCAGCTAGCTGCTTCTGTTGGGCCCACCTAATGCAGTTTTACTTCAACACAGCCCAGTGTTTAATAGCTCAGACTCTAGAGTCACACATACCTGGATATGACTACCTGCTCCTCCATATTTTTCTTGTGAGACCTAGATAATATTTATCTGAAGTTCATTTTAGTCATCCATAAAACAAGAATAATGGTAGGAGTACGTCATAGGGTTTTGTAAGAATTAGCCTATAAAGTGCTTAGCACAGTGCCTCGTACATAATAAGTGCTCAATAAATGTTAGCCAAACAATTCCTCTGAGATTCTTTCAAAGTTCTATGAATAAAATGGCCATCTGTCTTTATCATTTGGCAAATGAATTTTATTTTCTTCCATGAAATAGAATACAGAATCATAAGAGCTCACGAGTGCCTGTAATCAAACCTCAGTTTGGAGGGAAATATTTATTTCTCCTGAAGTCACCGCTTTTGCTTACTCCCATACCAGCCCATCAGACAAGATGATAATGTAGCTCACTCCTTAAAATTTCGCAAATGAGCAAAAACCAATCACAGCAAGTAGCTGCACACTGGGCGCTTTTAGAGAATTGTTAAAAAATTTAATAGTCACCTTGCTGCCACTCAGAATTGGCCAGGTGCTCAGTTCATGTTTTAGATATTTTAGAGAATGCTCAATAGACATGTTACCTGTTGTAAGTTAGAGCTCCATTCATAAATGCATGCATGACTCAGAATCTGAGTCACAGATCTTAGATCCATATCTTAGTCCATCCCTTCTCCCATTAGCCTTTGTAGAGGGTTGTTAGTACAGTTATTCATTTGACTATTATTTCTATGTCTTAGTCAAAACCACTCTGAATGACAATTTCCATGATTCCATTTAGAGAAGTTGAGAGTGAGTGAGTGAGTGTGTGTGTGTGTGTTTGTACACACATATGGATGGATAAAAGGATGATGACCAAATTATTAATGGTGATTTTCTTAATTGAGTACAATTTTGGATGATGTTTTTCTCTCTTGTATGCTTTTATGTGTTGACCTAGTAACAGTACTTAATTTTTTTAAGTCCATTTTAATTCTAGGGGATTGGAAAAAAAGATAATGGTTGTGAATTCCCCAGCGGTCCAGTGGTTAGGGCTCCACACTTCCACTGTTGGGGACCTGGGTTCAAGCCCTTGTCTGGAAACTAAGATCCTACAAGCCATGCAGTGCAGCCAAAAATAAATAAATAGCCACTCTTATTCAATATCTCCTTCTCAAGAATATTGATGAAAATTCCTATGTGATTTTAATTCTGAAAAGTTTATTTTAGCAAATAATTTTATAAGTATTCTTCATTAATTCTTTGAAATCTGCCTTATTTCCCTTTTCACTTTTACCAAAAAATTGCAGTCAAAATGAGATTGCCTTTTCAAGTTAATTGCACTGTTTCAGTTTTCTGGGTACCCTCATCCATTTCTAAGATGGTCTTCTGTATGAATAGATTCTGTCTTTTCACATGTTAATGATTTGCCTGGATACTAGTAAATGCCACCTTATACCTTCTACTTACTGTTATAGTTTATTTTTCTGACAGTGTTACACTGAACTTGTGTACTGTGATGTCAGTAAGACTTTGACCCAGTCTAGCTACTGGTGAAACCCTGTGGGCAAGATCAAGCAGTGAGCAAGATCTGTGGCCAGATATAAAAGCAGGAGTGTGGAACCCAGGCAGGTCCAGGTCATGGACTGCTGCTCTCCTGGGGTTGAAAGCACTCTGCCTCCCTCGCCACACTCTGCATGTTCACCCAGGGCTTGACGCTAGTGGCTTAACTCAGAAGTTAATCAAAAGTCCATGTATCTGGGGTCACCACCTTCTATTGTGATGTAATACTGTATAAGTACTCAATCGTGACTAATTGTGCTTTACTTTTTTAATACGATAAACAGAGCTAGTGAATTTTGAAACTTGGCAAATATAAGCAGGATGTAGTCAAAGAAGCAAATAAATGCATGTAAATGTATTTTTATATATTAGCTTCCCAAACATTTGCTGTGCCTGAGTAAGCCTCTAAGGAGGCCTTACAAATAGCTGAGAAGAGACGTGAAAGGCAAGGGAGAAAAGGAAAGATATAGCCATTTGAATGCAGAGTTCCAAAGAAGAGCAGGGAGAGATAAGAAAGCTGTCTTAAGTGAACAAATAGAGGAAAGCAACAGAATGGGAAAGACTAGAGATCTCTTCAAGAAAATTAGAGATACCAGGGGAACATTTCATGCAGACATGGGCCCAGTACAGAACAGAAACGGTATACATCTAACAGAAGCAGAGGATACTAAGACAGAGTGGCAGGAATACACAGAAGAACTGTACGAAAAAGATCTTCACGACCCAGATAACCATGGCGATGTGATCGCTCACCTAGAGCCAGACATTGTGGAATGCAAAGTTGAGTGGGCCTCAGGAAGCATCACTACGAACAAAGCTAGTAGAGGTGATGGAATTCCAGCTGAGCTACTTCAAATCCTGAAAGATGGTGCTATTAAAGCGCTGCACTCGGTATACTAGCAAATTTGGAAAATTTTGGAGAATTCAGCTGTGGCCACAGGACACAAAGCGTCAGTTTTCATTCCAATCCTAAAGAAAGGCAGTGCCAAAAAATGTTCAGACTACTGCACAATTACACTCATTTCACATGCTAGCAAGTTCAAAATCCTTCAAGAGAGACTTCAACAGTACATGAACCAAGAACTTGCAGATGTACAAGTTGGATTTAGAAAAGGCAAAGGAACCAGAGATCAAATTGCCAACATCCATTGGGTCATAGACGAAGCAAGGGAATTCTAGAAAAACTTATGCTTCATTGACTACACTAAGGCCTTTTGACTGTATGGATCACAACAAATTGTGGAAAATTCTTAAAGAGATGGGAATACCAGACCACCTTACCTGCCTCCTGAGAAACCTGTATGCAGGTCAAGAAGCAACAGTTAGAACCGGAAAGGAAACAATGAACTGGTTCAAATTGGGAAAGGAGTACATGAAGGCTGTATATTGCCACCTTGCTTATTTAACTTCTATGCAGAGTACATCATGGGAAATGCCGGGCTGGGTGAATCACAAGCTGGAATCAAGATTTCTGGGAGAAGTATTAACAGCCTCAGATAGGCAGATGACACCACTCTACTGGCAGAAAGCAAAGAGAAACTAAAGAGCCTCTTGATGAAAGTGAAAGAGGAGAGTGAAAAAACTGGCCTAAAACTCAACGTTGAGAAGACCAAGACTATGGCGTCTGGCCCCATCGCTTCATGGCAAATAGATGGGGAAACAGTGGAAACAGTGACAGATTTCATTTTCTTTGGCTCCAAAATCACTGGAGACAGTGACTGCAGCTGTGAAATTTAAAAATGCTTGCTCCTTGGAAGGAAAGCTGTCGTAAACCTAGACAGTGTATTAAAAAGCACACATCACTTTGCCGACAAAGGTCCCATATAATCAAAGCTATGGATTTGCCAGTAGTTATGTGCAGATGTGAGAGTTGGACCATGAAGGCTGAGCACTGAAGAACTGATGCTTCTGAACTGTGGTGCTGGAGGAGACTCCTGAGAGTCCCTTGGACTGCAAGATCAAACCAGTCCATCCTAAAGGAAACCAACCTTGAATATTAGAAGGACTAATGCTGAAGCTAAAATTCAAATATTTTGGTCATGTGATATGAAGAGCAAGTTCATTGGAAAAGATCCTGATTCTAGGAAAGACTGAGGGCGGGAGGAGAAGGAGGGGACAGGATGCGATGGTGGGAAGGCATCATCGACTCAGTGGACATGAGTTTGAGCAAGCTCCGGGAGATAGTGAAGGACGGGGAAGCCTGCCGTGCTGCAGTCCACGGGTCGCGAAAGTCAGACTCAGCTGAGCAACTGAACAACAAGTGATAATGAACTTCAATTCCCAAAGTATGTTTTCTGCTGTGTTTTGTTATTTAAGTAAACCTTGTTACATCTCAACATTTACCAGCTTACATTTACATAAATCTGTTTTTCCCTCAACATAAGCAAAGTAAATATTTATTTGAAATGTTTTTATTTGAGGAATAAGTTATAAGATATGTGGATGATGTAGGAGAGACTTTGAGTTGACTGGGCGGTTCAGCTAGGTATGCTCTACAGCCCTTTCTTAGTTCCTGGATTCTGATGCATAGAAATCATGTTCTGAGATTTGCAGAGGGGTATAGACTAGCATTTACTATTCAGACAGTCTTGGCAGGAGGAAATGAATCTGATGTGCTTGACTTGATGAAAGAACTGGAGCAAATTTTAAATCCTGTAGCGTGATTGAAGACCAAGAAGACCTAGCTCTGCAGCAAGTCCATTGGCCTTCAGTGTTCTTTTTGAGCTGTCCTCCTCTGAGTTGTAGTGGTAGAAATATATAGGCCAGGTCAAAGGAATTGATGTTTCTGTTTTACTCTCTACTAAGAGTATTTCAGTATTTCTGAATTGTTTTGCTCAAGTTCTTTAAGAGGAACATTGACATATTTCAATATAAAAGGATCTGAAAACTTAATCATTTCATACTTTGGGGATATTTACCTTAGAAAAGAGGAGACTGAGGTGATGTAAGAGGTGTACTCAAGTATCTGGAGTACTTTCAAAAGTAAGAACAGCTACTGTTTATTGTGTGCCTACCAAGATCTTACTCCTTTGTGGGACTCTGTTATTACCCACATTGCCCCCAGTTAATACTTGTAATAGTCCCATGGTGACTAACCAGTGCCTACAGAGGGTAATAGTTCCTATGTAGCTCTGGAAACATTTACAGGGAGGTAGGTTTCCATTTAATGTAAGAAAGAACTCCTGCCAGTAAGAATTGTCCCCTCCGTGGAAGTGAGCTGTCTTAAAAGTTAATGAGCTTGCCAGGAGTTGCTTATTCAGACAGAAACTACAAGGCAGGAGCTGTTTAGAGGCAGATCTTGCATCAGATAGAAGTTCTAAGACTCCTCCCAGTTCTCAGAGTTCCTCTTGAATTGTCTGTCCTAAATGATCCCTTCCTAGGAGAGATCAAAACCCACGGAGAGGAGTATGAGTCTCAGCTGACTGCCCCTTACAGAATCCTCAGGGTCAAGCAATGTTTTTAAAACTTTTTAAAATCATTTCCTATTGTAAGAAATATGTTTTCCTTTGTGACCCAGTACTCCCACATGTATGACTGAAACAAGTTCCACAGTTTTCCTTACTACCTACAGTATTTTCCTTACTACATACAGATCTTCTCTTCTCTGTGGTTTCTTGTTGTCAATATGGGTCACAAACTCCTGCATTGATTTTATGATCCATTAATAGGCTGCAGCCTGCAATTTGAGAAACACTGAGCTGAAGAATTTTGAATTTTTAGTTCTCAACCTAATAACTTCTTCTTTTTTTTTTTTTTTTTTTGACTGTGCTAGGTCTCGCTTACTGTGTACAGGCTTTCTCTAGGTGCAACAAGCGGGGGCTACTCTCTGACTGTGGTACACAGGCTGCTTCTTGCAGTGGGTTTTCCTGTTGCAGAGCATAGGCTTTAGGGTGCCCAGGCTTCAGTGGTTGTGGCTCCCAGGCTCTAGAGCACAGGCTGTTTTGCCCTTCCCAGCATCACCTGAGATCTACATTTTTTACATTGGAAAAGACCCTGTTGCTGGCAGGTGGAGGGGACAACGGAGGATGAGATGGTTGGATGGCATCACAGACTCAGTGGGCAGGAGTATGAGCAAACTCTGGGAGATAGTGAAAGACAGAGAACCCTGGTGTGCTGCAGGCCATGGGGTTGCAAGGAGTTGGACACGACTTGTGAGTAAACAACAGCACCACATTCCTTTGATGCCAAGGTTGTGGATTCACTTTACATTCTGGGCAGGCAGATTCTTAACCATCTGGGAAGTCCTCGACCTAATAACGTGCTCACACTGGCACACATATCTGATTGTTTATTTTCCTGAGACAGCTTTTTTTGTAGGAATGTCAGCAAATACTTGTCCCCAGCTTGACCGTGAATGCGCATCTTTCTTTTAGCATTTAGTTCTCCTTTTAGCCACAGTGAGCCCAAGATCCATACACAAAGGAGTAACCTGAGGCCCAAAGGGGCTGAGTGACCTCCCAGAGATGCCATAGGAGGAAGGGCCTGGGATTCCGGCCCGGTACTTCTGGTCCAACTGTTTGCTCTGCTCTGCTTTTCTTTGACTACTCCAGAGGGCCATTTAAGAGTTCCAAATAATATGATTGAAAAAGATGAATTTGGTTTTCTAAAAACTTAGTGACAAAAAAAGAAGATTAAAGCAGCAGAACCTTTGATTGGGCTTCTGTCTTGTCTTTGTTGGTCTTTTTATTTTTCCGAAGTGCCTTTAATCTGTGGCTTCATCAGGTTTTTTTTTAATTACTTACATGTGTTAGTCATTCAGTCGTGTCCAACTCTTTGCAACTCCATGGACTGTAGCCCACCTGGCTCCTCTGTCCATGGAATTCTCCAGACAAGCGTACTGGAGTGAGTTCCCATTCCCTTCTCCAGGGTATCTTCCCAACCCATGCTTGAACCTGGGTTCAATCTCCTTCATTGCAGGCAGATTCCTTACTGTCTGAATCACCAGGGAAGCCCC
Organism: Antilocapra americana; assembly: GCA_007570785.1. NCBI lineage: Eukaryota > Metazoa > Chordata > Mammalia > Artiodactyla > Antilocapridae > Antilocapra > Antilocapra americana. The sequence continues at coordinate 13,323,959 of ML663012.1, read as the reverse complement.
ATAATTACTTAGAAAGGCAGCAAAAAAAGAATCTTGGCTTACCCACTAAAAATCCCTATGCCTACTGAGGAAATATTATAAAAGCAATGTGTTGTATTAAATATGAACTGTAATAAATGAGTGTAGAGCCTCATTCACAGTTTCTGTGAATGACCCCAGCCCTAGCCCTCCCATTCATGAGGCACTGTCTCCCAGTGCTTGCGGCACCAGGCTTGCCCTGCAGGAGCCCTGGGGTGATGGACTGCAGCACTCAGGGCTCTGCCTGCGGCCAGGGCAGTGTGGCGTGAGAGCCACACAGACGCAGAGGGGCTCCTGCAGGAAGCACCTTAGAAACCAGGCCAGGCATAATTAAAACAAAGGGGAGGAAAAAGCAGAGCAGGTTCAAGGAGTTGTGTGGTTTGATGTGTCTACTGTAGGTGATGGTGGAAGTAGGCAGACTACGGAATTTGGACTGGTTTTTTTTTTTTTGTAATTAACTGGTTATGTCTAAGGCTTTTCAGTAAAAAGAAAATTGCTGGTGACTGAGAAATTGCTTTGGCATGGTAGAGACTGGAAGCAAGAAGGTGGGTTAGGTAAAAATACGGAGCTGAAGGAGAAGGTCAGGACGATGGGGAAGGGATAAAACAGGAAGTTCTGGAGAACTGTATGATGACCAGAGAGGAAGTGATTTGGAGCCAGAGTGTGGATCTGGAGCTCACAGGGAGAAAAGAGAGCAGAACTAAAGATATGGTATATAGAACCGGAGCGACGAACCGGACTCTGGAAGGGTTGAGGAAGCTGGAGCAGTCCCACACTGCAGGCCGCAGAGGGACAGCATTAGCCTGAGGGTAATGCAGGAAGCTTCAGATGTCAGACACCTTCAGGCACCTGGTTTAGGGAGAGACACACACACACACACACACACACACACACACACAAAATACACGCACATAAAATCCGGGAGTCCCTGTAAGAAAGCCTTCTATCGCTGGGAGTCCATACTCCTCAAATCTTATTTCAAAATAAAGACATGTTTGAGGTATGAAGGGAGAGCATATTTTAAAGACAGCAGCTACAGATCTCAGGGCCTTCGGCATTTAGAACATGTGTTCAAACCAGGAAAAGTTGTAAATTGTATAATTGTCCCCACACTTTTAAACAAAATGCTATTAACCTGTACTTTGCCCTGCCTTCTTTTGGAGGTACTAACACACTTTTAATTGACTGAGCCACTTAACCTCAGATCTGAAGCTGCTGAGTTCAGGAAACGCTTATGGCTTACTGGCTTGACCAAACTGCTGTTGTAAATAGTTGGGGACAACCCAGCCCACCATTCAGTTAGAATTACTTTCTATTTTAAAAATTTAACAAATACCCTTTAACTAATTCTTGACCTCTCTTTTTCTCCTTTTATTCCATAGGGTAGAATGGTTTTGAAGAAGGAAAAACACTGCTTTCTGACTGATTGCCTTGAAGGAAAAAAGAACCTATTTTTGTGCATCATTTACCAATCATGCCACACAAGCATTTATTTTTAGTACATTTTATTTTTTCATAAAATTGCTAATGCCAAAGCTTTGTATTAAAATAAATAAATAATAAAATTAAAAAGCTGTGTTGTCGAGTATTATTCAACCACTTGTGTTTGGAAGGCTGATTGGGAGTTCACATGCCCATTTCATTTGTGTATGTCTCAGAGACAGAACGTGCTCATACTTTCCAGGGGAGGAACAACGATGCTATTTCTTTTGATATTTTTATTTTTCCTGCAATTTCCAGATGGGACCCAAGTGTGGGGACATCCTGGGTAGCGATGCCCCCTCAGGCCCTGAAATGAGTTACTCTGTTTTATTTTCTTTAAGATCACCATTCACTCTCTGATGCTTTCTTATTCCTTTGTTTATGGTTGATCTGCCTCCTCCAGCATGTCAGCTCCACAGCCACAGGGACATTCAACTGTGTTTCTTCCCATTGTATCTATGGTACCTAGTATAGTGCTTTGCACATAGTAAGTGCTCAATAAATACTTGGTGAGATGAAAGGATAAGTGTACAAAAAGTTTTCTAAAATCCGTGCTGTCGGTAATAAATTACGTCTGTCCAGGATTTCCTTTACCTGGTTTATGCAGTATTCTGTGCGGAGGGGGGCCTGCGGTGCTGACTCTGTTGCCGCATGCTGGCTCTCTCTGGTTGTGGTGAGCAGGGACTCATGGTTGCATTACACAGGCTTCTCGTTGCTGGGTTTCTCTTGATGCAGAGCCCAGGCTCTAGATCTCAGGCTCAGTAGCTGTGGCCCACAGCTTAGTTGCTCTGCGGCATGTGGAATCTTCCTGCGTCAGGGATCAAACTTGAGTCCCCTGTTTTGGCTGGCAAATTCTTAACCATTGGACCACCAGGGAAGTCCTGAACGCTTTTAAAAACAGTGCATTCTGAAGTTGGATGAGAATAATTTTACATGTGTCAGTGTAACTTTTTTGCATTATTTGTAAGGAAGCTGTTGAAATGCCTTGTTATATGACTCAGATGATAAACTTGAAGGGATCATCAGTATGTGTAGGTGTTTGGAGCAGTCGGTTCCCAGCCTTTCCCCTCAGCACATCTCAGCTGAGAGCATTCCCGCTAGTAACAGGCCCACTGGAGCAGTCATACTTACATCAGTAGGGGGCTGAAGATTGTTTTTTTTTTTAATTAAGATATAATTCACATACCAAGAAATTTACCCTTTTAAAGGTAAGCAATTTCAGTGGTTTCTCAGCATATTCACAGAGCTATACAACCGTCACAGCTGTCTTAATTCCAGAACATTTTTATCATCCCTGCCAGCCCAGAAACCATTAATTTACTCGGTCTCTAAGGAGTTTCCTGTTGTAGGCATTTTGTATAAATAGAATCATTTCAGTATGTGGCCTTTTGTATTTGGTTTCTTTCACTTCCAGTAATGTTTCAGAGTTCATCCATTTGCAGCCTGTATCCATACTCTGTTCTTTTTTGTGACTGAATAACATTCCACTGTGTGAAAGTGTTAGTCGCTCAGTCGTGTCCGACTCTTTGTGACCCCATGGACTGTAACCCGCCAGGCTCCTCTGTCCATGGAATTCTCCAGGCAAGAATACTGGACTGGGTTGCCATTTCCTTCTCCAGGGGATCTTCCCGACACGTGGATGGAACCTGGCTCTCCTGCGTTGCAAGCAGATTCTTTACCATCAAGCCACCAGAAAAGCCCCATTTCATTGTGTGGATGGATAGATAGGCAGATAGGTACTGCATCTTGTTCATCCATCCGTTGATGGATGTTGTGGGTTGTTTTCCACATTTTGTCTCTTATGAACGGTTCTATGAATATATGTACTCAAATTTTCATGTGAATGTATCTTTAATTCTCTTGGATATATCCCTAGGAGTAGAATTGCTGGAGTATATGTTAACTCTAAGTTTAACTTGTTGAAAAACAACCAGACTTATCTCCAGGCAGCTGCACAATTTCACTTTCCTGCCAGCGGTGTACAAGTGTTCCCAATTTCTCTGCATCCTCACCAGTGCACATTTTCATTCTTCTAAAAATATTTTGCCCTGTCTAGTGGGTTTGAAGTAGCACCTCATTGTGACTTTGATTTGCATTTTTCTCCCTGGCAAGAATACTGGAGAGTCCCATGGACAGAGGAGCCTGGCGGGCTGCAGTCCGTAGGGTCTCAAAGAGCTGGAGTCAACTGAAGCGATTGAGCATGCATGCACGAAAACTTCTAAGTATGTTGAGTGCCTGTCAGCTACTTGAGTGTCTTCTGTGGACAAATGTCTGTTCAAGTCCTTTGCCTATTTTTAATTGAATTATTTGTCTTTTTGTTATTGCATTCTAAGAGTTCTTTATAAAATCCAGATCCTAGGCCTTTATCAGGCTTCCCTGGTGGCTCAGATGGTAAGGAATCCACCTAGGGTAGATACCTGGGTTCAGTCCCTGAGTTGGGAAGGTCCCCTGGAGGAAGGCATGGCAACCCACTCCAGTATCCTTGCCTGGAGACTCCCATGGGCAGAGGAGCCTGGCAGGCTACAGTGCGTGGTGTCTCAAAGAGTTGCTAACGATTGAGTGACTAAGCGCAGGCCTTTATCAAATATATGGTTGGCAGATATTTTTCTCCTGTAAGTTCTCTATTCACTTTCTTGATAGTATCTTTTGAAGTACAAGTTTGTTTGTTTTGGGGGTTTCTGTGGGGGACTCCAGTCAGTCTATTTTCTGTTTCGTTTGTGTTTTGGGAGTCATATCTAAGAAGCCATTGCCTAATTCAAGGTCACAGAGACTTCCAAGAGTGTTATAGTTTTAGCTCTTATATTTAGTTCTCTCATCCTTTTTGAGTTAATATATGTATATAATGTGAGGTAGAGGTCCAACTTCTTTTTTTTTTGCATGTTGGATATTTATTGTCCCAGTACCATTTGTTGAAGAGATTCTTTTTTCCCAGATGAATGGTCTAGGCACTCTTGTCAAAAGTCAGTTAAGCATAATATATGAATTTATTCCTGGACTCTGAGTTCTATTTTATTGGTCCCTATGTCTGTCCTTATGCCAGGATCACATGGTATTGATTATTGTTACTTTGTAGTAAGTTAGAAATTGGGAAGTGTGAGTCCTCCAACTTGGTTTTCTTTTTTTTTTTTCCAAGATAGTTTTGGCTATTTAGAACATCACATTTCCTTGCATTTTCATATGAATTTACAGCAGTTTTTAATATCTGCCACACACACAAAAAAAAAAACCTACTTGGGATGTTGATAGGGATAACCTTGAATTTGCAAGTCATTTTCAAGGAGTAGAGTTATCTTAGCAACCTTTATCCTTGCAACCTTGCTAAACTCATTTACTAGTGCTAATAGTTTTTCAGTGGATTCCTTAGAATTTTCTATGTACAAGATTGTATCGTCTGCAAAGAGAGATCATTTTACTTCTTCATTTCCAATCAGGCTGCCTTTTATTTCATTTTCTCGTTTAATTGCTCCTGGCTAGAGCCTTCATTCATGGAATGTTGAGTAGAAGTGGTACACACAGACATCCATGTTTTGTTCCTGATCTTGAGGGAAAAGCTTTCACCCTGTCACCACTGAGTATGATGTTAGCTGTGGGATTTTCACTGATGCCCTCTTATCAGGTTGAAGATTTCCCTGTTGCTTCTAGCTTGTTGAATGTTTTTATCATAAACAAGTTTATTTTTTCTATGCCTGTTAAGATGATTTTGTGGTTTTTGTGTTTTATTCTATTAATATGGCATATTAATTGATTTTTGTATGTTAAACCAACCTTACATTCCTGAGATAAATCCCAGTTTTGTAATGGGGTTGTTTTTATAAGTTTCAGGATTCAAGTTGCTAGTATTTTGCTGAGGATTCTTGTGTCTATATTCAATGAGGAATATTGGTCTGTAACTTTCTTGTGATGTCTTTCTCTGACTTGGTATCAGTGTGATGCTAGCCTTAATTATGAAGTGTTTCCTTCTCTTTTGTTTTTTGAAAGCGTTTGAAAAGAATTGATGTTACTTCTTAACTGATAGAATTCACTGGTAAAGCCATCTGGTCATGGTCTTTCCTTTGTGGGAAGTTTTTTGATTACTGATAGGCTCTCTTTTAGGCCTATTCAGGTGTTCTGTTTCTATTTACGTCAGTTTCAGTAATTTGTGTCTCTCTAGGAATTTGTCCATTTCATCTAGGTTATCTGATTACCTGGCATATAGTTGTCCATAACATTCCCTTATAATCCTTATTTCTTCAATGTTGGTAGTAATGTCTCCTCTTTCATTTCTGATTTCATTAACTTGAGTTCTTTTTTGCCTGGTGAAAAGCATACGCACCTAACATTTATGCATGATTTAGCTAGTTATGCCTAGCTGAAGGTTTGTAAATTTTGATCTTTTGAAGGAACCAACTTTTGGTTTTATTGCTTTGTCTGTTTTTCTACTCTGTTTCTTTAATTTTCACTCACATCTTTATTATTTTCTCCTTTCAGCTTACTTTGGCTTTAATTTTTTCTTTTAAAGTGAAGATTATGTTATTGATTTCAGATATTTCTTTTTTAATATAAACATTTTAGCTATAAATTTCTCTGAAGCACAGTTTCACCCATCCATAAGTTTTGGTATGTTTTGGTTTGTATATCATTCATCTTAAGAATATCTTCTAGTTTCCATTATGATTTTTCTTTTGACCCATTGGCTATTTAGGAATACGTCATGTAAATCCCACATATTTACAATTTCCCAAATTTCCTTCTGTTGTAGACTTCTAACTTCTTTCCATTGTGGTTGGAGAACATATTCTGTTTGACTTCAATCACTTTAAGTTCATCGAGGCTTGTTTTATAACCTAACGTATGGTCCGTCCTGGAGAACATTCCATATGTACTTGAGAAGAATGTATGTTTTGCTGTTCCTGGCTGGAGTGCCCTATAGGTGTCTGTTAGGTCTAGTTGGTAAATAGTTTTATTCACATCTTCTGTTTCCCTCTTCACCTTCCAGCTAGTTGTTCTGTCAGTTATTGAAAGTAAGGTATTAAAGTCTCCCATGATTACCGTTGAACTGTTCATCTCACCCTTTGACTTTGTCTCCCCAGTGATTACCGTTGAACTGTCCATCTCCCTCTTTGACTGTGTCTGCTTTTGCTTCATACGTTTGCGGGCTCTGATGTTGAGTACATATGGAGTTAAAAGATCTTTGAAAGCTGCACAGTTTATTCATTGCATCTTTCTTGTTCATTGAGATTCACTGGTCCGTGGTCCTCCTGATATTTTCGCTGACTCTAAATACTAGAGTGTGTTTGTTGAGTGTGTTTCGCCTTACCCTCTAGAATGGGCTCTATTGGTTTGACATTTTCCCCAATACCTACAAAATGGTTTTCACTTAGCAGTATTTTCGTAGATCAATAGTATAGTTTCTCCCCACCTACCCTTTATCCAGTGGACATCAAATGAATTGTTCCCTCTCCTCTGTTTCCCATTTATGGTGAATTGTTTTCATTCATCAACAGTTGGAAGATGTAGGACTGTTTAATGCCAGTGTTACTGTTTTATTACTGTACTTTCACCCTTTTCACATTATTTCAAGTTCTAACAGAGAGTAGGACTAAAAAAAGTAGTGCTGTTTTGACCAAATATAAAATTTTTAAGAGAGCTAAGAGGTAAAATGAATGAATTGCTAGGATATGGCTGTCCATTAATCTTAGAGAAGATTTGTCATCATCCATTGAAATCTGAACCTGCTGTATTGTGGCTTTGAAATTTAACTGACATCATCAAGTTTTTACGTCTCAATTATTCGTGGTCTCAGTGCTTTTTTTAAAAGCGTGAGATCTGTTCCTTAGAACCAGAGTTAGAATTAGCATCAAAATGCAGTTGCTTATTCTTCGTGGGCATGGTGCTATCAACTAAGAAATCAACTTTATGAATTAAAACAATGTATGAAATTGAATAATTTCTTGTTTACTGTTTTAAAAATTATTGAGTAATGGGAGATTAGTCTGGAATAAATGTGGCATTTCAGAGTTTTTAAACTGTTCTTGGACAAAGTTTTGTAATGTGTGAGGCATAGGTTTTGTTTTTTTCAAGACACACACAGTATTTTTCAAGAGTATTTATTTCAAGGAAGCCTCGGTGTTTACAGTAGACCAAAAGTTGGTAAGAATTTAGTCCAAAGAGCTGCCAGCAGGAATGCAGCTCACTTGAGTCTTCCCGACAACTTCAGTCCTGGAGAAATTAAACCTGATTTCTCTTTGGCCAGCTGAGCTGTCTTTAAACTTTTTAGTAGTTGAGAAAAAAAATCCTGAGGGTTCCTTGACTTTTTATCTACCAAATTATTTGGTTATTCTAAATTCCTTATCAAGCCAGTTTAAGGATTGAACTTAATGACAACAAACCATACAGAGAATCCAGTTGAAATAGAAACTGCCATTCTAGATCTTTACTGTGAATCCAGACAGGAGAAGACTTAACAGTAGCTAGCGGTTCAGATCACAGGACGGGCCGAATACCATGCTGAATGGTATAGATGCATTATAATTTTCATCTTGGCAGCACTCCAATGGAAAAAAGTATAGCTCTTTTTTCTCTTAGAAATTTTTCTCTTTAAGAAACTGCAGCATAGAGGTCAAGTGGCCAAGATCACTCACCTATTAAGTGGCAAAGCCAGAAATGAGACCTTGGCAGCCCCAGGTCATTGTTCCCAGCTCCTGACCCCCCCCCCCCCAATCCATAATGACACAATGACAATAGCTAACCTGTAGTGCTTACTATGTGACAGGCACTCTTCTAAATATTTTGCATATGTTCACTTATTTAATCCTTGCAACAATCCTATTATTAACCCCATTTTACAGGTGAGGAAACAAGCTTAGAGAAATCCAATAACTTGCCAAGGTAAAAATGTTAGTATGCAGTTGCAGCTAGACCAGTGCAGGCAGTCTGGCTCCGGCATCTGTGGGCTAACCCCTTTTCTGTTTTTGGCGCTTAGAGAAGCATGCCAAGTGGAAGGCAGACTACAGGGCATGCTGACCGCTGGACCCATGTGTGCAAAATAGGAAAGGCTGAAAAGTGTGATGGGCTTGGATTTGAGACACAAGCAGAACTGGTGAGAGACGCTTCCTCAAGCTAGATGGTGATGCTCTGCACGGAGCGTGGGCTTTTCAATGGGGAGAGCATGAAAAGGTTTGTGTGTGTTAGAAGATGTGAATTAGATGCAGCCTGGCTCCTGAAGTTAAAATAATGAGGTCACTAAAGAAAGTAGCTTAAGTTGCTGATTTAGAACATTCAGTTTGGTTCAGTTCAGTTGCTCAGTCGTGTCCGACTCTTTGTGACCCCATGAACCACAGCACACCAGGCCTCCCTGTCCATCACCAATTCCCAGAGTCTACCCTAACCCATGTCCATTGAGTTGGTGATGCCATCCAACCATCTCATCTTCTGTTGTCCCCTTCTCCTCCTGCCCTCAATCTTTCCCATCATCGGGGTCTTTTCCATTGAGTCAGCTCTTCGCATCAGGTGGCCAAAGTATTGGAGTTTCAGCTTCAACATCAGTCCTTCCAATGAACACCCAGGACTGATCTCCTTTAGGATGGACTCTCAAGAGTCTTCTCCAACACCACAGTTCAAAAGCATCAGTTCTTCGGCACTTTTTTTATAGTCCAACTCTCATATCCATACATGACCACTGGAAAAACCATAGCCTTGACTAGATGGACCTTTGTTGACAAAGTAACGTCTCTTCTTTTTAATATGCTGTCTAGGTTGGTCATAATGTTCCTTCCAAGGAGTAACCTTCTTTTAATTTCATGGCTGCAATCACCATCTGCAGTGATTTTGGAGCCCCAAAAAATAAAGTCTGTCACTGTTTCCATTCTTTCCCCATCTGTTTGCCATGAAATAATGGGACCAAATGCCATGATCTTTGTTTCCTGAATGTTGAGCTTTAAGCCAACTTTTTCACTCTCCTCTTTCACGTTTATCAAGAGGCTCTTTAGTTCTTCACTTTCTGCCGTAAGGGTGGTGTCATCTGCATATCTGAGGTTATTGATATTTGTCCTGGCAATCTTGATTCCAGCTTGTGCTTCCTCCAGCCCAGCGTTTCTCATGATGTACTCTGCACATAAGTTAGATAAGCATTACCAGCTTAGAAACAGCTAGCCGATAAGAAATGGGATGAAAACAGTTGAGTCAGTGATGTGGGGAAGATTCTAGAAGCCCCATAAGTAAGGAGACCTCTAGGAAGAATTCACTCAGTACAGCAGAGCTTTATCCGTGTATTTATGCCCCCTCAACAGTACTGTTCAAAAAGAAGTTTTGAAATTGTCTTGGGGAAATACTTTCTTTACTGAGGTGTCTAAAAACAGGTAGGGCTTCCCTGTAGCTCAAACGATAAAGAATCTGCCTGCAATGCAAGAGACCAGGGTTTGATCCCTGGGTCAGGAAGGTCATCTGGAGAAGGGAATGGCAGTCCACTCCAGTATTCTTGCCTGGAGAATTCCATGGACAGGGAAGCCTGGCAGGCTACAGTTCATGGGGTCGCAAAGAGTCAGTCACGACTGAGCGACTAGCACACACACACACGCTAAAAGCAGATGTAAGTATCAGGAGCTAGGGCAGCAGCTGAACCTGAGTTTGGCCTGAGTATAGTTAGGGTAATAGCAAATCCACATGATGAAAAGATGCCCAGGATGGGCGTGCTATATTGGCGGCAACAGCCTGGCCATTCTTTAATGAGGCTTCAGAAAGCTGAGAAGAAATGTAGTAAATCTGTTAAAATTATTCGACTCCTTTACCCTTGTTTTCATTTTTTTAGGGTCATACCTTAAAAATTTTTCGTGAAAGTTCCTTTTGGGGAAGATGTCAGGTGGTGGTGGTCTTTCTCATCCCGAGTGGGGAAGCCAGGGCACTGCTGCCCTCTGCCTCAAGGGGGCGCCTGCCCCTTCGGGGCACCACCAACGCTCAGGGAGAAGTTGGGTGCTTGGCCAGAGGTGGGCCCACCCTGACCCTTCCTCCAGAAGGCTTCCTCCCTCATGACCTCCACGCAAGCACACTGCCACACGTGACCGAAACAAGCACAGCTCACACACGGACAGTGAAGGCGCAAATGATTTCATTTTTTTTAACCTTTTATTTTGTACTGCGGTATAGCCAGTTAACAAACAGTGTCGTGATAGTTTCAGGTGAACAGCAAAGGGACTCAGCCATGCGTATTCCTGTATTATCCATTGTCCCCCAAGCTCCCCTCCCCGTCCAGGCCGGCACTAACATTGTGCTATACAGTAGCTCCTTGCTGGTTATGCATTTTAAATACAGCCATGTGTACATTTCCATCCGAAACTCTGTAACTAGCCCTTCCCCCCATCCTTCCCCCAGCAACCATCACCTCCTCAAAATCTGTGAGTCTGTTTTGTAAGTGAGTTCCTCTGTATCGTGTCTTTTTAGATTCCACGTAAAACAAATAGATTTCTCCTTCTCTGACTTGACTCAGTGTGACACTCTTGGTCCATCCGTGTTGCTGCAGATGGCATTATTCTTTTTAACGTCGGAGTAATATTCCGTTGTGTGTATGTACCACACCTTTATCCATTCCTCTGTTGATGGACATTTAGATTGCTTCCATGTCTTGGCTACTTTAAACAGTGTTGCAATGAACATTGGGATGCCTGCATCTTTTGGGATCATGTTTTTCTCTAGCTATATGCCCAGGAGGGTCATATGATAGCCCTATTTTTAGTTTTTTAAGGAACCTCCACACTGTTCTCCATAGAGGCTGTTCCAATTTACATTCCCACCAACAGTGTAGGCGGGTTCCCTTCTTTCCACACCCTCTCCAGCATTTATTGTCTTGTGGATTTACAAATGATTCCATTTTTCTTATGTCCCAGAAAAGAGAGTTTTCCAGGATTTTGCTTCTGGTCACACACATATCATAACTATAATACAGGGAAGTTGTGTCTTAGAGGGTAGGGGTAGTTTATAAAGGCAAAAAAACTGTCACTCAAATTACTTTTGGAAAAGCTTCTCAAATCCCAGTGACATGCTGACAGGGGCTTCAGAAGATTGCAGCTTACTGAAGAAGCATCAGAGTCATAGACTCCTATCACTCTCCCGGCAGAGCAGATACTCCTGGTGTGGGGCGACAGGCTGACTCATCCCCACAATATGAGTGTTCTCTCTTCCCCCTTTCTCTTCTGGCATTTTTTGTTGCGTGAGCATAAATGCAAGTTGAAACTCAGGCTCCCACTCTCTAAGCTGGGCTGGAATCCTCTTCAGCAGAAGTACTCGTGTACATTCTAGGACAGACTGAAAAGGTCACAGCAGCAGAAAATGGCATTTAGGTTCCTGTCCAGGAACACTGATAAGCTTTGGTGGAAACCATTCGAATTTTATTGACCTTCTGAGTGCTTGACCTTCACAGCCAGGCGAGTTAACTGAAACACGCAAGGCACTCCTCCCCGGTGCCATGGACTGATGGGATCTGCACATGCGAATATGTCGGCAGGCCGCTGAGGTATGAATGCCAGGCCAGCCCCTTCCTGCCTGGCTCAGTCACTTCGCCTCTCACAGCCTCAGTTTCTCAGCAGGGGAGTGGAAGTTACAGTAGCCACACAGGGCTGTGAGAAATAAATCTGTGGAGGTGCCTGGCATGTAGTGTCACCCCATAATGTGTGTTCCTTCCTTCCTTGTATGGAAAGATGGACTGATCTGTAGAAGTCCTTCCTAGTATTGATAATAGGAAGGCCTTGCTCAGGCATCCTTCAGACCAGGAAAGGCCCCACACTCCTGAGGTTTTGGGACTGGTCTTCTGTTCCATGCTTGGGTCCATCAGGAGCCACTGCCTCTCCCTCATGTCCACTCATGGTCATCTTCATCAAGGAACAGGGGTCCCAGGTCCAGGTGGTGGGAACTCATGCAGCCCTTAGAAAGGTCTCTGGGAAAAGCTGTCTCACTTCCAGCAGTGATCCCTGTTTTACACGAGGAAAGCTCTATGTGAAACTTCTGATCACATGGTGATACAGCCACCATTAAACCTGGAACTTTGCTGCTTATGAGCAAATATTTGCATGTGATCTAGAAATGGGGCCACTGCTAGGCTGGAAATGATACAGATAAAATAGAGAAGGGAACTGGGGAGGCTGTTGTCGTAGCCCTCCCCCACGGGGCCAGGCACTGTAAGCCTCACTCCAAGTGAGCTCTCCCTGCCTCTGGCAAGGAAGACTTGAGCATTGACTAATTTCTTTAAGAAGACGCAAGATAAAGTTTGTAGGTTACATTGTTACATTATAGGAATACAAGGTTTCCACAGTGAAGGGGATTCTTAAAATTTGCCAGGTCCTTTAGTTACTTTATAGTCTGACTCTATTACAGTACTGAGTGCTGAAAACGTGTGCCTTCACTATGTTCTTTTTTTAATTTCTTGAAAGAGAAGCAGTAGGAATATTGTATTTTTTTAAATCCAAGTTGTTACCAGGACCTTTGTAAAGGCCTTGGGAAGTTTTTGAAGTTTCATTTCAAAATTTTTGTAGCCTCAGAAAAACTATAGCTTCTAATTTTCTATTGCCATTTCTTATGCAGCATAAGAAACAAATCGGTTGATGATATTACAACTAGGGATCTTTAAATTTCTGTTAAATATTTTTTGCAGGTTGATCATAATTATATTCTAAGTTATGTTTTAAGAGTACAAAACTGAAAGAAACTTCATTTTGGATCCAGATTTACCTGTATTCAACTTCTAGCTTTATGATTCTGAGCAAGTTTTTTAATCTCTCTGAGCCTTAGTTTCCCTCTCTATGAAATAAGAATAACTTATCTATCTTGTTGGATTGTTATGAAATTGTATATAAATGTTGTTTTTCCTTTTATCCCCTTTCTCTTTTACTTAAAAATCATCTTAAATTATTTTTCTAAATAAATATGTACTTGGCTTTTAAAAAGTCAAAATAGTACGGAAGGGTATAAGGTGAAAATTGCATCTCCCTGCTACCTTGACCCAGTTCCCCAGGCCTCATCCAGAGGTTTCTGTTGCCTACATGTACAGTTCCAGAGAGATTTCATGCAGATAGAAGCATATTCCTTCACATATACCTTTTTAAGACAGTTATTAGCATCATATATGCATTGTCTGTCCCCCAAAAAATCTCTCCTACACATAGTTTTAAATATATTATCCATCGGTCACTGATCTATTAATTTACCTTTAGCTCTGTGCTAAGTCACCTCAGTCGTGTCTGACTCTTTGCGACCCTATGGACTGTAGCTCCTCCGTCCATGGGATTCTCCAGGCAAGAATACTGCAGTGGGTTGGCATGCCCTCCCCAGGGGATCTTCTCACCTTTAGCCCTAAAGGGGAAAAAAAAAACACACTTCTAGGGCTTTCTGCCAAACGAAAGAATTCCTACCTTACTTATATCCAGTTACATGACAAATTAGCATAGAATGTTTCAAAAATTAAATGTTAACTCCCCCAAAGAAACCTTTACACCTTTGGAGTCCAGAAATCTTAGAAAGGGACTCACAAATACTTTCACAAGACGCTCTCGTGGTCTCATTTGTAAGCAGTTAGGACTGCACTTTTGTGAGTGTTTCCTGTCTTCCTTTTCACACTTGTACTGTCCCCTCAGTGACTCTCCAGGACTCTGTTTCATTTTTGCATCTGCATCAACTATTCCTCAACTATCCAAATTCCTTTTTACAAAAGCTTGCAGTGTCAAGACTGTTTGCTAGAACTGAATCAGAAAACATATACTTAAAACCTGAGACCAAGAATATAGGAAGCAGTAGATGATCCAGAAAAGAAACGCAGACCTTAACATGCTTCTCCGCCAATCTTGGGAGATTACCTCACATCAGTGCATATAGATCTGACTGCTTCATTTTCTTTAATATGAAGAAATGCATTGTGTATTGAATCAGCTCTCAATTGACGAACGTTTCAATTACTTAAAATCTTCATAATCTTCATAACTGTCATGTAACTGCCAAAAATCAATGATAAACAGAAATAGCAAGTGGTTTAATGTCTGGCTTTTTCAACATTTATTAGTTTGAAGGCCCTCTTTATTTCATGCTGAAATAGTTCCAAGTTAAAATTATTTAAACACTAGTCTGAAGCACAATCTCAAAAATGACAGCATGGTCGCTGTTCATTTCCAAGGCAAACCATTCAGTGTCACAGTAATCTAAGTCTGTGCCCCAACCACTAATGCCGAAGAAGCTGATCAGTTCTATGAAGACTTACAAGGACTTCTAGAACTAACACCAAGAAAAGATGTCCTAAAAAAAAAAAAAAAGTTCTTTTTATAATAGGGGACTGGAATGCAAATGTAGGAAGTAAGGAGATACCTGGAGTAATAGGCAAGTTTGGTCTTAGAGTACAGAATGAAGCAGGGCAAAGGCTAACAGTTTTCCAAGAGAACGCACTGGTCATAGCAAACACCCTCGTCCAACAACACAAGAGACAACTCTACGCATGGACATCACCAGATGGTCAACACTGAAATCAGATGGATTATATTCTTTGCAGCCAAAGATGGAGAAGCTCTATACAGTTGCTAAAAACTAGATGAGGAGCTGATTGTGGCTCAGATCATGAACTCCTTATTGCAAAAATAAGACTTAAATTGAATAAAGTAGGGGGACCACTAGGCCCTTCAGGTATGACCTAAATCAAATCTCTTAAGATTATACAGTGGAAGTGACAAATAGATTCAAGGGATTAGATCTGATAGAAAGACTGCCAAAAGAACTATGGATGGAGGTTCGTGACATTATACAGGAGGCAGTGATCAAAAGCACCCCCAAGAAAAAGAAATGCAAAAAGGCAAAATAGTTGTCTGAGGAAGCCTTACAAATAACTGAGAAAAAAAGAGAAGCTAAAGGCAAAGGAGAAAACAAAAAATACACCCATCTGAATGCAGAATTCCAAAGAAGAGCAAAGAGAGATAAGACAACCTTCCTAAGTGGTGCAAAGCTATAGAGGAAAATAATAGACTAGAGGTCTCTTCAAGAAAATTAGAGATAAGGGAACGTTTCATGCAAAGATGGGCACAATAAAGGATAGAAATAATACGGACCTAACAGAAGCACCTAACAGAAGCTGACGATACTAAAAGGTGACAAGAAGACACAGAAGAACTGTACAAAAGAGATCTTAATGACCCAGATAACAATGATGGTGTGACTCACCTAGAGCCAGACATCCTGCAATGTGAAGTCAAGTGGATCTTGGCAGCATACTAAGAACAAAGCTAGTGGAGGAGATGGAATTCCAGCTGAGCTATTTCAAATCCTAAAAATATGATGCTGTTTAAGTGCTGAACTAAATATGCCAGCAAATTTGGAAAACTCAGCAGTGGCCACAGGACTGGAAAAAAGGTCACTTTTCATTCCAATCCCAAAGGTAATGCTTAAGAATGCTCAAACTACCATACAATTGCACTCATATCACATGCTAGCATCTCACATGCTCAAAATTCGCCAAGCGAGGCTTCAACAGTATGTGAATAGAGAACTTCCAGATGTTCAAGCTGGATTTAGAAAAGGCAGAGGAACCAGAGATCAAATTGCCAACCTCCACTGAATCATTGAAAAAGGAAGGAAGAGAAATCTGGAAAAATATCTACTCCTGCTTCATTGACTGTGCTAAAGCCTTTGACTCTGTGGATCACAACAAACTGTGGGAAATTCTTAAAGGGATTGGAATACCAGACCACCTGACCTGCCTCCTGAGAAATCTGTATGTAAGTCAGGAAGCAACAGTTAGAAATGGACATGGAACAACAGACTGGTCCCAAATAGGAAAAGGTGTACATCACGGCTGTATATTGTCACCCTGTTTATTTAACTTATATGCAGAGTACATCATGAGAAATGCTGGACTGAATGAAGCACAAGCTGGAATCAAGATTGCTGGGAGAAATATCAATAACATCAGATATGCAGATGACACCACTCTAATAGCAGAAAGTGAAGAGGAACTTAAGAGCCTCTTGATGAGGGTGAAAAAGAATGAAAGCTGGCTTCAAACTCAGCATTGAAAAAACTAAGATCAGGGCATCCAGCCCATCACTTCATGGCAAAGAGATGAGGGAACAATGGAAACAGAGACTTTATTTTCTTGGGCTCCAAAATTACTGCAGATGGTGACTGCAGCCATGAAATCAAAAGACACTTGCTCCTTGAAAGAAAAGCTCTGACCAAACCTTCACAATGTATTAAAAAGCAGAGATGATAAAAAGCCAACACAGTTTCATCTAGTCAAAGCTATGTTTTTTCCAGTAGTCATGTATGGATGTGAGAGTTGAACCATAAAGAAAGCTGAGCACCGAAGAATTGATGCTGTTGAACTGTGGTGTTGGAGAAGACTCTTGAGCAAGGAGATCCAACCAGTCCATCCTAAAGGAAATCAGTCCTGAATATTCATTGGAAGAACTAATGCTGAGGCTGAAACTCCAATACTCTGGCCACTTGATGCAAAGAACTGACTCATTAGAAAAGACCTTGATGCTGGGAAATATTGAAGACAGGAGGAGAAGGGGACGACAGAGGATGAGATGATTGGATGGCATCACCGACTCAATGGACATGAGTTTGAGCAAGTTCTGATGATGGACAGGGAAGCCTGGCGTACTGCAGTCCATGGAGTCACAAAGAGTCAGACATGACTGAGCGACTGAACTGAACTGAAACCCCTGCAGGCCACACCTTAGTGACTCAGGCCTGTGCCCCTGTCCTGGCCCCTGCTTTTCCTTGAAGAACATCCTGGATACTGAGCTCACCAAGGACCTCTGGAAATGAAAAGGCCAGCCAAACCATTCTGTTGAAAAGAAACCCCAGTCTTAGTACCACAGACAAGCATAAGCAGCGCACGACGCAGACCCCAAGCTTAAGTTTAAAAAAAGAGATGTATTTTGAAATTATTTTACTTACCAAAAAGTTGCAAAAATAGCACACATTTCCTATCAGCCAGCTTCCTCTAGTGTTAAAATCTTATCTAATTGTAATTCAGTTATGTAAACTCAGAAATTAACATTGATACAGTACTATCAGCCATTTATAAATCTTGTTCAAGTTTCACCTAGTGTCCCACTAAAATATTAACAGTACAGAGACCTCAAACATTATGCAAAATTATAGCAGACTCAAAACACATATTCGATCCTCTTTATATGAAATGTCCAGAAAAGACAAATCTACGGAAACAGAAAACAGATCACTGGTGGCCTAGGGCTGGGAACATTACTGGGATGGTGTTGTTGTTCAGTCTCTAAGTCCTCTCTGACTCTTTGTGACCCCATGGATTGCAGCATGTCAAGCTTCCCAGTCTTTCACTATCTCCTGGATAGTCTATTGAGTCAGTGATGCTATCTAGTCTTCTCATCCTCTGCTGCCCTCTTCAACTTTTGTCCTCTATCTTTCCCAGCATCAGGGTCTTTTCCAGTGAGTCAGCTCTTCGCATCGGGTGACCAAAGTATTGGAGCTTCAGCATCAGTCCTTTCAATGAATATTCAAGGTTGATTTCCTTTAGGATAGACTGGTTTGATTTCCTTGCTGTCCAAGAGACTCCAAAGAGTCTTCTCCAGCACCACAATTCGAAAGCATCAGCTCATCAGTGCTCAGCCTTCTTTAAGGTCCAGCACTTATATCTGTGCATGACTACTGGCAAAGCCATAGCTTTGACTAGACAGACTTTTGTCAGCAAAGGGATGTCTCTGCTTTCGAATGTGCTGTCTAGGTTTCTCATAGCTCTTCTTCCAAGGAGCGAACATCTCTTAACTTCGTGGCTGCAGTCAGCATCTATAGTGATCCTAGGAAAGAAAATCTATCACTGTGTCTACTTTTTCCCTATCTAATTTTCCTGAAGTTACGGGACCAGAAGCCATGATCTTAGTTTTTTGGGTTTGTTTGTTTTTTTTAATGTTGAGCTTTAAGCCATCTTTTTCTGTTTCCCCCTCATCAAGAGGCTCTTGAGTTCCTCTTTGCTTTCTGCCATTAGAGTGGTATCACCTGCATATATGAAGTTGTTGATATTTCTTCTAGCAGTCTTGATTCCAGCTTGTAATTCATCCAATTTGCACAATGTAATCTGGATAGAAGTTAAATAAGCAGGTTAACAATATATAGCTTTGTCACACTGCTTTCCCACTTTTGAACCAGTCAGTTGTTCCATGTAAGGTTTTAACAGCTGCTCCCTGACCCAGATACAGGTTTCTCAGGAAACTGGCAAGGTGGTCTGGTATTCTCATATCTTTAAGAATTTTCCAGTTTGTTGTGATCCACACAGATGATGAAAAATGTTCTAAAACTGAACTGTGGTGAAGTTTGAAGAAGCCAGTAAATTTACCAAAAAACATTGAATTTCACACTTAAGAAGGGTGAATGTTATGGGATATAAATTATACCTCAGTAAAATTGCTTTTCAAAAACAGTACAAAGAGACAAACTTCCCAGGTGGTCCAGAGGTTTAGACGCCACACATCCATCAGAAGGTGTGCAGGTTCCACCCCTGGTGAGGGAACTAATACCCCACATGGTGTGCAGCTTGGCCAAAGCATTAAAGAAATAATAATAATATAAAGGATGCTTGTAAACCTTCCCCTAGCTTCTTCAAAAGTTAGCACATACATGACAACATAGACTAACATTGACCCAAGACTGACAATTAATCTACAGACCTTATCCAAATTTCAGCATGTCGTTCCATAACACCCTTTTTCTGGACCAGGATCAAGTGTCCTCCAGTCTGCGCCAGCGGGTTGGTCCTCAGTGTGTCCTCATCTTTTATGATGTCAGCACTGTTGGAGGATGTGAGTTCTTTTGTAAATGAGCCTCAGTTTGGATTTTCTGACATCTTTACATGATTAGGCTGAGGTTATTCATGTGGGCAAGAATGCCACAGAAGCGATGTGTGTCCACAGTCCTCGCCACACCCTTGCTTTGCGCACAGAGAACTCATTCACGGTGCTGCCGCGTCTCGCTCCTGACTGAACCCACTGTCTCCACTCACGGTCTGCACTTAGAATCACGGCTCTCAACTTGGCCCTTCTCGTCGTGGCTCTGTGTGGACACCTGGGGTCCCTTGCGCACCCCAGGGTCTCTGTCCCTCTCTGGTTTCCTTGCTGGGTTTCCATCTCCCTACCCTTCCAGGAGTGCCTGGGCAGAGATGACTGTCCTCTGCCTGGTCCCCAAGCCCTGCCCACGTGTTGTAGATGCCCAAAGAAACAGAACTATGAATGAGCCAGTGAGCGCTCCCAAGTTGGCCTGGCTGCCTTCCCTCTATTCTCCCCCTGGAAACCATGGAGCTTTTCACCGTCTCTGCAGTTTTATCCTTTCCATGCCATGTGATTGGAATCACACTGTATGCAGCCTTTTCAGATGGGCGTCTCTCACTTAGTAGTATGTATTTAAAGCTCCTCTAAGTCTTTTCATGACCTAATATTTTCAGTGCTGGATTATATTCCGTTGTCTGGATGTACCACAGTTTATTTATCCATTCACCACTGAGGGACATCTTGCTGGTTTTCAAGTTTCAGCAATTATGAATAAAGCTGCTGTAAACATCTATTCTGTGTGCAGGTCTTTGCATAGATGTAAGTTCTCAACTCATTTTGGTAAATACCAAAGACTATGATTGCTGGGTTGTATGGTAAGAGTCTGTTTAGTTTAGTAAGAACCTAGCCAGCTGTTTTCCAAAGTGGCCGTACCATTGTGCATGCCCACCAGCAATGGATGAGAGTTCCTGTTGTTCCACGTCTTTGCCAGTATTTAGTGGTGTCAGCATTCTGGATCTTGGCCATTCCAGAGGATGTGCAGTGGTATGTTCCCATTTTAGTCTGCATTTCCCTGGTGACGTATGATGTGGAACATCTTTTCATATGCTTATTTGCCATCTGTATGTCCTCTGGTGAGGTGTCTGTTAAGGTCTTTGAACCTTTTTTTTACATGAGTTGTTCCCTTATTGTTGCATTTTAAGTTCTTGGCATACTTTGGGTAAGAGTCCTTTATCAGATGTGTCGGATGACTAGCCTTTTCAACAATTGCTTTGGGTCACAAGGACATACAGACGTGCATAAACAAACTTGCATTCATATCTCACACATATCTGAGAAGTAGATCAAAATGGATCATATTCTTAATTGTAAAGCCTAAAGCAATAAAAGTTTCTTGAAGAAAACCCAGGAGAAAGACTCTGAGACCTTGGCTTAGGCCTGTGATCCATAGGGGAAAAGAATGAATTAAACTTCATCAAAATTTAAAATTTTTGCTCTAACATACTGCTAGAATTAAAAGACAATCCATAGACTCAGGGAAAATATTTGTTTGATGAAGGACCTGTAACCAGAATATATAAAGAACTCTCATGGGATCGCATGTAATGTTTACAGATACTGAATCACTATGTTAGGCCCCCAAAACTAATATAATATTTTTAGTCAATTATATTTAAAAAAAAAAACCTTCCTATCTTGATAGCAAGAACATTTGCCTGGGTAAATTGGGCAGATACCTTTCAGGCTTCCCTCATAGCTCAGTTGGTAGAGAATATGCCCATAGTGTGGGAGACCCCAGTTCGATTCCTGGGTTGGGAGGACCCCCCTGGAGAAGGGATAGGCTACCCACTCCAGTATTCTTGGGCTTCCCTTGTGGCTCAGCTGATAATCTGCTTGCAATGAGGGAGACCTGGGTTCGATCCCTGAGTTGGGAAGATCCCTGGAGAAGGGAAAGGCTACCCACTCCAGTATTTGGGCTGGAGAATTCCATGGACTGTAGGTCGTAAAGTCAGACACGACTGAGTGACTTTCCCTTTCGGGAGGGCTGGAGGAGACACTGGCCACGCGCTGCAGCTTTCACGAGGGGACTGGCCTCGACTTCAGACGGTAGGTTCTGGGTCTGAGGACTAATAAGGGATTATGAATTTTCCTGGGGCAGCTAGCCTGGCTTTTGTGCATCTTTCTTGGCTGCAGCTGTCAGGCAGTCCGCCTCTCCTGTCACTAGGAACACTGTTCTGTGAGCTGCTCCTCCAGACCCCAGCACCCTGATCTTGCTGACCATCGTGGTCCTCAGTGACACCTGGTTTCTGACACTTCTGTGCTGCCATCCAACCTCTTTCATTTCTTTTTTTTCAATTAAGCATTTATTTTAAAATTTCCAAATTTCCAGCCTCTGGTATTTCTGAATCTTATCATCCTGTCTTTCCCATGGAACCCAGTTCTGTAATGTCATTTCCTGTCGCCCATCGCAGACTGCAGGAGATGGCCCCTGGGGGCTTTTGAGCAGTGCTTATGCCCCCATCACTAGTGCATCCATTGTCGCCTTGGTAAATGGCATGCTCTAAGGAAAGACGGATACATACTCTTGGGTCTTTGAGGAGAGGGGGACACAGAACTGATTCAACACTGACATCCGGGGACCCAAAGCACCATCACTGACTTCCTTCTTCGGGCAGGGGTGGAGTGGGGCCACTGGGGGGCAATCTAGGAGTCAGGTGACAGCCAAGCATCTTCTGGCTCCCCAAAGAGTCCCAGTCCAGGTCTCTTTCACATGAACCACTGGGTCCAAGACCCCTGAGTCATTTCCCTGGTTCCTGAATGCTTCATTAGTGTGGTAACATGAGCTGGTTCCCAGTGTATGAGAAACAGCTAACAGTCCTGAGACTGATGTCCTTGCAACCTGCTCACTAAGATGGCCATTGGCTGGCATCTGGGAACTTAGATCTGGGGAGGGTTCCCACCACTAACTAATAAAAATGGCTCACACTGTCAACATTGTTGGGTTTATGTTGAACACCTGCTTTCTTTTTGGGAGCCGGAATTTTAGTACATGCCAGCGGAGGGTACCTGCGTGACCTGCTGCCAATAAAATCCCTGGGTGCTGAGTCTCTTATGCGTTTCCCCAGGTGGCAACTTCTCACATGTGTTTGTCATCATTGCTGGGAAAATTAAGTGACTCCCCCGTGTCTCCACTGGCAAGGGACTCTTGGAAGCTTGAGTTGTGAGTCCTTATGTTGATGACATGGTGTGAATTGGCCTGGTGAGCAGGAAGTGTTGAGCACATCAAGGCTTTGGTAAGACGCAGGCACTCCGAGGGTCGGGGGCTTGTCCCCTTGGCGAGGTCACCAGGCAGGGCCATCTCAGACATCCCATGGGAGCTAAGTACAGGTTATTGCACTTTGCACCTCCTGTCATGATAGAAGGAAGACAAAACTTGGGTTTTGGAGGTGGCCTACTCCATACCTGGAGACCCTGCAGAGGCACATATGTCAGGTGACACAGACAGCTGTCAGCTGTGACCAGGGCCATAGGAAGGAAAGGCCTTCGCAGCAGGGCGAGCAGATGCGGCTTGGTCCACCAGATTCAGCAGGTCCCGGGACTACAGGCTCTGTAGCAGACCCAGAGATGTGACGTGCTCCTGGCGCGTCCCAGTAGGCGTCCTGGTGCACATCCCCAGGTTGTTTAGTCACGAAGAGTCTCCTTAGTGACCCCATGGGCTGTAGCCTGCCAGGCTCCTCTGTCCATGGGATTGTCCAGGCAAGAATATATGTCAGATTGGGGTTGCAGTTTTGCCCCAAAACTTTTTTGACATAATTTTATACTTAAAGCTTGCAAAGAAGAATGTAAAGAATTTCAATATAGCCTTAACCCAGGTTTCTATTGTTTTACTGTGTTTATCTGTCTCTGGTTTCTCTCTCTCCATTGCTGCAGACACACACAGAGACATACATAGACACACACACACACACACATATTATCTTTCTGAGCCATTTGAGGATAATTTGCATACAAAATAGCCCTTTGTTCATCAGTACTTCTGTGTGTATGAATATTCTCTTGTACAGCTAGAGTACAATGAGCAATCTCTATGCAGGTCAAGAATCAACAGTTAGAACCAGTCATGAAACAATGAACTGGTTTTAAATTTGGAAAGGAGTATGTAAAGGCTGTATATTGTCACCTTACTTATTTAATGAGCCTGGCATGAGAAATGCCAGGCTGGGTGAAGCACAAGCTGGAATCAAGATTGCCAAGGGAAATATCAATAACCTCAGATATACAGATGACACCACGCTATGGCAGAAAGCAAAGAGGAACTAAAGATCCTAGAGTGAAAGAGGACAGTGAAAAAGCTGGCTTCAAACTCAACATTGAAAAAACTAAGATCATGGCTTCCAATCCATCACTTCATGCAAAGAAATGGGGAAACAATGGAAACAGTGAGAGACTTTATTTTCTTGGCTCCAAAACCACTGCAGATGGTGACTGCAGCCATGAAATTAAAAGACACTTGCATCTTAGAAGGAAAGCTGTGACAATCCTAGACCGTGTATTAAAAAGTAGAGTCATTACTTTGCCAACAAAGGTCCATATAGTCAAAGCTATGGTTTTTCCAGTAATCATGTATGGATGTGAGAGCTGGACCATAAAGAAAGGTGAACACCAAGGAATTGATGCTTTTTAACTGTGGTGTTGGAGAAGACTCTTGAGAGTCCCTTGGACTGCCAGGAGATCCAACCAGTCCATCTAAAGGAAATCAGTCTTGAGTATTCACTGGAAGGACTGATGGCTGAAGCTGAATCTCCACGCCAGGCCACTTGATGCAAAGATCTGACTCATTAGAAAAGACCCTGATGCCGGGAACGATTGAGGGCAGGAGGAGAAGGGGATGACAGAGGATGAGATGGTTGGATGGCATCACTGACTCAATGGACATGGGTTTGAGTAAGCTCTGGGAGTTGATGATGGACAGGGAGGCCCGGCGTTCTGCAACCATGGGGTTGCAAAGAGTCAGACACAACTGAGCGACTGAGAGACAACAATAATTAGTGGTTGCTCACTGGAATGGTATACATCCCGATCAACTCAGTTTTGTAGATATTTAGTGACACAATTTGAAGAGACTGAAATAAGATGTATCTAATTTATATCCATGAGTAGTTTTACTGTCTAATTGGGGAAGAAAGGTAAAAAACAGCAAGTAGGACAACACACATAATCAGGTACTTGTATTTTACAGAAAATTGCAAATCCTTCTCTTGTTTTAAATTGCATTCATCAGTTTCAGGACTCAAAGGTCTAGAAGGGACTTTAATCCACACTAAGAGAACTTTAAGCCATTGATAATAAATTGATCATCTTTCCACTTCTGGTATTGTCATACTATCTTTTTGCAGTCCAACCATCAAACCAAGCACAACCAGAAAATTTGGAGAAAAAAACAAAACATTTTTAAAACATTGCATTTGAAGATGTTGAAGAGCTACCATTGCAGTGAGGACTTCGGGAACCACAAGCCCAGAGAAAAGGAAGGTTCAGCACTGGGCATTTGAGGCATTTGCTAATTCATAAACAATAGCTGTGAACTGGCCAAAATGTGGTGGCTGATAGACTGAGATGAGGAGAACTCAAGCAGTCCTATTGAGTTTGTAGACAAAACTTGGAGTTCAAGACCCACCAAGGAGAATGAACCATGATAAACACCCTCAGCTTTCCATTAGAATCCCTAAAGGGCTACACTATTCAACTAGAGGATGAACCAGAACTTGACTAGCCTTCTCAAAAATTGGAGCCCAGCTCTGAATTTTTTTATTTTCTATTTGGATTGAAGTGATATACCCTTACCCTAAAAGTGATGTTCAAGACGCTCTTTAGCTCTTCTTCACTTACTGCCATAAGGGTGGTATCATCTGCATATCTGAGGTTATTGATATTTCTCCCAGCAATCTTGATTCCAGCTATGCTTCATCCAGCCCAGGGTTTCTCATCATGCACTCTGCATATAAGTTAAGTAAGCAGGGTGACAGTATACAGCCTTGACATACTCCTTTCCTGATTTGGAACCAGTCTCTTGTTCCATGTCCAGTTCTAACTGTTGCTTCCTGACCTGCAAACAAATTTCTCAAGAGGCAGATCAGGTGGTCTAGTATTCCCGTCTCTTGAAGAATTTTCCAGAGTTTCTTGTGATCCACACAGTCAAAGGCTTTGGAATAGTCAATAAAGCAGAAATAGATGTATTTCTGGATCTCTCTTGTTTTTTCAGTGATCCAGCAGATGTTGGCAATTTGATCTCTGGTTCCTCTCTCTTTTCTAAAACCAGCTTGAACATCTGAAAGTTCACAGTTCACATATTGCTGAAGCCTGGCTTGGAGAATTTTGAGCATTGCTTTACTAGCGTGTGAGATGAGTACAATTGTGCAGTAGTCTGAGCATTCTTTGGCATGCCTTTCTTTGGGATTGGAATGAAAACTGACCTTTTCCAGTCCTGTGGCCACTGCTGAGTTTTCCAAATTTTCTGGCATATTGAGTGCAGCACTTTCACAGCATCATCTTTTAGGATTTGAAATAGCTCAACTGGAATTCCATCATCTCCCCTAGCTTTGTTCATAGTGATGCTTCCTAAGGCCCACTTGACTTCACATTCCAGGATGTCTGGCTCTAGGTGAGTGATCAAACCATCATGATTAACTTAGACATCACTGAAGAAAGGATTTATGTACTGAAATACAGGTCAGGAGAAAATATTTTAGGCTGCTGCTAACCTAAAACACAAAAGGCAAAAGAAAAATACAGAAAAAGGCATTAAAGAGTTTCGATCATGATGAAAAAGTCTAATTTACATGTAATTTAAGTCATGGAAAGAAAGGATCTAGATTGAGGCAGAGCAATATTTGGAGAGATAATATCTGGGAATTTTCCAAAACTAACCAGAGACACCAAACCACTGATTCAAGAAAACCACACCAATAGTAAAAATGAGGAGCAAAGGCAAAAAAAGAAAATCTAAAAGCAGGTAGAGGAATAAAAGTTATCAATACTTTTATCAATTTCTTCCTTATTGAGAAGAAATTCACATAATATAAAATTGACGATTTTAAAGTGGACAGTGGCATTTAGTATATTCATGATATTGTGTAACCACCATTTCTATCTAGTTTTTAAAAGTTTTAAACATCCCAAAAGGAAACCCCCTACCCATTAAGTTCTTGCCCCCTATTCTACTCTCCCTTCAGCCCCTGGTAACCACCTCGTGTGTGTTCTGTCTCCATGGGTATACCTGTTCTGGACATTCATATAAATTGAATCATGTGGAATATGTGATCTTTTGTGTCTAGCTTCTTTTACTTAGCATGTTTCAATGATCATCCACACCACAGTATTCATGTATCAGTACTTCATGCCCTTTTTTGGTTGAAAAACAGTATAATTGTCTGGATATATATACATGCATCACAATTTGTTCATCCGTTCATCTGTTGCTGAACATTTGGGCTACTTCTGCCTTTGGCTGTTGTAAATAATACTGCTATGAATTGGTATACAAGAATCTGTTTGCAGACTCCCCTGGCTGCACAGTGAAGAAGAATCTGCCTGCCAGCGTGGGGGACACGGTTTCAATCCCTAGTCCTGGAAGACTCCACAGAGCAGCTAAGCCCATGCACCGCCCTCATGGAGCCCATGCTCTAGAGCCTGCCAGCCACAACTACTGAACCTGCGTGCCACAAGGACTGAAGCCCACACACCCTAGAGCTCGCATGCCAAGATACTGAACCTGCAAGCTGCAACTACCGAAGCACATGCCCCTGAGCCTGTATGCAGAACCTGTTTGCTCTGCAACAAGAGAAGTTACCGCAGGGAGAAGCCAGTGCACTTCAAGGAAGAGTAAGCCCCACTCTAGCTGCAACTAGAGAAAGCTCAAGTGAAGTAACGAAGACCCAGCACAGCCAAAAATAATAAAATAAAGAAGAAAAGAATCTGTTTGCATCCCTCTTTTTTAGTGTATTTTTAAATTGTGTCTATTTTTGGCTGTGCTGGGTCTTTGTTGTTGCAGGGGCTTTTCTCTAGTTGCAGAGAGCAAGGGCTGCTCTCTTGCCATGGTGCCCCAGCTTCTCATTGCAGTGGCTCCTCTTTGTCGTGGAGCGCGGACTCTGGGGCACCGGGATCGGGCTTCAGTAGTTGCTACTCCCCAGCTCTTTAGCACAGATTCAACAGTTGTGGCACACAGAAGTAGTTGCTCCGAGGCATGTGGGATCTCCCCGGATCAGGGATTGAACCCTGCACTGGCAGATGGATTCTTTACCACTGAGCCACCAGGGAAGCCCCGCGCCCCTGCTTTTAATTATTTTAGGTATATACCTAGGAGTGGAATAGATGAGTCATATGGTAATTCTGTGTTTGACTTTTTGAAGTGAAGTTGCTCAGTCATGTCCCACTCTTTGTGATCCCATGGACTGTAGCCCACCAGGCTCCTCTGTCCATGGGATTTTCCAGGAGAGAAGACTGGAATGGGTTGCCATAACATTTTGAGGAACCTCCAAACTGTTTTCTACAGTGGCTGAAGCATTTTCTATTCCCAGCAGTTTCTCCACCCCTTGATCAGGACTTGTTATTTTCCTTTTTTAGGAAAGTATAGCCAGTTCTAGTGTTGTGTGAAGTAGCACCTGATTGTGGTTTTGATTTGTATTTCCCTGGTGACTAATGACGTTGAGCATCTTTACCTGTGCCTGCTGGCCCCTTGTGTATGTTTTTTTTAGAGAAATGTCTGAGTCCTTTGCCCATTGTTTTAATTGGATTGTCTTTTGGTTGAGTTGTTAGAGTTCTTTATATCTTTCAGATACCACATCCTTATCAGATATCGGCAAAGGTTTTCTCCTTTTTTTTTTTACCCTTTTTTTAATTGGAGGATAATTTCTTAACAACGTAGCATCGGTTTCTGCTATACAGCGAAATAAACCAGCTCTAAGTATACAAATATCCCCTCCATCTTGAGCCTCCCCCTCACTGCCCCCCGTCTCATCCCTCTATGTCATCAAACAGCGCCAAGCTGAGCTCCCTCTGTTGCACAGCAGCTCCCCACTGGTTACCTGTTTTACTCATGGTACTCTCTCTATATATAGTCAGTGCCACTCTCGCAATTAGCCCCACCCTCTCCTTCCTCCCACTGTGTCCACAAGTCCATTCTCTACAGCAAGATTTTCTTTCAGTCTTTCAAGTTTTTTATTTTGATGGAGTCCAACTTGTCTTTTTTTTTTTTCCCTTTCGGTGTGTTTTTGTATGTCATATCTTAGAGACCGTTGCCTAATTCAAAGTCACAAAACTTCCAAGAATTTTATAGTTTTAGCTCTTATATTTAGATCTTCGTCCATTTTGAGTTAACGTATGTATATGGTGTGAGAGTTGGACTATAAAGAAAGCTGAGCACCAAAGAATTGATGCTTTTGAACTACGTATTGAAGACTCTTGAGAGTCCCTTGAACTGCAAGGAGATCCAACTAGTCAGTCCATCCTAAAGGAAAAGAAAGTTTAGCCACTCAGTAGTGTCCGACTCTTTGCGACCCCATGGACTGTAGCCTACCAGGCTCCTCTGTCCAAGGGATTTTCCAGGCAAGAGGACTGGAGTGCATTGCCATTTCCTTCTCCAGACAGGAAATCAGTCCTGAATGTTCATTGGAAGGACTGATGCTGAGGCTGAAACTCTAATACTTTGACCACCTGATGTGAAGAACTGACTCATTTGAAAAGACCCTGATGCTGGGAAAGATTGAAGGGGGGAGAAGAAGGGGACGACAGAGGATGAGATGGTTGGACGGCATCACTGACTCAATGGACATGAGTTTGAGTAAACTCTGGGAGTTGGTGATGGACAGGGAAGCCTGGCGTGCAAAGAGTCGGACATGACTGAGCAACTGAACTAAACTGAACTGATGTATACAATGTGAACATGAGGTCCGAATTCTTTTGCATGTAGATACCCATTTGTCCCAGTACATTTGTTTATGAGATTATTCTTTTTTCCCTGTTAAATGGTCTTGGTACCCTTGTCAAAATTCACTTGAGCATAATATATAAGCTTATTCTTGAACTTAGTTCTATTTTATTGATCTCTATCTCTTTCCTTCTGCCAGAATCACACAGTACTGTTGCCTTGTAGTAAATTTAAAATTGGGGGGACTTCCCTGGTCCAGTGGTTAAGACTCCACAGGGGGTTTGGATTCATTCCCTGGTTAGGGAACTAGATCCCATATGCTGCAGCGAAAACCCAGTGCATCCAAATAAAATAAATTTTTAAAAATAAAAAAAAAATAATAAAATTGGGAAGTGTGAGTCTTCGAACTCTGTTTTCCCCCCTTCAATATGAAATATAGTACCATTTTAATTTTTTTGGAGTATAGTTGATTTATAGTGTAGTTAGTTTCAAGTGTAGAGTAAAGTGATTCAGTTATACATAAGTATATTATGCATATATTTTCATTTTTCAGACTGTTTTCTCAATAGGTTATCCCAGAATATGGAGTAGAGTTCCCTGTGCTATACAGTAGGTCCTTGTTGGTTACCTTATATGAAATATTTTACTTTTAAAGTAGCAGCAGAGAGTTGACAGGTGGTGTCTTGACAGAAATTATGGGAACCAGAAAACAGTGAAATGAAGTGTTATATGGGGGAAACCTGCCACATGGGGAAAATCTAAAAACCTGGGGGGATAAATTATCAAAAATAAAGATGAAACAAGATACTTTCCAACAAACAGAAACACTGAAGGGGAGCTCCTCAGGAAGAAAAAAAAAATTATTCCAGATTAAAAACAGGGAGATGCAAGAAGATCCAAGAACAGCATAGAGGGTAAAGATTCAGGTAAAATGACAGTTGATGTATAAGACACTAATAACGTCTTGTCAGGACTTCACTGGTGGTCTGGTGGTTAAGAATTCACCTTGCAATGCAGGGGACACCAGTTCAGTCCCTGGAGACAGAATTACGATCCCACATACAGAGCAACTAAACCCACGTGCTGCAGCCACTAAAGCTGCATGCTCCAGCAGCCGCAGGCCACAACTGGAGAGCCCGTGCGCTGCGTCAAAAGATCCCACGTGACCCCGTGAAGCTCCTGCGTGCCTCAGCTGAGACCCCACACAGCCAGCCAGACAGATAAGACTTGACTTCAACATGCAGAAGCCACAGGCTACTACTAGAGAGCCCATGTACTGCGGCAGAAGATCCCACATGTCACAGTGAAGATTCTGTGTGCCTCAGCTGAGACCCCGCACAGCCAAATAGACAAGTAAGATTTGATGCTAAAAAACACAGTCATGTCTCATGGAAGTTAGTTGACATTAACTACACAAAACGTGGGAGAGGATAAATCAAATAAAAGTACTCTTAAGACACTTGTGTCTCCAGGAATAATTTAAAACACCAGTTTATATTAGATGTTAATAAATAAAAGATGCATATTGTGATCCAGGGTAACAACTAAAAAAAATAATAAAATAGTCTCTAGGTTAGCAAAGCCACTAAAAGAGTAATAAAATTATATATAATAAAGGGGAAATGAATATTAAAGTCATCTATAAGAAGAGTTAAAAAGGAGGAAAGTAATACAGAACACATGAAATAAATACAAAACAATAACATGATAAATTTAAACCCCAATATGTCAGTGATGAATGTTAAGTATTAGTCGCTCATTTGTGCCCAACTCCTTGAGACCCCATGGGCTGCAGCCTGCCAGGCTCCTCTGCCTATGGGATTTCCCAGGTACAAATGCTGGAATGGGTGGTTGCTATTCCCTTCTCCAGGGGATCTTTCCAACCCAGGGATTGAACTCGGGTCTCCTGTACTGAAAGATTCTTTACCAACTGAGCTACAAGAGAAGCCCCAGTGAATGTAAATGGATGCTTAAGTACTCAAATATATACTAGGTTGAAAGTTTATATACACATACATCAATGAATGTATAATACTTCTTCATTGTAAGGAGACAGAAATGTTGAAAGTAAAATGATGAGGAAATATGTACCATGTAAATATTAGCCAAAAGAAAATTGTTATATAAATATCAGACAAAAAATGCTTTAAGATAAAGAGGGACACTTCATAATAATGAAAGAGTTAATCTATCATGAAGAAAACAGTTCTAAATTTTTATACCTAATGTATCTTTAAAATAAATTGACAGATCTGAAAGAAGAAAGAAAATTCCACTATAATAGTGGAAATTTTAAATACACCTCTTGTTAAAAGCAGAGAAATACTCATTAAGGATCCAGATTTGAACAACATAATTAATAGATAAGTGTAATTGACATATATATGGCACTCATCAACTACAGGATATATATTATTTTTAAGTGCATGTAGATCATTTACTAATATAGACTATATTCTGGGTGATAAAGCAAATGTCAACAAATATATAAGGATTGAAATCATACAGAGTATGTTTCCTGACCAGTGGAATTAAGTTGGAAATCAATAATAAAAAAATATTGGAATGATTCCTAAATGATTGGAATTAAGTAATATACTTCTTTAAAGAAGTAATATACTTCTTCAAGAAAATTAGAGATACCAAGGGAACATTTCATGCAAAGATAGGTTCAATAAAGGACAGAAATGGTATGGACCTAACAGAATCTGAAGATATTAAGAAGATGTGGCAAGAATACACAGAAGAACTGTACAAAAAAAGAGCTTCATGACCCAGATAATCATAATGGTGTGATCACTCACCTAGAGCCAGACATCCTGGAATGTGAAGTCAAGTGAGCCTTAGGAAGCATCACTACAAACAAAGCTAGTGGAGGTGATGGAATTCCAGTTGAGCTATTTCAAATCCTAAACAATGATGCTGTGAAAGTGCTACACTCAATATGCCAGCAAATTTGGAAAACTCAGCAGTGGCCACAGGACTGGAAAAAGTCAGTATTCATTCCAATCCCAAAGAAAGGCAATGCCTAAGAATGCTCAAACTACCTCACAATTGCACTCATCTCACACACTAGTAAAGTAATGTTCAAAATTCTCCAAGCCAGGCTTCAGCAATATGTGAACTATGAACTTCCAGATGTTCAAGCTGTTTTAGAAAAGCCAGAGGAACCAGAGATCAAATTGCCAGCATCTGCTGGATCATCGAAAAAGCAAGAGACTTCCAGAAAAATATCTATTTCTGCTTTATTGACTATGCCAAAGCCTTTGACTGTGTGGATCACAAGAAAATCTGGAAAATTCTTCAAACCAGACCACCTGACCTGCCTCTTGAGAAATCTGTATGAAGATCAGGAAGCAACAGTTAGAACTGGACATGGAACAACAGACTGGCTCCAAACAGGAGAAGGAGAACGTCAAAACTGTATATTGTCACTCTGCTTATTTAACTTATATGCAGAGTACATCATGAGAAATGCTGGGCTGGATGAAGCACAAGCTGGAATCAAGATTGCTGGGAGAAATGTCAATAACCTCAGATATGCAGATGACCCCACCCTTATGGCAGAAAGCGAAGAAGAATTAAAGAGTCTCTTGGTGAAAGAGGAGAATGAAAAAGTTGGCTTAAAGCTCAACATTCAGAAAACTAAGATCATGGCATCTGGTCCTATCACTTCATGGGAAGTAGATGGGAAAACAGTGGAAACAGTGTCAGACTTTATTTTTGGGGGCTCCAAAATCACTGCAGATGCTGACTGCAGCCATGAAATTAAAAGAAACTTGCTCCCTGGAAGAAAAGTTATGACCAACCTAGACTGCATATTAAAAAGCAGAGACATTACTTTGCCAACAAAGGTCTGTCTAGTCAAGGCTATGGTTTTTCCAGTGGTCATGTATGGATGTGAGAGTTGGACTATAAAGAAAGCTGAGTGCTGACGAATTGATGCTTTTGAACTGTGGTGTTGGAGAAGACTTGAGAGTCCCTTGGACTGCAAGGAGATCCAACCAGTCCATTCTAAGGGAGATCAGTCCGGAGTGTTCACTGGAAGGACTGATGTTGAAGCTGAAACTCCAATACTTTGGCCACCTCATGGGAAGAACTGACTTATTGGAAAAGACCCTGATGCTAGGAAGGATTGAGGGCAGGAGGAGAAGGGGATGACAGAGGATGAGATGGTTGGATGGCATCACCGACTCAATGGACATGAGTTTGGGTAAACTCCTGGAGTTGGTGATGGACAGGGAAGTATGCCGTGCTGCAGTTCATGGGGTTGCAAAGAGTTGGACACAACTGAGCGACTGAACTGAACTGAGCTTCTTTAAAAATGCAAAGAAGAAATTGCAGTTGTAGTTATAAAATATTAAATAAAATAATAACATACCAAAATTTGTGTAATGCAGCTAAAGCCATTTTACAGGGAAATCTGTGGCTTTCAATGTAAATATTAGAACAGAAGAAAGGCTAGAAATCAGTGTTTCAAACATTCCTCTCAAAGAATAAAAATAATCAAATAAAGGAAATAATAAATATCATAAATTAATAGAAAACAAATATGCAAGAGGAAAAAAATCAAGTAAAAGTTGTTTCTTTGAAAAGACTAACGAAATTGACAACCTCTGATGATCAAGAAAAGGACCCAAATGACCCATAATAAGAGGAGCAAAAAAGGATATCACTACAGAGTTTACATATTAATACATTAAAAATACAAATAATGAATTTCATAAAAACAGAAAGTAAAATGAGGGTTATTAGGGGTTAGTAGGAGGGGGAAAGGGAAGTTGTTGTTTAGTGGGTATATGGGTATATATTTCAGATTTTCAGTATGAAAAAGTTCTGCATATGCTTCACAACAGTGAATATAGTTAACAGTACTCAACTATACACTTTATTTTTTTTGAGATTTATCTCTTAACCTGTTTATTGGCTGTGGTGGGTCTCTGCTGTATGGGGCTTTCTCCAGTTGCAGTGTGTGGACTTCTCTCTGAAGTCGCTTCTCTTGTTGCAGAGCGTGGGCTCCAGAGCACAGGCTCAGTAGTTGTCCATGGGCCTAGCTGCTCCGCAGCATGTGGGAACTCCTCGGACCAAGGACTGAACCAGTGTCCCTTGCATTGCAAGGCAGATTCTTAACCACTGGACCACCAGGGAAGCACCCTTCAACTGTACACTTTAAAAGAAAGGGCTTACCTGGTGGTGCTATTGGTAAAGAATCTGCCTGCCAGTGCAGGTAGATGTGAGAGACAAAGGTTTGATCCCTGGGTTGGGAAGATTCCCTGAAGGAGGGCATAGCAACCCACTTTAGTATTCTTGCCTGGAGAATCCCCATGGACAGAGGAGCCTAGTGGGGCTACAGTCCACGGGGTCGCAAAGAGTCGGACACAACTTAGCAACTGAACGCAACACAGATAAAGTGGCTCACTGGTAAAGAATCCTCTTGCCAATGCAGGAGACATGAAAGTGGATTCAGTCCCTGGGTTGGGAAGATTCCCTGGAGGAGGAAATGGCAACCCACTCTAGTGTTCTTGCTGGGTAAATCCCATGGACAGAGGAGCCTAGTGGGCTACAGTCCACGGGGTCACAAAGAGTCAGACATGACTAAAGCAACCTAGCACAAGCACAATACACTTAAAAATGGCTAAGACAGCAAATTTTATGCTCTGTTTTTTACTATAATAAAAAAATTAATAATAAAAAAGTATCACAGCAACTTTGTGGTAATAATCTCTGAAATGTAAATGAAATGAACAAGTTCCTTGAAAAATACTAAGTACCAAATTGACACAGAAGAAACAGGAAATTTGAAATCTGAAACAGGAAATCTAAATTCTCTGAATTTATTACTGCTGCCGCTGCTGCTGAGTCACTTCAGTCGTGTCTGACTCTGTGTGACCCCACAGACCACAGCCCACCAGTTTCCTCTCTCCCTGGGATTCTCCAGGCAGGAATACTGGAGTGGGTTGCCATTTCCTTCTCCAGAATTTGTTACTAAACGTAAGTAATAAATTAAAGTCATAGTTTAAACTCTTCCCTCAGAGAAACACTCCAGGGGTAAGAGATTAAAAGGTACAAACTACTATGTATAAAATAAGATACAAGAGTATGTAGTATGTAACACAAGGAATATAGCCAGCATTTTATAATAACTTTAAATGGAATATAATCTATAAAAATATT
Organism: Antilocapra americana; assembly: GCA_007570785.1. Taxonomy (NCBI): domain Eukaryota; kingdom Metazoa; phylum Chordata; class Mammalia; order Artiodactyla; family Antilocapridae; genus Antilocapra; species Antilocapra americana. Next base: position 13,288,616 of record ML663012.1, on the reverse strand, counting down.
GAATCACCATGTAGTATATATACCTGAAACTAATATAATATTATATATATTATATTATGAATGTTATATTATCAAACTATAATTTTAAAAATAATTTTTAAAAAATTTCAACTCTAGACTTAGATGGTTTCACTGATGAATCATTTATAATATCTCAGGAAGAAGTAAGACAATCTTACACAAATTTGTCCAAAGAATAGAAAAAGAGGAACAAACTAAGTTCCTCATTGCAGGGCTCAAGTCCTGCAATGACCCATCATAACATTAACACCAAATCATGACAAAGACATTACAAAAAGGAAAATTACAAGTTGATTTATTTTATTAATATAGATACAAATATTCCAAATAACATATTAACTAAATGAATTGAAAATATATAAGTAGGAAAAATTACAGCCAAGTTAAATTCGTTAAAAAATGCAAGGTTGAAAATCAGTTGGATTCAACCCATTAACAGAATGAAAGTGAAAGTCGTCAAATTTTTATCTTAATATAGAAAAAGCATTTGCTGAAATTTAATACCCATTCTTCCTTATCTGATAGAGTATTCTTCACTGATACAAAACTAGATGGTAAGACTTTTATAAAGGTATGGTAATTAAGATTGTGAGGTATTGATGCAAGGATGGACATATAGCTTAACAGTACAGAATATGGCCCCAAACAACCGTGCATTCACAGACACTTGACCACATGAAGGTCGCACTGCACAGTAGTGAGCGTGAGAATGGTCTTTTCAATCAGCAGTTGTACATCAGCGGAATATCTATAAGGAAAAGCGAAAGTCTCTCTGCCGTGTCCGACTCTTTGAGACCCCGTTAACTATACAGTCCGTGGAATTCTCCAGGCCAGAATACTGGAGTGGGTAGCCTTTCCCTTCTCCAGGGGATCTTCCCACCCAGGTCTCCCACATTGCAGGTAGATTCTTAACCAGCTGAGTTACTAGGGAAGCCCTATAACGAGAAAGTGAATCTTAATTCCTACTTTACACCATACTCAAAAATGAATTTGAAGTGGAACATAGATCTAAATGTGAAAAGTAAAACAATGAAGCTTCTGAAAGATAAAACAGAATATCTTCAAAACCTTGGGATAGTCAGTTTCTTACATAGGAATCAAGAGCACTAACCATAAAATAAAAGATAGATAAATTGGTCCACACTAAAATTAAGAAATTCTGTTTGTCGTAATACATTATTTTAGAAGAAAACCTATAACATTTATAGCAAAGTAATAAGTAATACTTATATATTACTTACATAATGTCATAACAAAGGACCCACACTCCGAATAAAGGAAAAGACTGACAACCTGATAACAAAGTGAGCAAAAGAAACATTTTCAGGATGAGCAAGATATACAAATAGCCTAAAAACATATTAAAAAGCACTCATCCTTTTTAATCATCAGGGGATATAAATTAAAACTGCAGTGAAATACCACTATATGCCCCACCAAAACTGCAAAAATTTTTAAGTCAGAAAAATATCAAGAATTAGTGTAGATATAGAGCAACTGGAATTCTTACCCACTGCTGGGGGTAAAAGTTGGTGCAGCCACTTTGGAAAACTGCCAGTATATGCATTTACCTAAGACCCAGCAATTTCACCCCTAGGTTAAACTGAAGAGAAGTGGACTCACCTGTGTGCAAGAGATACATAAAAAAACATGTGTGTATGTGGCTGGGTCCCTTCAGCCGTAGTCACTTCAGCTCTTTGCAGCAGTATGGACTGTAGCCCGTCAGGCTCCTCTGTCCATAGGCTCCTCCAGGCAAGAATACTGGAATGGGTCGTCATGCCCTTCTCCAGGGGATCTTCCCAACCCATGAAAGTCTTTTACATCTCCTGCACTGGCAGGCAGGTTCTTTACCACTAGTGTCACCTGGGAAGCCCCCACACAAAAGCAGTCCTAACAGCAGTATTCATAATAGCTCCCAGTGGAAACAATGCTGATGCCCATTAATAGAAGATTGGGGGACTGCCCTGGTGAGCAATGGCTAAAACTGCAAGCCACCAGTGCAGGGGCCCAGGTTCAACCCCTGGTCAGAGAACTGGAACTGGACCCCACATGTCACAAATAAAAGATCTCCCGCCACAGCTGAAACTCCCACATGCCCCAATTCAGACGCAGTGCAGATCAAAGAATAAAAGTCCTCTATTTTTATTTTTTAAAAATAGATTGGATAAATAAATCATGGGGCAGTCATACCGTGGAGTATTACACAGCAATGAAAGTGAACAAACTACTGCTGTATTCAATGACATGGATGAATGTCACAAGGTAATATTGTCTGAAAGAATCCAGGCATGAAAGAATATGTGCTCTGTTTCTATTTATGGAAAATTAAAAACAGGCAAAACTAAACCATGGTCTGAGAAGTCTGAATTGTGGTCTCCTTCGGAGGAAATGAGAAGGCCTGGTGACCGGGATCAGTAGAGGTCCTTGTAGGTTCTAGTTCTTGACGCAGTGATTGCAGGGGTATCTCCTCCGTAAAAACTCACCTAGCTGTGAACGTATACATTGTGCACATCCGTGTACAGGTTATACCTCCATTAACAGTTTACTTAATGACATTATGTAGCCAATAATAAGAATCAGTTACTCAGTAAATAGGGTGTTTCCAGGTGCTGAAAAATTTACCATGCTTTCTTGGCAAAGCCAGCATCATGCCTTTCTCTGAAATTCAGCTGCTTGTGTGTTTCTCTTGATATGTTATTTTTCTAAAGCAAACTGGTTAATAGCTGGGTAGATTAGATTTGGTGTCAGCTGATCAACACACTAACGCAAAAACCTTAGGTCATTTCCACTTCTGGAGGCTCTAGTTCTTCCTGCAGAGCAGAAAACCTCCTCTTTTCTCGGTTCCTTTTGTTTCGTTTTTTAAATCTTTAAGCTTTAAGCCCGGTTGGACTGTACAGATTCTTCTGAGTGCTGAAACTCAAAGATCAAACATCCCGTCTCTTACTTGGGACTCCTCTGAGAGGTCTGCTTATACAGATGGGAAGCATCTTTTAATTCATCCCAATTTTTTAAATGCAGAAGTTTTTAATAAGGAAAGTTAAACAAGAAGAAGTGATCATGAAATGGTTCCATTTAAAACTTGTCTATACTCTATATAATATCTTTCCTCTCCTCCCTGTCCATCATATCATTTGAAAAATAAGAGCAAAGTTACAGAAATTATAATACCTTATTTCAAGACTCAAAAAGCTGTAGTAATCAGGACAGTGTCGCATTAGTGTGAAGACAGACAAATGAGGACTTCCCTGGTGGTCCAGTGGTTAAGAATCCACCTTTCAATGCAGGGGACGTGGGTTCAATCCCTAGTGGGGGACTAAGTCTGCGAGCCACAGCTAGAGAGCCACAGGCCCTGCTGCTGAGCTCAGGAGCTATGGAGTCGCGTGCAGCAAACGGAGCGAGCCTGCGTGGCCTGCACCAGCACCTGCGCGCCACAGTGGAAACCCCACGCGCCACAGCCGAGACCCGGCACAGCCAGACACACAGATGAGCTGCCCAGAGAAAGACCACACCAACTGATTGACGGATTTTCTTTTTTTTTCACCTTTTTAAAAAATTGGAATAGAAATTGCTTCACAATGCTGTGTTACTTTCTGCTGTACAATATTATAAATCAGCCATATGCATACATATCATTTAGAGACATGGATCAGCTCACAGTGGCTGTCTGAGAAAGGACTGGAAATGACTGGTCTTAACATGTGTAGAGTTAATCATGTAAAGGAGCTTTGTTATAGAAACTTTTTAATGCATTCCGACCTATCAGTCTGCCCAACTGAGGAACAGACTCTATTCCTCCACTCCTACCTCCACCATCCTGCTTGGCTCAGAAGAGAAGTCTTCAGTCTTTTTAAGAGCGCCAGGCAGCTTTTGCTCGAAGAGCTCCAGTGGTTAATCTCTTGGGGATCCAAGCATTGACATTTATATATTTAAAGTGTGCTTACACTGAGGGATGCCTGTATTCTTTTCATAAGAGCCCAAAATGGACATATTTGAGAAAATGTGATGCTTTGAAGATAATCCACATTTTTTTTCCTTCAAGCCAGGTGGGGAGTATAGCCCTGACAACCTATTTAGTCCATTTTTCTTGCTCCTTTTCCAGGTGGTCGCTTCTTTCCTCGGAACTCTCTGTCCCCTCGAAGCCTGGTGTATGAAAGTGAATTCTCCACGATCGAACCATCTTTGGACATGTATGATGAGAACAAAACCTGACTTTTTAAGTGGACCGTCACTTCCTTTTGATTTATGATCACCTTTCTTGTTTTGTATCGTTCTGTCAGTGTCCACTTTGGGAGAACGGCAGTGCTTTCCAGGCACAGGTTGGGGCTACGCCATGGAGTACCCCAAGGTGAGGCTTTGAGGGCAGCACTAGTGCCCAGGTGGCTCACGGCACAGAAAACCTCCCCAAAGCTGGCCACCCAACACGGGCCCCAAGAAGCCTGGCTGTGTCCAGAGAAGAGGCGGGGCGCAGGGGTTAGGATTGCTTTGCCAGTGGGCACTGAATAATCACGTGCTATTCTGTGCTGGGGTGACGCTGGGGTTTTTTCAATAACTTTTGTGCTCCCCTCTCTTAAAGCATACGAAAGCCTATAGGCGCTGCTTCTTACTGGTGCAGGGCACAAGTCGCTGCGTCATGGACTGCTCTGCATTTTCCTGTCTCTCACTTTACTTCCTCTTAAAGGGCCTCTTTCGAAAGGTTCCTGGTAGAAAGCCGTGTCTTCTGTTCCTCCTCTGGAACTACAGTGGAGCTGCAGGCTGTGCAGGGTGGGCAGCTGTTCACGGTGTTGCTAGCCTCCCTAGGAGAGCGTGACATGAGGTGACTAGTGCTCACGTGGCCCCTGAGACTCTGAAGGTCCTGCCCCTGAGGCCAGCGGACTTGTCTTCTCGGCAGCTGCTGCGGTGCATGGGGAGGTGGTGCTCAGGAGGCCAGCTGGGCATGGTGATCCCTGGGTGACGGCCAGTGGCTGTCAGAATCAGAAAGCTCTGGGTGCTTTCTTGAGAAAAATCAACCACCTCCTTTCTGTGAGATGCCACATAAGCAGCCCTCTTAAGTCTCCACCCACCCAGCCCTCAGTCCTCTCCCATCAGCCTCAGCTGAAGCACGAAGCAGGCCCTGGAGCTCACGGCACTGCAGACATCAGAGACCCACGTTCAAGTTAACATCTCAAGAAACACGTATCTCAAGAGTGCTCCCAGCACAGAACCACAGTGAGCTAACTGATAAAACTGACTACGCATCCTTTTTGCTCAAGAACACACCGAAGTTCAGCCTGTTTCTCCTATGGATATGAGCTACAGAGACGTAAATGTAAATCCTCAGCTCCTCGTGTGAGACTGGTAACTTCAGTTCCACCTGCCTGGAATTTGATCTGGCAGCAAGCCACGCAGACTTGCCCTGTTACTCGTATTGCCTCTGTAGGACAGAGTTTGAGGGGGACACTTGCCATTTCTCCTGTGTAGCTGGCTTCTCCTGCTGTGATGTGTTGCTCAGATGCCTCAGACACGGAGGTGCCTGGAACAAAAGCCCCCAGAGATCCAGGGTGTGGTGTCGCCTCCGAGTGACCAGCAGCATGGTATTATCATTCGAGGCTGGAGCCGTGCAGAGTTGACAGCTTTTCCTTTTACCTTTAACCAAGGGCTTTTATTTGGTTTTCCTTTGTACTCTAGTCTTTGTACTATAAAAATATTTTTGATAAACAGTTCCAAGAGAGCACTGTTCAGAAAGACAAGTGTACCCCACTGGCTTTACAGCGAGAGAATATATCTCAAGGAGAGTAGAACTTGGTCTGTCAGAGGTTCCAGACCTGCACCCACATTAGTGTTTGGTTTGGCCCATCTTCCAGAGAAGGTGGCTCAGTTCTGACCATGTTGTTCCTACCATGACCTTGTCTTCCTGAACCAGAACTTAGATCCCAGTAGAGCGTCTTCTTCTGATTTGTACATTACGAAAGCATATATGTTACATTTCACTCCAGACATTCCTTTACTGAAAAGAAGTGAAATTACTTGGAAAGAAACTAAAAATGTGGACACCTAAAAGTCTATCTATTCATATAATATTTGAATTTCTGGCAAATCTAGGGCACACATTCACTGTCAAATAACCAAAGAGGTATACTTACAAGGAAATTCTCTCAGAATAGTGCTTCAGATCCCAACTCAACATCCTTTCCTAAAACTCAGGGCCACTTTCCTACTCAGCTACAGAATGTCCTGCCTTTGTCCGGAGAGACAGTAACTTCTCCGGGAAGGTCATATCTTCTAGGAATAGGGAGGGTAGCATTTTTTGTCCCAAACATCACGTTGCCTCTTTGCTGGCAGTTGGGCCAAGAGGAAATCCTCTGCCCAGCCCCCACCCCGCCCCCAGGGATCCTGGCAGCCGGTGGGACCCCAGGCTGCTTGCAGAGAATGCACTTCTCACTGTAGGCAGTTCTGCCCGTGAGAAGCTTGAGGTTCGGGAGCAGAGTGTCTTGGAAAGTTGGGGTGTAGAGAGGTGCTTCTGCCCTGTATGAGTATCTTGGTTTTTGCCCATCTTACAGCTGCAGCGGTTATTAGCCAGGAATGATATGATAATCTCTGATTGTTTTTTGTGGGTTTGGGGGGAAGGGGGGTGGAGAGTACTATTTGAAGTGTGGGAGGGGTAGAGGAGTGAGCGTCTTACACCACAGACCCTCTGACCCTTCAGCAGACTGCTCTGAGCTCAGCCTGGCTCCCAGTGCTCCCTCCATAAAGACGGGCATGGCCTCCACCCTGTCTCCAGGCTGAGCGGGGTGAAGAACCAGCAGGCACCGTAGGGCAAGTGTGGAGCTGGGCCCGGAGCAGCCAGATCCCGTAGCTGATCTGTGAGGAGCTGGGCTGTGACAGTTAAAACGCAAACGGTTACAATTTGGTGACTCTGAACTTCCTAAAGGAAGAACTGCCCATAGCCCTGCTTTCTTTTCAGGAAAGAGAGAGAGAGAGCAGAGGCGCTTGGCCAGATAACAGCCAGGCTGTCCACAGTACAAGGGCTAGGCTTGGTGGTGTGAGTGGGCAGCCCGTCTATCCAGGGCTGCCTGCCTCTGCCCTCTCAGGGGAAGACAGGCTTTACCACCAGGAGCTTGTCTTGACAAAGTCTTGACAAAGTCCCACTTTTGAAGAAAGGCTCCATATCCTGGTCCCTCCTCAGGCCTGGCCCAGAGGAGTGTCAGGACACACTTCCCTGAACACCCTGATGTAGACTGATGCACCAATCTGAAGCTGACAGCCCAACTTCTGAAAGGTAGGGTTGCAAAGAGTTTAAGCAAACCAGAATCACTAAGTTTGACTAACTTGATATTTACTGTGGACTTTATAAGCTCTTCTCATATTTTAATACCCCTCACATCCAGTTCTTTTCTTGACTTACGTGTTATATGAAACTGGTTTTAATTGAAAAAAATCAAAATGTTATCTTGCTTGCTGTTCACCTTTATCATCTGAGCAGTGATTCTGCTGTAGGAAAACAAGGAGATGGTGTTAATAATCAGGTCACCTTTGACAATGGTTGGTGCTCATAAACTTCATGAAACAAAAGCACTATTCATAGGAAGCAGCATGAGAGGGAAAAGGTAGGAAGTTCTCACTGGTGCCAGACACATATATAGGGAGTTAAGGTGAATCCAGTGATTGTTAGGCTGTTACGAAAACTGGCACATTATCAGCCAGCTGAGATATGAACCCAAATGAAATGATGGTGAATGATGAAGAGGTTTCAGGGCATAGATGGAAGGGTGCAGTGCAGCACAGGAACCCCACCAGCAGGACCTGTGGTTGCTGAGGATGCCATAGAGGCCAAGAGGAGCTGAGACCAGCAAGGCCTTGGGTTTCACCTCCTGGGAAGGGGAAGCTTTGCTGTGTGGAGGGCCCAAATCTCAGCTTTGGAAAGGGAAGGAGCTGGGATGGGGGTGAGCCAGGCAGGCCCTGCAGTGCCTGGGTGCTGGAGTCTGGCTAAGAGTGGGAGAGGAGGGAGTCATCAGATTGAAGCGGCAGCCTCGGCGCTGGTCTCAGTGACCCAGTGGGGTTGGTGGGACACAGGGAGAGAGACATGGAGACAGCTTAGACCTGAGGGCTGGCAGGACCTCTCGGGGAGGCACAGAGATACAGCCCTGGGTCTCAGGCAGAGGTCTGGGGAGGCAAGGGTGGTCAGGGTGTGGCTCCACTGGGCACCAGAATACGGGGAAGCTGTGTTCTCAATGTACACGTTACCGAAAGCTACCAAAGTAGTCACCATGTAATCCAGTCCTCGGGTGCCCCGAATCTCTCCCTCTCCTCCTTCCCACACACACTCACTGGGGTCAGAGTCTCCTAAAGTGGGTATAGACAGGCCTGGGGGTCCTAAGCCAAGTTCAGATGATGATGGAAGCCAGAATAGGGTGAAAATTGCCCACTGATTTGAGAACCAGGACAGTGACATTTGAGGACAGAAGGGGCTACAGACAGCAATTTTCTTAGAAAAAAACCACTGAGCATAACTTCCCTATTCAAGAAAAATGGTATTCACTGCACTGGTGTGCCAGGAGAAGCCTCACTAATGCCCAGAGATGGGGCTTGGGGCTATTAAACTCAGAATTCACTCTCACCTCCATATATGGGGCAAGTGCTATGACATCCACAGCTTAAAATAAGTGTCTTCCCTGTTAAAGGCAGTTGTTAAAAGTGAGATGTGTCGAGTTTTGCCTTTTCTTTTGGCCTTGTTGGTAAAACACTCCAAAGGCCATTTGGAAAAGGATGAAATGAATGTCATGTTCATGTAACATCCATGGATGTGGTTAAGATTCTTTCAGCAGGACTGGAACACGCCTTAAAGAGTTTAAGTTTAGTTACAGAGAAAATTCAGGAAAAAAAAAGCTACAGAGGTAAGGTGCCTGTGTTTCCTTCATGAAATTGTGCTTTTTTTTTTTTTTACTGTCCTGCAAAGCAGCAGGAAAAACAAAGCATGCCAGTTCCCACATCCAGAGGAGAAGGGTTTCTCCCACAAGAGGCCATGTCCCCAACTGGCTAGCCCCTGTCACTCCTCTGCGAGTCAAGTCAGAAGGTTTGTCCTCTTCCTTAGGGGTGCCCTGAAAGATCCCCACAGGCTGAACCTTGAAGAAGAGTCCAGTGGGTCTCCAGTGCACATGGGGTAAAAGCAGTCACCTGAATTCTCAGAGCTGCATCCCACCAGCCTTCAGTGATCACGGAGGAGCGCCGATGCCGTCGGTCCCGAGTGCTAAAAGAACAATATATTTGCCCAAGACTTGACTCTCATGGTCCCACAAGGCCCTGGGAGGCTCCCAGTTCATAACTTGGGACTTAACCGAGGTTTTGCCTCTTGCAGTTCTCAATAGCTCAAGCCACTTTTTTCTTCACTTTGACTTGCGGGAGAGAAAGATACTTTATGACAAACAGAAGACAAAGAAAGCCTCGACTTCATGCAGACTTGAGTATTAATGTTTCAGAAGGATCTGGTGCTGCTGGGATCACTCAGACCTCTGTCCTAGGTGTCCTAGCTCCTCCCACTGAATCACCCACATGCATGTCCAGAAAAAGACAGAGGTTTGAGGTGACACAGACCCGGTTCAGCAGCCTGAAAGGAATAACTTTCTCAGAAACGGCAGGCCTGGGGAAGCACTGCCGGTGGCTCAGAGGCAGCAGCCAGAGCACGCCTACACAGGCCAAGGGTGGCGTCCAGCTCAGCTGTTAGCACCTTTACAAACCACATGCGTTCTTCTGAGGAAGGGCCAAGAGCTGGAGGATGTCATTGGTACCCTTTTATCAACTGCAGTGGGGTCTTGATCCCCTGAGACACAGCTTCTAGGGCCACCCACTCATTTAATGCTGGGCTGAGATGGCTCACTGCTCACCAGTCTGCCACAGTCCACTGGGGCAGGATTGTGGGCAGGCAGGGGGCATGCCGGTCATCTGGGAAGTCTGACTAGCTTTCATCAGCTCCTTACCTCTCCTGCGATTGTCACTCTCTCCAGCTCTTAGCATCTTACAGCTGTTAGCATCTGCGGAGAGTTACAGATGATTGTTCTGAGCTATTTTTACAAATTTAACCCAACACAAAGTGAATTCTAATTTGCTGTAGGAATTATCCTTCATCTGTAATTATGTCCAGGTATATTTACACCTGGAGAAGAAAATGGCAACCCATTCTAGTATTCTTGCCTGGAGAATTCAATGAACAGAGGAGCCCATGGGGTAGCAAAGAGTTGGACATGACTGAGCATGCATACACATACACACATTTACACTATGTGATATTAAAGGAGTTTTCTAATGACTGGGCAGTACTGAGCCAAGATGTTTGTGAAAACGGAACAGGTGGAGTAGGTAGACCATCACATCTCGGGCCATTTCTTTCCCAGTTGAGGAAGCTGTTCCTAAGCAGAAAGACGAACTGCCTACCGCCTACCAGCATGCCACAGGGCCAGGTCAGTAGGTGTGACCTGCAAAGGAGTCCTAACTCCCCTCCTAGGCATCCAGCCTGAGATGGCACACGCCACCCTAGGAAGAAGTGAGAGGGTGCGCTGGCAGCCCAGGCCTGTCTTGCTGCCCCAGTTGGAGGAGGGGCATCGCTGGCCCAGTCTTGGGGCCTGGAGCTAATGTCTTAGGCTGGGAATGGAAAGCAGGGTCTGCTTCTGAGCAGCAGTGACTCTTGCTAAGGAAACCTGACCCAGTGATTATAAACACAGGAAAGACTCCAAGCTAGGAAATGCTGTTTGGAATATGGGGACCCCATCATCTAACAGAGCAATCCTGCTCCCAAACGAGAAGACGTTGGTCCAAGTCCTAGACCACATACGTCACAGGTGTTTTTTTACCTTCAGTAGCTTTTATACTCATATTAAAGTTAGCGCTTTCATATTTCGGCCATTCCAAGAGCTCAGCTCCTCTTATTCTGAGTTTCTGCAAACTATGCACAACATCTCAGAGGGTGGCATACAAACCTATTTTTCTAACTATAGCACAGGTAGTTTGGGGTGGGGGAGGCTTGGGATATACCTAAGTGTAGCCAATGACTTATTTTCCACCTTGAGGGATGAAAGGGAAACTGTATACCTGAATTTAATTCTCCATTGGATAGCTTATACCAGAAAAGTTCAGTTCAGTTTAACACATATCAAATATCCAAGAAGCAAAATCGATCATTAGCTTAATCTGGGGACTCGCTATAAGGAAGGGTCACTTTGTCTAGAACACACATACCTACAGATACAACGTGAGCTGATTTCTTGGCAACCTTTAAAATGTTCTGGGCAGCACAACTTCTAGGTCCATATGGTGATGTAAGTATAATTAAGTAGTGAAATTGTATGGTATATACCTATATGCCAATAGTGTATACCTGTATGTGCAGGATTTGCTAATATAACCATTTCAATAAAAACTTACTGAAAAAAATGCATTGGCCCCATGGAGTACTGTTGGTGGAAACCTGTATCAGTGAGGACTCTTTTTGGTTGCAAATGACTGAAACCCCAACCCAAACTGGCATAAGTCAAAAAATCGTGTGGTGTTTCCCAAAAGCTAAAATGCCATGAGTCTGCATGTATCACTTATGCAGTGTTCTGGCCCTCAGATACTGACACCAGGACACATCTGCTAGTCACAGCCTCATTAGCACAAGAGCTGGTCTGACTCCCCAGGAGACAGAATGGTATCTCGTTGACCCTGACTGGCTTGGTTAGAAGCACGGCCGTCACTGATCTGGCCACTGTGGTCCCAGAGGTAAAATGTGCCATCAGCCAAGGCCAGAATCGGCTTTTCTTTTGCAGCCCACGAGTGCACTCAGCTTCACATGAAAGACAGGAGCTGAGAGTTGAAAGACGTGGTTGCTACAGCAAAATCATGATGCTATACAGGAAGAAATGGATGTTGGAGCAAAAACAGCAAATGTCCAATACATGTATTATTGTGAGTTGGAGCCAGGAAGGAGTGGACGTTAACACTACTTCTGCACTTATTAGTATGAAATTGGCAAATCACCTGTCCGGATTTCAGTTTTATCTCTTTAATACTGTCCTCAAAATACCTATCTTATAGGGTAAATGAGTGGGGATTGGATTTAAAATAATAATAGAAGTAGGCTTCAGATCATATATCCGGTTACAGCTCAACAATGAAAAAGACCACATTGTATTAAAATGGGCAAAGACTCTGAATAGACATTTCTGTAAAGAAGATATACAAATGACCATCAAGCACATGAAAAGGTGCTCTCTCACCATATCTCACTGTGCGCACTGTTGCTGAACCCATGGCAGGCAAGGCACAAACTAAGAGGCTGAAAGAAAGTGCAGGGAGCTGTAGGAACTGCAGGCGCGTTGGTTCTCTCCTGGCTGGCGCAGCAGCCGCAGCAGCAGACGTGGTATGACATGACATGACCGCACACAACCACAAGGGCTTTCCAGCTGGAGCTTATACATGCTTACAGAACAAAAGTAGCCTGTGGCCAAGCAGGTACCTTGTGCACGCCTGCGCAGTGGCATGAATGAGCTCAGCTGTCACATAATAATCATTATTACAAAGCGTGGGGCCGGAGTGAGAGGGCGTGGCTGAGAGAACCTGACCACGGCCATCTTGGCTAATATGCTCTTTCCCTACAGATGCTTAACATCAAAAATCACTAGGGAAATGCAAGTCCAAACCACACGAGATACTACTTTATATCTGCTTGGTGGCTCTAATAAAGAACATAGTGACAAGCGTTGACTAGCTATGGAGAAACCACAGCCCTCACACATGACTGGTGGGAATGTGAAATGGTGCGACTGCTTTGGAGAACAGTTTGCAGTTCCTCAAACACACAGCTTTATTATATGGCCCAACAATTCCACTCGTATGGGTCTACCCAAGAGAACTGAAAACATGTTCACCCAGAAACCTGCACACAGATGTTCGTAACGGTGTTATCCATAACCGCCAAAAAGGGGACATAACCCATGTATCCATCAACTGATAAATGGCTAAATAAAATGTGGTATATATAAGCAATGGAATATTATTCAGCCACAAAAAAGAACACTAAAATACAGATGAACATTGAATACATTATGGTAAGTGAAAGAGGCAAAACACAAAAGGCTGTATGACACCGTACGACTTCCTTTATATGTGTCTTGCCGCTCACACTGGTCACTGAATCTAGGGTAGATAAGGCGCAACGGGAAGCTGGAAGAAGACTCGAGGAGCTGTGGGGACTGCAGACATGTTTATTCTCTCCGGGCAGCAGCAGCCGGGAGTCTTCAAAGATTACTGATATACTAAGACAGACAAAAGTGGCCCTCGGCCAAGTGGGGGTGCAGGCCCAGTGCTACCAAGGTCAGCATCATTATTGTTGACGGAACATAAGCTATAAGGCTGTGACAGAGTGGGGCAGTTGCCAGTCACCCTCCCCAAAATATGAAATGTCCAGAATAAGCAAAATTAAAAGGATATAGATAGACTGATTTCGGGGGGGGGGGGGGGGAGGGGGCTGGGGTATAAGGAATGACTGCGAAGAGCTCAGAGGTTTCTTTTTGAAATGATGAAAATATCCTGGAATGCTGCTGCTGCCTCCCAGCCTAGCATGCTGTGCTTTCCACCTGTTCCCATCAGGGCTTTGCCTTCCTCCTGGGGTCGGAGTCCCTCCTTCACAGACAGTGTTTACAGTCACACACCTTTGGGAATATACTAATCACTGTCTTGTGAATTTAATAGCGGTGAGGTTTATGAGATGTGAATTCCATCTTTGAAATTAAGGGAGGGAAATGAAGTAGGCTTAGCACATTCTAAGTGCTCAATAATTTTTTTTCCTTCTCATAAAGAATAGTTCTCCAGATTAGCAGCATCAGTATCACCTAGGAGCTTATTAGAAATGCAAATACTCTGAGGTGGGGCCCAGTGATCTGTTTTAATGAGCCCTCCAGTGATACTGGTGTACACTCAAGCAGCTGCACCATTTCACATTCCCACCAGTAATGTGTGAGGAATGAGGGCACAAAATAATCCTTTACCTCCCCTCAGGGAGTTAACAAGTACAGTTGACCCTGGAACAACACAGGTTAGGGGCACCTACCCTTTGAGAATTTGAAAAATCTGAGCCTAAATTAATGGCTCTCTGAACTCAAGGGTCCCCTCTATCTACAGTTTTGCATCTGAGGATTAAACCAACCACTAATCATGCAATACTGGTAGTGTTTAATATTTTTTTAAAAATAAGAATATAAGTGGACCAGTGCAGTTCAAACCCTAGCTGTTCAAAGGTCAACTGTACTACCAAATTCTTAAGGGTAGATTACTTCCCAGAAAGTACAACACAGATCAGTTTAAGCTTCCAAGGTCTTAAAACTGGCCTCTGCATTCTGGAAGTTGGTTCACATTCTCAAGCAACATCTCAGAAGACTTAATCACTCTGGCTGTTAACCATAAAACTGCCTATTCATACCTATATCTATTCATATTAATATTAGATTCTTAAATGCCAGTGACAGAAACCCAATTCAAAACCACCTTAAGCCTCTATGAATGACTCTAAAGTGCCCCCTTCCCTCTGGCTTCCTGCAGGATTCTGGCGGCCTAGTCTAGCAGACAGATCCTGCATCCCGTTTAGCCCTGGTGGCTCAGCGATAAGGATCCCCCTGCCAAAGAAGGAAAGGCAGGTTTGATCCCTGGGTCAGGAAGATCCCCTGGAGAAGGGAATTGCTATCCACTCCAGTATTCTTTCCCTTCCCCAGGGGAATCTTCCCAACCCAGGGATCGAACCCAGGTCTACCCGCATTGCGGGCAGATTCTTTACCAGTGCAGCCACAAGGAAAGCCCAAGACTACTGGAGTGGGTAGC
>ML663012.1:13204402-13273375 GCA_007570785.1 Antilocapra americana | reverse complement strand
GGCGAGGACGGCGCTGCGGCCCCGAGGACGCCGTCTGCGCGGGCGCCGGGGCCGGCCGGGAGCCTGCGGCCGAGCGCGGAGGCCAGGGCCGGGCTGGCGGCGGCCCGGCCGCGCTCGAGGCCGGGAGCTCCCCGGCGCGTAGCGGAGGCTTGTGCAGCTTCCCGGGAGGGGGCCACGGGCCTCGCCTCCCCCAGGGCCTCCCAGCAGGGGCCGGGGGACACAAGCTTTCGTTTCCTCCTGCCGCCTGCGTTCCCCGCTCACCCACCGGAGAACTGCCTTTTTAGGGAGATCAGGGTTCCTCCCAGCTGCTGCCTGCCTCAGCTCCCATCCCTCCAGCTTCTCCTCGTCCGTCTTTCCCGCTTCTTGGTGCATTGGAGCTGCAGGACTAGGCGTAGCCCGGATCTCCGACATATATGTGTTCTGATGACCTAGCCAGGGTGCCCCTTGGCCCGTCTGGGCACCGCACAGGACTGCATCTCTTGGGGCGTGTGGCATTTGGGTTCCCGGGGATGTCTCCTGGGCACTCCCTCCACAGGTGTGGTCCAAAGTCCAGGCACTGCCCAAGCAGACCTGGGATCAGTCTTAGGCCAGACCGGTGCCTCTGGAGGCCCATTGTCGCCACTGAGGACCTCGGGCCCAGTGTTGCCAGGTCTTCTAATTATCAAGAGAATGTTCTGTGAAATGTCCTAGTTTTAAACATTAGCAGCTAGTATAGCCCTGTCACATGCAGACAGAGGCTCTCCGTGGGAGGACTCTTCCTTCAGCCTCTCCTGTGTGTGCGGTCACCAGGAAAACTGTCTTCAGCGCCTTGAGCTCCTTCCCAAAGGCCTCCAGAATCGCAGGAGCCAGTGCGGGACCTGCGGCCTGGACTGGACTGTGCAGTGGGGGTTAGACAGCAGCCCCTCTGGAGAGAGTGACCAGTGGTCCACCTCAAAGCCCATGTAGAAATTAACTGCGTGGGTGCCCGGCCCCTTCAGGTGTATCAGCACCCCCATACTTCAGAATCAGTGCTGGTTCTGTGCTCTGCATTTCCACAGATCATCTCGCTGGACAGCTGGGTCCCTCTGCGTTCTGCCTTCCTGTGCAGAGAAGGGCACTTCTGCCACACTCATCTCTCCATGTCCCCCAAAGCAGGCTCTCCAGTTCCCCCTGGGAACCATGCCTTGAACTCTCTGCCTGAGCTAGGTTTAGTCAGTTCTGGCATGGCCTTTGCTGTGGCTTTCTCTGTGCCATGATGGACATTATGGTTTCCTAAACACTCTCTCTTTGCTGGAGGAACAGTTCGCAATGTGGTTTTATTCGATCTGTCTTTTAAAGACAGATGCCAACTTCGATTCTTCGTTGATGAACGTGATGACATGGTCTGCCATTAAAAAGCTTTCAAGTCTTGCAATATGGATATGCCAACGATATAGGAATTAAAATTTCTGAGACCAGAAGAGAAACCTCAACATAAACAGTTAAAAAAAGTTTATTCCAAGCACTGAAAAGGCTTGACTATGCCTCTTTAACTGTTATTTACAGAGGCCTTTTAGAACATTTCAGTAAAACAAAGAAAGATTACAGATTCCTGACTTGGATGTATGTGAAAATTACCTTCTTTTGTAACTGATTATTTTATTTGTTAGACTGGAAGATGACAAAGCAGATTAAAATGGAGTATGAAACAAGTATTAAAGTCAAGCAATAAAACCAATAGTAATTATTCTGGTATCAATATGAAAATGGTAACAAAATATTTTCAGATCATACCAAAAGCAGCATTTTATTAAAAGGAAAAAATAGGGACTTCTTTGATAGTTCAGAGGTTAAGAATACACCTGCTGGGGGTTCCTGGTGACTCAGTGGTAGAGAATCTGCCTGCCAGTGCAGGAGACACAGGTTTAATCCCTGAGCCAGGAAGATCCCACATGCTAGAGAGCAAGCTGTTGAGCCTGTGCTCTAGAGCCTGCTGGTCACAGCTACTGAGCCTGTATGTCGTAATTACTGAAGCTCATGCACCCTAGAGCCTGTGCTCGGTAACAAAAGGAACCACTGCAGCAAGAAGTCATTGCACCACAGCTGGAGTGCAGCTTCCACTTACCACACTAGAGGAAAGCCCACCCAGCAACCAAGACCCAGCATAGCCAGAAAGAAAGAAAATTAGTTCTTAAAAAAAGAAAAGTATAGGTCCAGTATTTCTTATGAACAACAAAAAAGAATCAGCCTGCAAATTCAGGGGACACATGTCCTATCCCTCCCTGGTCCGGGAAGATTACACATGTCGCAGAGCAAAATGAGTCGATACTCTAGAGCCCACGCTTTGCAAGAGGAGAAATCACCACACAGAAGCAACTAGAGAGTAGCCCACACATAGCAATGGAGACCCAGCACAGCCAGAAACAAATAGATAAATAATAAGCAAACTTCAGATATGAACAATGGACAGGGTTTTATTTAGCTGAATAATTCAATTCATGAAGAGGAATAAATCAAATAGTTGCAAAATGTAAACATTTCCTCTGATTTATTGGGGAAATAGTGACGTTGACAAATGTTGATGACATTGTGATGAGAAGGAAAACTTGAAATGTCCTAGAATGCTTCAGAGATGGAAAAAAAAAAACAGGACAGTTTGGACGATACTAAAAATTTGCCTGTTATTTTCCATCATGACTTTTGAGGCTACATTATCTTCCTGTTGTTGATGTGGAAAATTATGTTAAAGATCATTGTCTTACGAAAAAGGCATTAGGGTATACAGCCAGAAATGTCAGAGAGACAAGTCTTAAGGAATGTGTCTGGCAGTTGATAAAACAAATTACATTGTTTTGCTGGATTTTGTGATACTTGTGGTGTTGTTTTGTTTAATATTTATTTGTTTGGTTGTGCTGAGTCTTAGTTGCGACACATGGAGTCTGGTTTCCTGACCAGGCATCTAACTGGACCCCTGCATTGGGAGCATTAAGTCTTAGCCACTGGACCACCAGGGAGGTCCTTGTTGTTTTGTGTTGTTGTACTTCCTCATTCTGAACAAATGATAGTTTTCAAATCTGATTTTCTGTTTTTCTTGAAGAGGCCTCCCGGATTATGTGAGCTTTGAGCCCCCTGCCTGCAGGTGTTTCTGAGTCAGGAGAATAAATAGGAATAAGTAGGAGGGGATTTTTTGATAGGGATCAGAAACTGGCTGAAAGCCTTTGAGGAAAAAGAAGTAATTTAATGGACTAGAATGATGCATGATGTTTCACCCGCTGGGCTGGCGCTTGGGGGGCAGTGCTCCCCTCATGGCCGCCTCCAGTCAGGCTCAGCTGTCAGCACGGCTCTCCCTCACCCTCTCCTCTCTCTGCCCTGTTGCCAGGTCTTCTTGTGGGCACCCTGGATGTGGTGCTGGACTCCAGCGCCCGGGTGGCCCCTTACCGCATCCTCCACCAGACCCAGGACTCGCAGGTCTACTGGACAGTGGCATGCGGTAGGTGCCTTGAACCACCAGGGCTGCGGGGCAGGGCCTGACACAGAGAGGGAGGGGCTCAGCCCGCATTCCTGCATCGGCCGTGGCCTACTGGGAACCTGGTGCTGCCCTTTATTCAGACATCACGGGCCAGGCCAACATCCACCTTAGGAAGGCAACATGGCTATGCATGGATGCAGGGCAGGTGGGGGCAAGTGTCATGAAGCCCTGTGCCTTTCCAAGGGCTTAGCCCTGGGCAGTGTCCATGTTCTGCTAACCTTTTCTCAAAATGATACAGTTGATCATTTTTCATGTACTCCATAACTTTTTAATTCACCTACTCACCGACCCAATGGACATGGGTTTGGGTGGACTCCGGGAGTTGGTGATGGACAGGGAGGCCTGGCGTGCTTCTGTTCATGGGGTCGCAAAGAGTCAGACGTGACTGAGCGACTGAACTGAACTGGAAGCAGAAAGACATAAGACAAAGTAGTATATGGATCACTTGAAAATGTTGTGACCGGAGGCTCCTAGGAACTTGGCCCTCTAGCTCCCCTGGGAGCAGTATTGGCAAATTCTGCGTTCCAGGAAACTTTGTAGAACACAACCACTGTGAATAACAAGAATCAGCTGTCCTAAGAGAAAACAGCCGCTCTCCCAAGAGTCCAGGAGGAAGTCCCCTGGTCCTCAGCAGGACCAGCCTGGCTGAGGTCCCTGGAATAGAATAGCAGTCATAGCTGGCTCTCAGACAGCACTTCCTGCCTGCCAGGTATGGGAACCTCTCAACAACTCCAGAAGGTAGAACGTTGGTTTTCCCTATTTTAAAGATGAGGAAACTGGCCCAGAGGGGTTAGTAAACTTGCCCAAAGTCCCACAGAACTCTAGATCAGACCCAGAGCCGTCGTGTCCGCTGTGCTGAGTACCTCTCTGTGCTAGCAGTCACAGTGCCCCGTACCCCAAGATAGTGTTTCTCCTTGGAGACCTGAGGAGGGGTGATGAGAGTGTTCACAGCTGGACTCCAGCTATGGGGGCTTGGGGGGGGCAGTCAAGGGATTAGGTACCAGGGCACCCTGAGTGGGGCACTTGCAGGACCAAGAGGCTTCTGGAGGGGCGGGGCGCCCAGGGCAGTTGGTGTGTGCCTGGGCCAATGCTTCGTGCCGAATGGGTCCTTGAGGTGTTCATCTGTGTCTCAGGGTCTTCCTTCTCAGGGAGTGGATGGAGAGGGGGCAGTGGCAGTGAGAGCAGCCTCTCTGCGGGAAGAGAAGGCTGTGGTTGCGCCGGGGGCCCCTGTGCCCGTCTGCCTGTGCCCCTTTGTTTCTGCCCACGCGGCCCTTCAGCTCTCCAAAACCAGACCCCTGCTGACACCTGCTGCTGAACCTTGCCTCCTTAGCTTGCCATAAAGGACCTTTCCCCTTTAAATTTTAAGTTCTATTTCTGTTTTTCCAGAACTTTTTATGAATTATCTTTTTGATTCTTAGAGCACCTCGGAGACAGGTACAGGTATTTTCATTTTATAGAATGAAGCTGACGCACAGTTAGGTTGAGTATGTTGCCCAGAGTCACCTCACTGGAAAGTAACCAAACCATAATGCTAATCCAGGCTGTGCATACCCTCCACGAGTTGCTGGTCTGGTGGGAGAGCTACAAGGGGCTTCCCTGATAGCTCAGTTGGTTAAGAATCTGCCTACAATGCAGGAGACCCAGGTTCGATTCCTGGGTCAGAAAGATCTCCTGGAGAAGGAAATGGCAACCCAGTCCAGTATTCTTGCCTGTAGAATCCCATGGACAGAGGAGCCTGGCAGGCTGCAGTCCGTGCGGTTGCAAGAGTCAGACAGAACTTAGCAACTAAACCAGCACCAAAGGACTTTCAGGGTCTGTCTGCCTCATTTCTGTCTTCCTCCCCCAGCTCACACCTCTCCTTTAGCCAGACAAGACACTTGCAGTGTCTTTACCGCATCTGTCCTGGCTGATGTGCCCACAGCGTCCCCCAGCATCCACACGACCTCCCCCTGCTCTGTTGAGTCCCTGCCTAGATGCCGCATTCTATAGACACTTTCTCAGATTACCATGTACTGCTTCTCCCTCCCTTGGACTCGCCACGTCCCCACCAGCACTTTTGCACTGAAGGCTTGCTGCTCTCCCACCAGACCAGCAACTCTGTGAGGGTGCAGGCAGCCTGGATTGGCATTATGGTTTGGTCACTTGCCAGCGAGGTGACTCTGGGCAACATGCTCAAACTAACTGTGCCTCAGCTTCATCCTATAAAATGAAAATAACTGTACCTGTTTCTGAGGTGCTCTAAGAATCAAATAAGATGATTTACAGAAATAGCACTTAAAATTTAATTAGCTATTGTATTTTTTATTATCAGTACCTGGCATAGAGATAGAATAGTTTCAATATTTACTTGGTGCTAAATGATTTCCTAAAAGAAATCAGTCCTGATTATTCTTTGGAAGAACTGAAGCTGAAGCTGAAACCGCAATACTTTGGCCACCTGATGCTAAGAACTGACTCCTTGGAAAAGACCCTGATGCTGGGAAAGATTGAAGACAGGAGGAGAAGGGGACGACAGAGGTTGAGATGGTTGGATGGCATCACCGACTGAATGGACATGAGTTTGAGCAGGCTCCAGGAGCTGGCAATGGAGAGGGAAGCCTGGTGTACTGCAGTCCATGGAGTCTCAAAGAGTCAGACACGGCTGAGTGACTGAACTGAAATGAAGATCAAGTTGCTTTTAACTAATAATTCTTTTATGTGAATATATGTAAATATTTATAATTAAAGTGCAGACAGATCCACACAGGCATAGTGAACAAGATTCCTTTGTTTTAGGTTGCCAGCAATGCGTGTGAGAGTTGCGTCACATGCAAATTCAACTTTTACATTCAAATATGGGTTCTTAGTGAAAAAAGCAAAAAAGAACAAACTCTCTTCTCCTAAAGGCTAGTCTTTGGCCTCTCTGCACTAGGGAAAGGAGGCCGTAATGGATATGCAAAGAAAAATGAAGAAAATAATAATTCATGGATGATTCAGGAACTTCTATTTATGGTCACCTCTTGTTATAATCATCTGCTGTCATGCTTATCATCATGATTATCACTGTTATTGTATGGTTCTGGGTTTAATTGTCTTCACATGGACCTTCTCCCACAGACCCAGGAGAAAGGGTCTGTCCACGCAGTTGCTTGTTAGGGTGGTGAACTGCTTGCGTAAATGTAAAGAACCAAAAGAAATCAACCCCAAGCAAGACCGGCCGGACTGTGACTCTGGAAGACAGGGCTTGAGCAGGTACCTGGGCCAGAGGAGATGACAGGGATCAACTAGGCCTGGCCAGTACGGGGCCAGGACGGGGTCTTCAGCTGGCAGAACAGCTGCAGGCAGGCAGGGAAGGATGGGGTGACCAGGGATCGGGCGCCTACAGTCATGCTGAACTCGTGTCTTTGCTACCGCCCCCTCCATCCCGAGTGTGTGGGCCTTCCTGCAGTCACAGAAGCAGCTGGGCCTTCTGGGTGCCTGCAGTCAGCAGACTGTCCCAGGACACCGAAAAGGAAGTGGAGCCTCCACTCCTTTCCTTATGCTTGTGTGAATTCAGTTAGAAAAGAGTTCTCAAGTGCAAACCCCATGCCAAACATGAAAAATCCCCAAACTGGGGTGCCAGAGGGATAGGGGAGAGACTCGCCTCATCCTTTTACTTCTCCTCCTGAGGCCCCTTTTCCCAGTTCCCTGATGGAGGTGGAGGAAACAGCTGCCCCAGCCTTTGGGAATGGCACTGGGCCGCCTCTGAGTTTTTCCATTTCCACTGGGCCTGTGGTGCCCTCGAGGGGCCCTCTTCCTGAGGAGGCAGACACTGGGGGCCAGCTAGCAAGTAAAAGAGTCAAAGGGTTCCTGGAAGAGACAGGATCCTGTTGGGATGAGAACTCCGGGGAGAAGAAAGCAGTCAGAGGCCTGGATGGGGCATCTGGCTACAGAGAGAGGGAGGGGGCCTCTGGCCCAGCAAGAGACCAGCCAGCCAGGAACCTGGAGTCCTGCAGGAAGCTCCAGCTGCCATCTCTGGAGGCCTAAACTCTCAGGAGAACCGCAGTCACTTATACCAAGCCTGACTGTGTCTGGCTAATCACCTACACGTGGAAGACCATGTTAAGTCCTTTTGTCTCGAAGAAAAGTCAGCAAGCAAATCTGCAAGTGTACGAACTGTTTCTGGGAGGACACATAACAAATTAGCAGTCACTCTTGCACTTGGTGTTAGAGCGAAATTAAGGCTTTATTTTTTCCGTGACTCTGTAATTCTGTCTGAATGTTTTTATTTTGTTTTTATCAGGACCCTTTATGACTTGTGTTATATATATATATGCACACACATACATATATATATGGAAAGAGTAAACAGGTGAAAGATAGTAATCAGTCTTGTATAGCAAATTAGGTCACCCATTTTAAACTCTCTCTGGGTTTATGTTTAAGGCCTGGTGATTTTGTAATTTTCCTTTTCTTTATTCCACCAAACCTCCCCTAGGTTCTTCCCGAAAAGAGATCACAAAACACTGGGAATGGCTGGAAAATAACTTACTCCAGACGCTCTCCATCTTTGACAATGAGGAAGACATCACCACCTTCGTCAAGGGCAAAATACACGTAAGGCTCACTCTCCAGTAGGTTCTGACTCCCTGCTTGGGGCTAGCAGCATCCACCATGTCATCCTCTGTAACCTGCAGACAACGTGGTACAGTTTTTCCCTCCATTAAGCAGAGGTGGAATGAAGGGTCTGATCCTGCTCTCTTGGTATTGAAAGGGGCAGCCCAACTCATTGTATGCAGGCCTCACCTTCTGGGCAGCCACCAGAGTCTGACTAAGCGTAGCTGGCGGTTCCCACTCCCTTAGAGAGGGTTAGAGCAAATATGCAGATATACAACTCTGTGTCCAGTTCCTTGGCCAACAGAGGAAGAAGCTGGAAGTGGCAGAATAACATGAAGTATATCTCTATCATAAAGCTAACATTACTTCAAAATGCACAGATGTTTTGACCCAGTAGTTCCATTCCTTGGAATTTACCCTAGAGTGTGTTCAAATGTGCAGAAAGACATCAGGATGTTCCCTGCAGCATTGTCAGGGAGCAGTGCTGGAAAAAAGGCTGGAAACAGTGCCTCCCAGTCCTGTGGTAAGAGGGAAAGCAGCTGTTCTTTCCTTTGATGATCAAGAGTGATCATACTTGCTAACATAGTACTTACTATTTTCTATATGAATATTGTGCTGAGCACCTTATATTCAGGGGGCTTGATCAGTCATATGTGATATTTTTAGTGGGACATTTTACAGGTAGCAAAATAATTATTAATGTGTAAAAACTTATCACAGCGATGTTTAGATTGTTTCCCCTTTAGCGGATAATTAGCATAATGAGCATCTGTCTGAGAAGGTATGTGTGTGTGTCTGCCTTTTTTTCTTTCTGGTGGTTTATTGCCTTGGGTTAGATTCCTCAGAGGGCCCTTACTAGGTCAGAGTTTATGATACAAACTTGCTTTGGGCAAGCCCTTGTGACTTCATAATGCCAGAACTTCCTAGACCTGGGCAGCTAGCACCGAGAGTTCCTCAGCAGTTCTCTGTGTACCTTGGGGTTAGTTAGGATAGGACGCCGTTCTAGCTCCAGGAAACTAGGCAAAGAGAGCAGAGGCAAGTCTTCACTCCCCTAATGAACCAGCTGGGCAATAATAATAATGACAACAACATGGAATGTTTCCCTTATGCCAAGCCCAAACAAACTAATCAACAAAACAGAACAAGAAAAAAATGGAAATTAGAAAATGTTGAGATGAGGGGGTTCCCTGGTGACTCAGTGGTGCAGGGTCCAGTGCAGGAGACACGGGTTTGATCCCTGGGCCAGGAGGACTCCACATGCCACCGAGCAGCTGAGTCCGTGCACCACAGCTATTGAGTCTGTGCTCTAGAGCCCCGAAAGCTCACCTGCGGAGCCTGCGAGCTGCAGCTGCTGAAGCCCACCCACCCTAGAGCCTGTGCTCCCCGACAGGAGGGGCCGCTGCAGTGGGTGGTCCTCACGGCTCAGCCCAGGAGTTGCCCCTACTCACTGCAACTAGAGAACAGCCCACACAACAAAACCCAGGGCAGCCAAAAATAATTCGTTAATTAAAAATTATTTTTTAAAAAAGAGAAAATACTGAGGGAATTCCCTGGCAAGCCAGTGGTGAGCACTCACCACTTTTACTGCTGGGACCCTGGTTTAACCTCTGGTTGGAGAGCACCGTGCAAGATGCACGGTGCCACAAAAGAAAAAAAAGAGAACTGGACAGTTATAGAAATACTACTGTATATCAGAATTTGTGAGATGTAGTAAAAGCAGCACTCAGAAGGAACTGTAGAGTCTTAAGTTTTAGGTTTTATAATGATGTGATAAAAAAGAAAGATGGGAATTAGTGAGCCAAGTGTCAATTCGGTAAATTAGAAGAGTTCCAGAGAAACCAGGAAATTAGAAAGATGGAAATACAGTTATCACAGAAAGATTTACTATTCACCAAAGACTCTACTATTCACCAGATTATAGTTGGCATTTTTTAGCAGGAAAATATTTTTTAATTAAGATAGGTACCTTGTTTTTTAGACATAATACTATTACACATTTAATAGACTACAGTACAGTGTAAACATAACTTCTATATGCACTGTGAAACCAAAAAAATCGTATGACTTGCTTATATGTGCTTTATTGCTGTGGTTCAGAACCACACCAACCGTATCTCCAGAGTATGCCTGTACCAAAAGGAAGAAGTTAATTTCCTGGGAAATAAAGAAATGATACAGAAGAACAACAAGTCAAAAACAGGTCTAAAATATAAACAAACCTGTGGCAAAAGTGATACAGGACAAAAGAGAAAAACCTCAAGTGTTGGGAATGAAATATAATAGCATCTATTAAAGAAAAGCAGAGTTTAAAAAAAAGAGAGAAAATGCCATAAACAGGTTTGCAACCGTAAGTTATAAGAATTAAGACAAGATGAACACTATTAAAATAATGTTTTGGTTTCCAGTTGCTATTGTAACAAGTTACCATACACTTAGTGATCTAAAACAGCAGAAGTTCTTCGGGCTTCCCTGGTGGCTCGGTGGTGAAGAAACCGCCTGCCAGTGCTGGATACGCGGGTTCGATCCCTGGTCGGGGACTGTGTGCTGCCACCATTGAGCCTGTGCAACAGAGCCGGGAAGCCACCGCTACTGAAGCCGTGCGCTCGGGAGCCCGTGCTCTGCAGCAAGAGCAGCCGCTACAGTGAGGGGCTCGGGTACCGCAGCCGCGGCCGAGGGAGTAGCTCCCGCTCACACAGCTGGAGAAAAGCCCGACAGCGGGAAGACCCAGGACAGCCAAACGTTTTAGAACACTGATTTTAAGTAAGCGCACGTTTCTAATCTTACAGTCCTGCGTGTCAGAAGTCTGAAATGAGATCTCATAGGCTAAAATCAAGGAATTGACAGGACTGATTCTTGGAAGCTCCGAGGGGAGAATCCACTTCCTTACCTTTTCCAGCTTTTAGGAACCTTGTAGGGCTTCCCTTTACTGACTCAGCAGTAAAGAATCCACCTGCCAATACAGGAGACACAGGTTCAATCCCTGGGTCAGGAAGATCCGCTGGAGAAGGAAATGGCAACCCACTCCAGTATTCTTGCCTGGGAAATCCCATGGACAGAGCAGCCTGGCGGGCTACAGTCCAAGGGGTTGCAAAGAGTTGGACACAACTTAGAGACTAAACAGCAACAACAGGAGCCATGTATTTCGTAGTTCTCCGTCCTTTCTCTTTAATGCCAGCAGCACTGACGTCTTGATTGACTTGTCTAATCAATTAGTACCTCCCTCTCAACTCTTCTGGGAACTGGGATGTAACATCTTTAGTATGTTAGTCTCTCGATCATGTCCAGTTCTGCAACCCCGTGGACTGTAGCCCTCCAGGCTCCCCTGTCCATGGAGACTCTTCCAGGCAAGAAGACCGGAGTGGGTTGCCATGCCCTTCTCCAGGGGAACATCTTTAGGGGGGCTGTTATCTGATCCGCCACATAATAGAACTTAAACTGAGACAAAGGAATAGAAAACTCGAATATGCCTAAAACTGTTAAAGAAGTTAGTGGTTTAAAATCTCCCCAGTGGTTGTTACAGTGCATTTCTGTCAGCTAGCACACAGGGTCCTAGTCCTGTGAGCCAGGCTGTTCATTCCCGTCGGGGGGCACCATTACCCGATCAGAGGCCAGTGGGAATGCAGAGAAAGATGCAAAGGGTCAAAGCCCCTTTGCCCCCTGCTTGGGGCTCTCCCAGGTGCAGCTGAAAGAGCGGGGGCCACCCACTGAGACCCAGGAAGGGGCCTAAAGGCCAAGGCGCTGTGAAGGTCCATCAGCTGTCTGGCGCTCACCATTCCGCCGGGGGGCCCCTTCTCCAACCTCCCAGTAGGCGCATTAGGGCAGCAGAAGACAAAGTGGGGGCCTTGGTAGTGAGGGGGGTGCTCAGCAGAGCTCGCTTCTGCAGCAGTGCTCTGGGGAGGTGGAGAGGCCGCTTGAGAGAGAGGTGTTGGGGTTGCAGTTACAGTGGGGCTGTCTGTACTGAAACGGAGGTGCTGCTCTTGGGCCCTCACCCCAGCTCCTGGCTGTTTCTCCTACTTGTGGATGCAGGGACGTGAGGCTGCGGGGAGACTGAGTGGAAGCGGCAGTCTGGGCCACATCACTTGCCCTGAGTTCTGTTAGCTTATCGAGTCGTCAGTCTCCCTGGAAGATCTGTGTGTACGTTTTGAGCCAGATGTACTAAGACTCTGTTGTACCCCGAGGAGATTTGGTTCTGTGGCCCAGGGGGATATCTCTGGGCACCCTGAGCCCAGGAAAGATGCTGGCGGGACACAGCACTGACACACCCTGAGCTGGGTGGGCCCTGCAGCTGGCCCAAGGGCCTTGAGCAAGGGCCAGAGGCAGTAACCACCTGGTGTGGGGAGGAAGGGAAGTGTCAGATACAGAACATCCTTCGGGACACTGGCATGAGAAATGCCCATCATAGAACAGTGCCACAGCAAGATCCCATTTGGGCAAAGAAAGAAGGGAAAGAGCAGGTTGTGTGTATTTGCTTAAAGGTGCATCAATGCCAGCCTGTTTGGGAGAAAATCAGCAAAGTGGCTACAACAGCAGAGGAGATGGAGACTCCCTTCTCACTGAACTCCCTTTTCTACTCTTTGCAGTTGTTTTGTATGTATTATATTTTTCTGGTATTTACATTAAAATAACTAAAGTGTAAATTTGAAAGCCTTTGCTCTGACCCAGTAGAGAAAAATGGCTCGGGGAGGTAGGGGCTCGCCTGCTTTGCGTGGCCGGAGCAGCTGTCACATGGTCAGTGTCCAGGAGCCCCGCGCGTGTGCCCCTGGCTGATTGCCTGTGTCCTCCTCCAGGGCATCATCGCAGAAGAGAACAAGAACTTGCAGCCCCAGGGAGACGAGGACCCTGGGAAGTTCAAGGAGGCCGAGCTGAAAATGAGGAAGCAGTTCGGGATGCCCGAGGGGGAGAAGCTGGTCAACTACTACTCCTGCAGCTACTGGAAGGGTCGTGTGCCCCGGCAGGGCTGGCTCTACCTGACCGTCAACCACCTCTGCTTCTACTCCTTCCTGCTGGGCAAGGAGGGTGAGTGCAAGCAGCAAGGCTGTTTCCTGCATCACTGCCCACCCTCCCTGCCCAGCCTCCAGCTGGTGCTAGCCTCCTCCTCCACACTCACCATCCACCTCGCCTCTAGAAAGTGCACCCCCTCCTCAGACTTCCTGAGGGCTCTGCCTCCTTGGCCCCCAGGTCTTCTGTCCCCACATAACCAGCAGAGTCTCCCCAGAACACAGTCACCCATGAGCAGAATGCCCAGACGTGCGCCAAACATCACCTGGCCCTTGGGGGCTTCTGTCTGCATCAGCCAGCACAGTTGTTCACATCGTGGCTTTGAACAGGGCCTCCCCTCTTTCACGTAGAACATACCAGGTCATCCCTGAGCAGCTCCGGGTTACATGGGGCCTTGGATGTGTGCCTCTGCATCCACTTGCCCTCCCCCAGGAAGCCCTGGCCTCAGGACAAAGGGCAGATGCCCAGCCCATGCCCTCTGCTGCCATGTCACCCCCGGAAAGCAGCCCCAAGGCTTCAGCTGCTCTCAGTGTTCCCTTTCCCGGGCCCAGCAAGGCCAGCGGCCAGCCATGCACACACTTGTCCCAGCCTCACCTGCCTCTCTACCACCTGCACATCTGCCCCTGAGGCAGGGGCCAGTGTCCTCTCTGTGCTGTTTGCACCATACTGTGACTTGTTCCCGCAGCAGCACACTCCCCCACCTGGAGCTTTTCAGGCCCCTGGCTCAGCTCACTCACCTTTGCTCACTCGTTCCTGTCATCCTCCAGCCATTGTGTGGACAAACCCAGAGGGTGCTTGGCACTGGGAGCTGGGTCAGCCCAGCGAGCCGGGCTCAGGCCTGGGGTCAGGCAACAAATGCTGCGTGCTGGCCCCCGCGGCTGCTGGGCACAGGGGGGAGTCAGGGGCAGCCTGCCCAGCCCTGCAGCGGGCTTGCCCTCCTGCTGTGTCTGTCCAGTGAGCCTGGTGGTGCAGTGGGTGGATGTCACACGGCTGGAGAAGAACGCCACATTGCTCTTCCCTGAGAGCATCCGCGTGGACACCCGGGACCAGGAGCTCTTCTTCTCCATGTTCCTCAACATCGGGGAGACCTTCAAGCTCATGGAGCAGCTGGCTAACCTGGCCGTGCGGCAGCTGCTGGACAGCGAGGGCTTCCTGGAGGAGAGGGCACCGCCCAGGCCGCCGCGCCCACACAGGAACATCTCGGCGCTGAAGCGGTGTGTCAGCACCCCTCCCCCGCCCCCCATTCTCCACCCCCAGTGGGGACCGCCCTCCTCCCCTGGCACAGGCATCCTGTGTGACAGAGAAGGCCTCAGTGCACCCCACTCAGGGAGCACAGCCGCCCCCAGGCCCCGGGAGAGCGCCCCGCGCAGGTCTGAGGCCCCTGCCACTCAGGGAACCAGCAGACCGAGGAGCACGTTGCTGGGCCGGCCCCTCCAGAGCAGCTCAGTCTGTGCTTCTCCGTGGCCGCTCCCGGGGCCACTCGGAGGCCAGCCCAGAGCTCAGAGACCGCCTGAGTGAGTGTCGCCCCTGTGCTCAGAGACTGCAGTCTAGGCCCAGACTCTGGGGGGCACCGTCTGGCAGAGTGCTGTCCGAGTGGTCTCAGAACCTCTGGGAAGAAAACCAGCAGGGCCGGGCTTGGCAGTCTCTGGCACTGTCCTCGAGGGTACCCACCAGGCCCGGCCAAGCTGCTGGCCACTCCCTAGGGGCTGGGGGGAAGAGACGTTCACAAGGGTTGGTCCCCCCAGGGGCGAGCAGCAGGCTGCCGGGCCCCTGCCTCACACCGTCACAGGCCCAGCGAGGCTGTGTTTCTGTTAAACAACAGCACCCTGTTTCACGCTTTTTGAGGTTTTTTGGTCCAAGCCACTCCACACTTGGGATCTTAGTTCCCCAACCAGGGATTGAGCCTGCCGCCTCTGCAGTGGCAGCTCGGAATCTTAACCCCTGGACTGCGGCCCTAGCACCCTGTTTCCGTCTTAACTCCACACCTGCCTGTCGGGAGGCCCCGTCTGGGTTTCCCACTGGGGCTGGGTCTTCCCAGTAAGAAGCCGCAGGGTGGGCACGGGCATCTTCTGGGCACACCAAGCGTGCTGTTTGTTGACCGCTCCTCTGCTGACCACACAGCTGTCCACATTTTCCTACTGGATCATCCCGTGTACATGTTTTATTGAACTCTGAGATCCGGGAGGACCCCCACGAGCCTGAGGCCAGTGTGGGAGCCAAGGACACAGGGCCCCCTCGTGAGGGTATCAGCCCTAAGTCTCGTCCCCTTGCCTACCCCCAGAGACCTGGACGCTCGAGCCAAGAATGAGTGCTACCGTGCCGCGTTCCGGCTGCCCAGGGACGAGCGCCTGGACGGCCACACGAGCTGTACCCTGTGGACCCCGTTCAACAAGCTGCACATCCCTGGCCAGATGTTTATCTCCAGCAACTACATCTGCTTTGCCAGCAAGGAGGAGGACGCTTGCCACCTTATCATACCCCTGCGGGAGGTGAGCCCTACGTCCTCGCCAGCTCTCCCCTGACCTGCCAGGGCACTGGGCAGGTGCCCGGCCTGGGAAGCCCCTCAGGATTTGGTGGCATGGGTGCCGAGGGCGCTCGGTTCAGCACCTCCCTGAGTGCCTGTCCTCTGCTGCACCCCCTGGGGGGTAGGGTGCACGGGATGCCTGCTCAAGGGGCAGCCTCACCTGGTGGGAAGGCAGGGTAGGCTTCGGCCTGCCAGCAGAGCTCACACTGCCACACAAGGAAGCCTCGAAAAGGACCCACTGGGTCAGAGCCCAGCGGCCGCCTGCAGGTGAGTGTCCCTTAGTCCTGCCTTCTTGGCTCTTCCAGTTGGACTTTGGTATATCCTGCTTTGGCTGGGCCTGGAGGACGCTGACTGTGTACCACCTCCATCATGTCACTCTCAGGGGCCCCCTCCCCGACCCCCTCCTGACACCTGCCTTGGCAGGGTCTCAGGCTCTAGCAGACTCATCAGAAGTCAGCTCTTAACCTTTCAGGAGGAGGGTCAACTCTCACCTGTAAGCTGGCTCTTAACCTGTCACAGATATTTTTTTTCTCTAGTTTCTTGGACTCCCAGAGTGACTCTCGTGGAAACAAGGCCATTTGTCCTGTGCTGCAGTGAAGGGTGTAGATAGTGAGGGAGAGCACCCCCCTCCACCACCCAGACAGAAGGCCCAGACCCTGAGGTCAAGGATAGATCCCAGCAAGGCATGCTGGCTGTTTAATTACTGAAGCACAGTGAGGTTCTTAAGTTGTAACCCAAATCACGGTAGTTTGATTCTGTTTAAAACAGAACAACGGGACCTCCCTGGCCTTTGTACAAAGCCCTGAAGTTGTGGGTATAGTCGTGAATAGTGTGAGGTGCTATGCTGCCTCAGTTTCCCCAAAGGAAGTCAGAGGCAGAGACTTAAAGGAGCCAGAGCTCCAGGCCAAGGGCCTCAGGGTGGTGCCGGGCCCCACACTCCGTTTGGCGCTAGGCCTGTGGGTTTCTCCCGGCTGCTGTACTGACCTGACCCTGAGGTCTCGGGGCTGGCTACAGACTCATCTTAAGCCCAGCTCTACTTCAGAGGGGTCCTGACATCCCTGACATCAGAGAGCTCTGGCTAAACCAGGAAGCTCTTGGAATGTGCCTCTGCAGCTGGTCAGGATGGAGGCTAGGTCACTTCAGTCATGTCCGACTCTGTGGGACCCCATGGACTGTAGCCTCCCAGGCTCCTCTGTCCATGGCATTCTCCAGGCAAGAATTCTGGAGTGGGTTGCCCTGCCCTCCTCCAGGGGATCTTCCCAACCCAGGGATCACACCCTATCTCTTATTAGTCTCCTGCAGTGGCAGGCGGGTTCTTTACCACTAGCACCGCCTAGGGCCGGTGAGCCAAAACTACTGAGCCTGCACACGAGAGATGCTACCACGGTGAAAAGCCCCTGCTCGCCACAGCTAGAGGAAGTCTGTGAGCAGCAGCAAAGACCCAGCACAGCCAAGAGTTAGTTAATTTTTTTAAAACAGAACTGGGCCCATGACACACATCAGGAAGTGTCAAGGGAGTGAGTGCTCAGGAGGGGAACGACTGCTCGCTTCACCTTAGGACAGGGGCAGGACTGTCAACCTTGGGGGAGCTGATCAGGGAGCAGCTGGGCTTCCCGTTCTGCGTCATCCCCCTCGGGACGGTCTTCCGAGGATGACACTCATCAGCAGTTGAGAAGACAGGACTCAGACGTGAACAGGACGCACCCAGCCGCGAGTGGCAGAGCCCTGCCCCCCCCCCGCCCCATGCCCATAAGGCAGCCTAAGCCCACCGTGCTCTCACCTTCACAAAACCACGCAGCTTTATATGCAAGGTGCGGACCCCCAAATGGTGTTTTTGGCTCCTCAGGTGACCATTGTCGAAAAAGCTGACTGCTCCAGCGTCCTGCCCAGCCCTCTGTCTATTAGCACCAAAAGCAAAATGACCTTTCTGTTCGCCAACCTGAAAGACCGTGATTTCTTGGTTGAGAGGATCTCTGACTTCCTCCAGAAGATGCCATCCAAGCCATCAGGTAGCAGCCGAGCAGAGAGGAAAGCCAGCATTGTGGACGCAGCCCCCGAGGTGAGAGGGCCCCCCAGAGCAGCGGGGCGGGAGCAGGGGCAGGAGGAGAGCCCAGGTACCTGCCTGGGGCCTTGGGTGGAGAGGGCCCCCCTTGGCGCTGCTGGAAAGCCTCACCCGACCCCAGTCTCAGGAGTCCTGGCCATGCACACAGGGCCCAGGGTCTCAGACCTCTCTGTACCCCAAGACTCCCTCAAGTCATCCTGCTTGCAGCCAGTCATACTCCGCATGAGACGCCGTCTCTGCCTGGACCTTTGTCACTGTCCGTCGTGGACTTTTCCTACACCGAGAGCTGCGCTGTTGAGGCCTGCCAGCTTGGGTTTATTTACCTGGCATTTCTCCCTTCAGTCTTTCCTACAGGGTTACCTTTCACTGCAGTCTCCTTACTGCACCAGCAGTATTGATAATTCTTTAGCATCAAATACTTATGTTACGGGCTTCCCTGGTGGCTCAGCTGGTAAAGAATCCGCCTGCAATATGGGAGACGTGGGTTCGAATCCTGGGTTGGGAAGATCCCCTGGAGGAGGGAACAGCTACCCACTCCAGTATTCTGGCCTGGAGAATTCCATTTCTGTGTAGTCCATGGGCTCACAAAGGGTTGGACACACCTGAGCGACTTTCCCACTTGTGTTTACATTTCCCCAGCTGCACATGTACTTTTTACAGTTGGTCAGATTTGAGTTGAGGTACACATGGATCATAGATTTGTTGCAGCTGATTGCTGTAATCTCTTTACAGGTTTCTGCTCCCACCTCTTTCTCTCTCTGCCTCTCTCTCTTTTCTTGCAATACTGTATTGAAGGAATTGGTTGTGCTGCGGAGTTTCTCGCAGCTTAGTGTTCGCCGATTGCCTCCCCTGCAAGAGTTCTCTTGTGCCCTATTTCTTGTAACCTGGTGGTAGAGTGGTGACATCCAGCTCGACTTTTGATTTAATTGTTTATGTTGCTGCAAGTGGGGAGCAGGCACTTGTGGGCAGGATTGAGGCGCTGCATACTTCCACCAAGAGGCGTACGATACCTGGTTATTTGCTGTTACCGGTCATTGACAATATCGCCTAAATAAGTCATTAGGTAACTCATTAGGATTGCAAATGGGAGCACTTTTAATTTTGTCGTTTCTTCTGTTCATTAGCTGGAATACTTTAGTAAAGAGAAACTGACCTTCATCATCTATTTGGTCATGCTGAGGCACAGTTCATATAGAAAAGGCAGAATAAATCCCTGATTTTTTTTTATTCACCCGTTGTTAAAATGACAAGTTGGTTTTCTAGTATCCTCCAAGTGTGACCAGTTCACTTTTTGTGTTTTACTTTTTAGTATGATTATGAACTTAAACATGTTTAAGCAGCTCGATTTGTTTCAGCTCAGGACAGTTTTTATCCTCATCCTGTCTGTGACCAGATGACAGTTATTCAGGTGGCATGCGTCCTTCTGACATTACCGTGGCCTTGTTTGATCACTTCCTTCCTTCTCGGTATAACAAGATGTATGTGCTGTTGTCGGTCTAGATTTGTGAAAACGCTAGGAGAATCCATATAAAAATCGACCCGTGTGGCAGCTCCAGGGAAATCAGGAGCTCTGGCGTTGCGGGGCCTACATTCCCACGAGGTAGCACTGGAGCCATAGATTTTCCACCCCTGTAATCAGTGCTCAGTAAACTGTTAAGGAGGTAAAGAATGGATGGGAAGGGAGCGGGCAGAAATCAGTGCATGTTGGAGACTTTAAGAAAGTTCCTTAGAGGAGGCTGGGCTTGATCTGCGATTTCAAGAAATAGTGAGGTTGGTCTGGTGGAAGGGGATGTGAGCAGGAATGTCGAACTGCCTTTTCAAGGCCCAGTGCCACGAATGACAGAACCTGACCGGCCAGACCAAGCTTGGCCCCACTTCCCCTTCTGAGCACCTGCCCTCCCCAACACATTTTATTGCATCCCTGATAGGTGTCAGATACTCTTCTAGGCACTAGAAATAGAACTGATTAGACAAAATTCATGCCCTTTTAGAGCTCATATTCTACCGAGAAAGACAAGTCAGTAAGGAAATAAACATTAAATATGTCAGGTGGCAGTAAGGGCCATGGGAAAAATAAAACAGGATAAAAGGATCAGTATTGCCGGGGGACAGGAGAACTCTATCAAATGGTACTTGAAAGAAGTAAGGGACCAGCCATGACGTGTCTGGGGAAAGGGTATTTGAGGCAGAGGGAATAGTAGATGCTAAGGCTTGCAGGCAGGGTTGAGCTCGGCACAGGCCGCTGAGCGGAGACAGGGCTGAGGCCGTGAGATGAGAGAGGGAGTGGGAAGCCAGAGGGCACAGAGCCCAAGGCCTTTGTAAGCACGTAGCCTTGACTCTGAGCGAGGTGGGAGCTGGCGGAGTTTGGGCTGGAGGAGGGACGTGCTCTGTCTGTGTTGTCAGAGCTGCTCTGGCTGCATGTGGAAAATGGAATAGAGGTGCAGTCGTCAGTACAGGAGCCACGACGGCTCCTGAGCACCTGAAAGGCAACCAGCCCATACTGAAATGTGCTCTAAGCATAAACTACACACCAGAGGTAGAAGACCCAGGAAAAAAAGAAGAGAGTCCAACAGAGAGAGAGAGAAAAATAGAGTCAAGAGAAGTGAGAAAAAACTGAGGCAAAGAAGACCTGATTTCTGGGTGACATAGCTCCCTAGAAAAGGAAACGAAAGCCACGGAACAGCAACTGACAGCAACTGTGGTTTAAGACAGGTTTTCTGAATATGAAAGAACTTAAACCTGCCTGGGAGAAAAGCATCTTGTGCATCTGGGAAACCAATATGAAATAGGATGAATACGTATACACTGGGATATAATCTAGTAAAACTATGGGGCTCTAAAGATTAAAAAATTCTGCTGCACCACCAGTCAAGAAACACCAAGTCATTTATGAAGGAATGAAAAATGGAGAGGCATCAGATATTTTCATAGCAACATTTTATACCAATAGGGCAACATTTTTAAAATACACAGTAAAAAATGCTGTGGTCTCAGGATTTTCTGTCTGGGAAACTGACGCTCAGGTATCAAGACCGCAAGCCATCAGGAACATGCAGGAAATCAGGGAAGCCACCAGGTTTTGATGAGTCTAGTACTGAACAACCTCAGACAACCAAGAAACAACCAGAGAGGCTTTGGCAGGCGGCCTGGTGGGAGCGTTGAGTGTGTGTATATGAGGCGGTAGATACAAGACAAGGAGAAGGCGACAGGACACGTGGGATTTTGTATGCCCTGACAGCACGGAGTACAATGAAAACACAACACCAGAAAGTATGGAAAGTAGAATAAGCTCACTGACTGCCTTTTTAAGTAAGAACAAAAGTCTGTCGCTCTGAATTATATATCGGCAGGGAAAAGGATGGAGCAGGGGAAGACAGAGCTACTGGCCAATTTCATATTGTCGTCCCTAGGAGGCAGTCCAGTGTCTAAAAACAGGGGGCCCAGGGTGTTAGATAAAGACATCATTAGGATGAAGGTAATTGTTAGAACGTAAAGGTACACTTTCTGACACTTTCTCAAGAAAAAAAAGGAGAGGAAGAGGGAAAGATACAGTGAATTTAGGCAGCTCTTTCCAGAAGCTTTGCAGAGAGGCCAGCTGAGAACCACAGGGGTGCCTTCAGGGCCTGACTTTGTAATCAGAGAGTGACATATATGCCCTAAAGTGCATGGACCCTAAGGGCATAGCTTGGTACACTTTCTCAAAGTGGACACAGCACGTGAGCACCATCCAGATAAAGAACAGGCAGGGCTTGTAGGGACACCAGCAGGATTTCTGTACTGATGGTAACGAGTCCAGTGGAGAGGGGGTATCTTCTACGCGTGCCAGAAGATGCTCCTCGAGGCCAGAGCAGTGGGATCTTGGGCTCAAGGGGAGGGAGACTTGGGCCTGGTGTGCACAGCCTCAGATGCGGGAGAGTGGGCCGGCGGGAGTGACTGGGGATGGCCGTCGAATTGCTCATCCTTCTGCGTGCTCAGAGAAATAGCTGGCTGTAGAGGTGAGGAAGGCAGGTGTTTTGCGAGGCTGGAGCTGGAAGAATGGGTAAGACAGTTACTGAGGGGAAGGAGAGAGAGACTGGAATAGGAAAACACAGGATTCCTAGGCGTGGGCTTGGGCTCCCCATCACCCCAGGAACCTGTCTGTCATGAGGTATGGTTATCGCTGAGGTCACATCCTCCAGTCAGTCTCCTTTCCAGCACTGAGATTGATTCTCTGCAGTGCTCTGAGGCCTGAAAGTCCGTCTGTGTCCTTGTCTCTGCTGAGAGCCTCAGGCCAGGAGCAGAAATCTCTGCATCAGGATGCTTTCAGTCTAGGGTCTTGCCCCTAGATTCAGACAGTTTGTCTTGAAAATATATTTGTAGTTGATCTAAAGTCCATTTTGAAAACACCAGCCATGGGCAGAGGGACAGACCAAGGATGTGAGAGAAAGAAGAAAGTGAAAGCCACTCATTCGTGTCCGACTCCTTGCGGCTCCATGGGCACAGTCCATGGAATTCTCTAGACCAGAATACTGGAGTGGGCAGCCTTTCCCTTCCCCAGGGGATCTTCCCATGGATGTGAACCTCACAAAATTTTCTCTATTTTTCTCCTTTTTGTTAAAAACATTTCTACTGAGCTAAGCTTGACGTACATATTGAAAGAGTACGGTTTGATGAGTTTAGAATACGTTCCCTGTGAAGCAGTCACAGCTGTGGCCCCTGTGTAGGGAGCATCCAGTACCCCTGCTACGTACCAGATGGACCACGGCCGGTGGGGTCAGAGCTGATGAGCACAAGGGCGGAAACGCAGCTCTGACCAAAGCATGCAGGGCTCACTGGCCACACACTCAGCTGCCTGTCAGCAGAGCTGGGCTCTCTCTACTCGATGTGGCTTTCAGCCAGGAGGTTGTCATCCCCAGTTGTGTGACCCCAGGATGGTGGCGCCACCCTCTGCATCCTCCTTGGCTTGTCCTGACATTCCCCGCAAAGTGACCGACACAGTACCTGCAAGCCCCTGAGCCCAGGGGGCGGGAAATACTAATTAGCTTGTGGCCACCACCCCAGGGTTCAGCGGATTCCACAAAGTGTGGGGCCATGAGTAGAGTGAGATGTGCTGTGTCCCCCCAAAAATTGGGAGCCTCTGC
Source organism: Antilocapra americana (assembly GCA_007570785.1). NCBI lineage: Eukaryota > Metazoa > Chordata > Mammalia > Artiodactyla > Antilocapridae > Antilocapra > Antilocapra americana. Next base: position 13,250,609 of record ML663012.1, on the reverse strand, counting down.
TGGCAGAAGAAGTGGATTCAGGGCAGCCAGTGACTGGTGTCCATCCAAGAGCGGTGTTGTTCCCACTGGTAGGCGGGGAGGGAGCTGAGGGGAGGGCAGAAAGTGTGGACTCTGGCTCCGGCCTACCTGACCCTGGGCTCTGGAGCAAGCTCCCCACACAGACCATCGCCTGTGACCGTGCACTCACCTTGAAGTCAGGGGCCTGCAGGTAGAACCCAGGCCACAAGTAGGGGACAGATGTCTGTTGTCATCTACACTGTACTTGAAGGGTCCTGAGAACTTACTCTCTAGCCCTGCTGGGTGGGGACTGGGGGCCGCATTTCCAGAAAGCCAGGGAAGAACCCTGATTATCAGGGCTTCCTTCTAGGCCTTTGTCCCTGGTGTCCCTCTTTTTTTCTCGCAGCCCCAAATGCCCCCCAGTATATTCCCAGAACCCCCCAGGATCCGTTTCTCTTGCTGTTTGGCCGATTGCCCCTGGGGAAGGGTCTCCAGCCCTACCAGGGACCTGTTGCCGGTTAGAGATGGCCCACAGGCAGGGACTCCCCACACACACAGCTGGTTCTAGGTCTGTCTTTCATCTCCACCTCCTGGAGCCCCAGCATCCTTGTAAGGAGAGCCAGGTGTCCCAGAGTGCTCTTTCCCGATGAGTCCCACCCAAGCTGGTCACTGTGGCCATGGGCCCCATGGGGTTCGGGGCCCGAGGACAGCCGTCTCTCCAGGGGTCAGCGGGGTCTGCACCCTGAGGCTGGAGTGGGAGTAGGTGCTCCCCAGGAGCACCCATGAGTGTTGCCCGTCAGGCCCTAGTAGGGGACGGAGTTCAGCAGAACTCTCCTTGGGGCTGCTTCTCTCTTGGCCCTGACCTCACGGAGAGAGGGTCTGACGGGATGGGCCCCAGAGCCTGCCCTGGTGCCCGAGGACCGTGCAGGCGTGTGTGCAGCCGGAGAGGAGGCAGGGCTGGGCCGCCTCGTGACCTCCTGCTTTCCCCAGCACGACGGCCCCGCGGGCCATGGCGTGGCTCCCTTGCTCACTGCCTTCCCTCCTGTGTTCTATTTTCCAGCCTTCCCCAGCCCCCCAGGAGGTGTCAGAACAACCTGCCAGCCCGACCTCGCCCCTCGGGGGCCTCCAGGGGTGCCGTGCCCAGGAGGCGCCCACCGCCTCCCAGGGCCTGCTCAAGCTCTTCCAGAGAAACACGCCCATGGAGGACCTGGGTGCCAAGGGGGTAAGCCCAGGCAGGGAGCTCTGCCACCCTGCAGGCCCTGCCGGGAGGTGGTGTCTGCAGCCCTCAGGTAACCCTGCGCAGTACCCGGGCACACCCTGCCTGACCTGTGCAGCAGAGCTGACCCTGGGCTTCTGACTGCCCGCGGAGTCCCACAGGCCGCCTGAGGGCAGTGCCATGTGCCCAGCACCCCCAGCCCTTGGAGCAGAGGTGGTGGCACCAGGCCCCAGCACCTGGGTCACCCCCGTGAGCCCCCTGTTTGTGGCTCCCCCAGGCCAAGGAGAAGATGAAAGAGGAGTCGTGGAAGATCCACTTCTTTGAGTTCGGACGTGGCGTGTGCATGTACCGCACGGCGAGGACGCGGGAGCTGGTGCTAAAGGGCATCCCCGAGAGCCTCCGCGGGGAGCTGTGGCTTCTCTTCTCTGGTGAGCTGCCCTGCCTCGCAGCCCCACGGCCCCAGTCTCCACGCAGCAGCTCCGCAAATCCTAGCCGGCCTTTGAGTTGGCAGGCAGGGACTGCCACCTTCAGGGGGCAGGACTGGGGCTCTCGGCCGTGATGAGGTGTGTGTGCCAGGAGGAGCACGCCTTCCCACCTGCCGTGGGAGTGGATCCGGCCTCCTGACACCTTTCCATGGGCACATTCATACCCTTGGCCTTCCGAATGGCTTCAGGAGGGCAAGTCGGCCATTTGAAACGTGGTTGGGTGACTCTGCTCAGGAGCAGTCATGAGGGAAGCTCTGCCTGGCACCCAAGGGCCCCTGCCCTTCTGCAGCGCATTGACGTCCCCACCCTGCCCTGTCACTGCCCTCCAAGTCCCAAGCGGGGAGGAGGAGGGAGCCAGCTGTCAGCTGTGTGTCCACAGGGGCCTGGAATGAGATGGTGACTCACCCCGGCTACTATGCCGAGCTGGTGGAGAAGTCCACTGGGAGGTACAGCCTGGCCACGGAGGAGATCGAGCGAGACCTGCACCGCTCGATGCCCGAGCACCCTGCCTTCCAGAATGAGCTTGGGATCGCTGCCCTCCGCCGGGTGCTGACCGCCTACGCTTTCCGAAACCCCACCATCGGCTACTGCCAGGTACAGGCACTTAGCAGGAGCCAGCTCCACGTGGTCCTGGGCCTGAGTGATGGCCTCGCACACTTGGAACTGTGCCTAGGCTCCCCAGGAAGATCCTGATCCCAGAAAAAGATGGAATTAGAGACAGAGTTTATGTCCCACCTCATCCTCATGCTATCTATTCAGCTGTCTCCGTGTGCTTCTGGTCTGGGTCCTGCAGGCGTTTGCCTGTTTTGTATGTGTGTGTGTTATACACACAACATAAAACTTGCCATCTTATCTGAAGTGTGCAGTTCAGGGGCACTGGGTATAGCGTTGTACAGCCGTCACCTCTCTCCATCTCCGAAATTCTTTCTCGTCTTGCAGACTGGAAATAGTACCCGTTGAACAAGTCCCCTGGTTATCCCTGGAAGCCACCGTTATCCTTTCTGACCCTTGATTCTGAGTGTTCAAGTACCTCATAGAAGCGTCACGCGACACTGTCTTTCTGTGACTAGCTTCTTTCCTCGGCAGGACGTTCTCGAGTGTCGTCTGTGTTAGCGTGTGTCAGCATCTCCTTCCTTTTTAGGGCTAGCGACTTCCACTGTGTGCGGACTGCTTGTTTCTCTGTTCGTGTCTGTGGCCACCTGGCTGGCTCCCACCTTTTGGCTGTTTAGTGAACAGCACCGCTGTGAGCGCAGGTGTATGATACCTGTTCCAAACCCTGCTCTCAGGTCTTTGGAGCATATACCCAGACGTGGAATCGCTAGCTTACGTGTTTGACTTTTTGAGGATTTGTCGTAGCATTTTCCATAGGAGCTGCATCGTCTTGCTTACCCACAACGCACACGAGTTCTAGTCGCTCCCACCTTCAACAGCACCTGTTATTTTCTTTTTTAGCAGCCAACCTAACGGTGTGAAGTGGCGTCTCAGTGCAGTGTTTTTTTAGTTGTAGGAGAATTGCTTTACAATCTTGTGTTGCTTTCTGCCACACAGCGTAAATCAGTCATGGTAACATACATGTATTCCCTCCCTCTTGAGCCTCCCTGCCCCCTCCCCTCCCACCCCCGAGGCCATCACACAGCACCAAGCTGAGCTCCCTGTGTTGTATAGCAGCTTCTCGCTGGTTATGCGTTTTACACATATACACACATAATAATGTTGCTTGCTCAATTCATCCTCCCTGTTCCTTCCCCCACAGTGTCCACAAGTCTGTTTTCTATGTCTTCATTGCAGTTTTGATTTGGGTTTCCAGGGGGATTTGATTTCAAGTCTAGTAGGCATTTTCCTGACCAGGTCAGATGGCTTTCTGTCTCCCTGAAACAGTGGTTTCAGAGAAACCACCTGCTGTAGGACCGGTGTGCTGCAGGACATAGGGCCAGCGCGTGGAAAACCAGTGTGGTGGCTCTCAATCATTTTTAAGATAACTTGCCACCACTGAAGCTTTTTCTTACACGCCTTGCCAGCAGCTCAGGCTGTGTGTGGTCACTACCGCGGTCATGGCCTCCCTGCAGCTCTGCGGCCATGGCAGGCAGCTCGCTCACGTGTCCTCCTGGCCCTTGCTGCACCTGTGGTGACAAACGCCTCTGCAGAGAAGACCCTCACCCTCTCAGGGGTCCAAATGCCTGCTGGCCCAATGCGGAACTTGGCTGGCCGTTTGGTCACCTTGATTTCCTGCAAATTGCCTTTTGGCAGATTGCCTAGAGTTGGGTGGGACAGTTTGTTGTTTGCAGGCCTGCACAGGCTGGTTGGGAAGGGCAGCTCGGTGAGCCCCCCTCACTCTCTCTGTGCCCACAGGCCATGAACATCGTCACCTCGGTGCTCCTGCTCTATGGCAGCGAGGAGGAGGCCTTCTGGCTGCTGGTCGCCCTCTGCGAGCGCATGCTACCCGACTACTACAACACCAGGGTGGTGGGTGAGTGCCCACGGCTGGCAGCTCCCTGTGGGGGTGGCAGGCCTTCTCGGCGCACAGCCCACACCCGGGCTCCTGGAGGCCTCGTAGCCTCGCCACAGGCAGCCATGTCTCCCACTCCATAGGTTAGAAAGCTGCAAAATCTTCACACAGCCTGAAGGTGGAAAGGCAGACATAGACTCCACCCATCCCTCCCAGACTTTATGCGGATTCCCTAGGAGTTGCTGGAAGTGAGAGAAGAAGTTAGCTTGGGGCCTACATTCACATCCAGCTAACTCTCGTTAAACATTTTTATTGTAGAAAATTTCCAAAATCGTAACTAGAGCATATGGTGTATACCCCCATGTTGACTGTTATGAAGGGTAGAATCTGTGAACTTGTAAATATATTTACTTACATATATAACTAAATCTGTTACTTTAAAATGTCCTTCCTGTACTGTTTTAGCGGGTTTCAACTCTTGGGGTCCTTCAGGATTGCATCTGTTCACCAGCTTCAGGTCAGGACACACATAAGCTACTGAAGTCACTGTTTACTTCTGACATCCTGGAGAGAAATTAGTATTTCCCAAAAAGAAAATCCAAGTAAAGTGGAAGAAATCTTTTCTTTTCACACAATGGTTTGGAAGCAGTAGAAAGGAAACTTACAGAATTTTTTCCTTTCTTCCTTTCTCCACCCACCTGCCCCCTTCCAGCCCTCGGTTGTAAGCGGAGCTGGCCAGGGACCAGGTGGGCTTCTTGGGCCTCAGACCCCAGGGTCCCATGTGAGGGCCTGCCTGAGCCAGAATGTGAGCGCTCTGTCCAGACTCCTTTGTCCTCTCCCTAGGGGCCCTGGTGGACCAAGGCATCTTCGAAGAGCTCACAAGAGACTTCCTGCCCCAGCTCTCCAAAAAGATGCAGGACCTGGGGGTGATTTCCAGCATCTCTCTCTCCTGGTTCCTGACCCTCTTCCTCAGTGTCATGCCCTTTGAGAGCGCTGTGGTCATTGTTGACTGCTTTTTCTATGAGGGCATCAAGGTGATCCTGCAGGTGGCCTTGGCCATCCTGGACGCCAACATGGAGCAGCTGCTGGGCTGTGGCGACGAGGGCGAGGCCATGACCGTCCTGGGCAGGTAACTGCGCCAGTCTCCTCCTCTTGTTGGGGAGCCAGTGCTCCCCTGGACCGCAGGACCAGCCCCGTCCCAGCCCTGGGTGCTCCTCAGACAGCATCCTGGGACTATGCCTGCCACGTGCTCAGCCTGGGGTAGACCTGGGGACATTCCAGAGGCAGGAACGGGGCTCCCCTCTGGGAGAAGACAGAATGGCTCTGGAGCAGTCCTTCCTTGGGAGAAGCAGTAGTCGGAGGGTGAAACGGTGGCGGACCAGAGCACACTGGGCTGGAGGGCTTGCTGGGCGGGAGGCAGGAGGAGCTAGGCACAGCCTCCCATCTCCAGCAAAGGCTGGGAGTCTGTTATTCCCACAGAGCAGCCCTGGTGTGCCTTCCCTGGCTCGAGAGCATCAGATTCCCCAGGTCACCTAGACGGGGAGCCCGTGCTGGGCCTGCTGTAACTGCTGGAGGAGCTGATCTCCAGCTAGGCCCACCTGAGACCCAGGTCATCCTGGCTGCCGCCTCCTCCCTCAGTGCCCCACGTGCCACCCTCACAGACTCTTTCTGGGATCCAGCCCCTTCCCTCAGTCCCCACAGCCTCAGGGCAGGCCCCTGACACCCCTGTCCGGGGCCCTGTGCCCACATCAGAACAATTGGCTCTGCACCGCTTTCACTTACCAGCATCCCACAGGGCTCTTCCTAATGAGGATCTGACTCTGTTCCTTCCCTGGGACTTGGGGATTCCCTGTGCTCCTGGTGGTTTTCTGGACAAAGGACCTAAGTCCCCGGCCTGACCTTCAAGCCCTTTATGTGCAGGTGCTCTTCTGGGGGGCCTCCCTCTGGCCCAGGCCCTGAGCTGTCTACAGCCCATATGCATGTATCTGCTCAGCCTGCAGCGCTCCCAGCCCCCCAGGACTGCCGGGGACACTGTTTCCTGCTTGCCAAGCCAGCCCAGGTGCTGACTGGGAACCTGCAAGGGTCCCAGGCTGGCTGAGCTGTGGCTTCTCTGCTGTGGGCCATGCTGGCTCTGTCCTGAGCCGGAAGACAGCCCGCCCGTGGGCAGAGTCGGCAAGTGGTTTCCGTGCCCATCCCCCACGCCAGACAGACAGGGCCCTTCCCCAGAGCAGGGCCTGAGCAGGGTCAGGGCTGGGGCCAGTGGTTGTGGGGGACCCACTGCTTTTTCCCTGCTGAGTGTCAGGCCCAGCCAGAGCGTCCAGAAGGGTGTGAGGTCCTGGCCGGGCTGGTCTCACCGGAGTCAGGTCGAGGCTGTGCTCCTCAGCAGGGCTCCCCCCTCACCGTCCTCCTGGAGCACTCCTTTGGTCTCTGATTCTTCCTGGCCAGGGTGGGGAGTCCTCACATCCCCAGGGACCCACTACACGGAGGGAGTGTGCCATCCCTCCAGCTGGGACAGAATTTTCTCCTGGTGTAGTAGGGTCTGGAATCATAGAGGGTCCCCACTCATGGGACCCTTGTGGCCAGCCTAGCTGTCTCAGAATTAAGTGCTCAAGCCTTTTAGTGAGGAGGCCTTCTCCCACTGCCTCCAGGGGCATCCCTGATTTGCCAGGGCACCCGCCAGGGCATGCCTTTCCTTGCAGTGATTCACCTTTTGCCCTCCTGGGGGATGCCCGGCCCTCAGCATGCTCACTTGTTGAGAGTCAAGGCAGATTAAGTCTCCACATCATTCAGCTGTGGGTAAGACATCTTGTCACCTGTGGGGCATCTAGACTTCTGTCCTTCAATCGTTACAGATACCTGGATAATGTGGTCAATAAGCAGAGTGTCTCCCCTCCTATCCCACACCTCCATGCCCTGCTGACCAGTGGAGATGACCCTCCTGAAGAGGTGGACATCTTTGACCTCCTGAAGGTGTCATACGAGGTCAGCACTCACCAGGGCTATTTGGCCAGACCGCTCCCCTGGGCTATGTGGGTGCAGTTGGCCATGGTGGGTGGCTGGCCTGCCTTTGCTCTGTGGTTCCACCTGATCTCACTGAATCACCTCTGACTGGTAGAAATTCAGCAGCCTGAGGGCGGAGGACATTGAACAGATGCGGTTTAAACAGAGACTTAAAGTGATCCAGTCCTTGGAGGATACAGCCAAGAGGAGCGTGGTATGGATGAACCTGGGCTCTCGCGGCCCCAGGGTGCGAGCTAGAGCTAGGGTGGGGACTAAGTGGACCGCGCCTGCCGAGCCGCCCCAGACTGCCCTGAAAAGTGGGGTGCAGGGCCCCCCAGCACTGTCCAGTGTGGGACCAGAATGCAGAAGGGAAAGTGCAGATCTGGGGATGTGGAGAGGGGGCTGGTCACTATTTTCTGTTGCAAAATGGTCACAGGGAAGCCTCTCTTTTGCCTTGATCCCTGAAGGCCACACACAAGCCCACTCTGGACTGAGCCTTCCAGGCTGGCTTTAACCCCTGCCCCTGGGTACTGACCTCAGCCCCTGCCCACTCAGCCCGCTGGCCTTGCTGTCAGATTTTGTCCTCCTGTCTCTATAGGAAGAAATCACAGGGCAGTTCTGTTATGTTCCAAACAGCTTTGCCAGGGCCTTTGTAGGAATCCAGATGGCAGTTTTAGATCACCACCCCTCACCGCGTGTCCCGGACGCTATATTCAGAACAAAAAGGCCCCCTTGCTGGCAACACCAAAAGGGCATTTGGTGCCACATGGGGGTGCCCCCAAAGAGGAAGACCTCGAGAATTCATTAATACGTCTCACGTCTTTTTCCTTCTAGGTCCGAGCTATACCTGGGGACATTGGTTTCTCGATTGAAGAACTGGAGGACCTTTACATGGTGTTTAAGGTGATATCCAAGAGCAAGGGAGGACCAGTATCCCATCCGAGTCCCCTAAATTCATCCTCTGCGTAGCACCCTCCTGCCAGGAGAGATGTAAAACATTTAAAAACATCCTCAGATGCAGTTATTACAAAGTTTACATGGTAGAATTTAATCCTTTCCAGAGTTTAGGCAAGATACTCTTTTAAGCGGCTGAAAATTTGCTGAAGTCAGCTTATACAAGAGGGAATGCATTGGCTCATGAAACTGAAAAGTCTAGGAATGTACAGCTTCAGAGGTGGCCGGATCTAAGGTGTTCTGACATCCTGTCAAGCTCCCCTATCTCAGATATCATCTGGACTGCTTTTCCTACAGAGGGGCAGGACTCTTGTCTGGAGCCTCCAGGGTCATCCTTGCAGTAACCCCATGAAAAGAGAATTTTTCGTTCCAGGTGGTTTTAACAAAAAGCCTAGGGTTGATTGTTGGAATGACTCAAGTTAGGTGCTGTGGCTACAGGAAGCTGTTTGCTGCTGACCCCAGGCTGGGCCGCATGCACACCCCATGGCCTGGGTTTGGGACAAGAGGGGCTCACCAAGAAAAGGTCAGGTGCTGGTAACAGAAGAACAGGAAAGGGTATGAAGAACAAGCAGAAGCAGCATGTCTGCAGCGCCTTTCTGCTCATTGTCAGGTCCCATCTGCCCTTCCAGCTGCCTAGGGTTCAGCCCCCTAGGGAACCTCCCTGGGATGGCCTTCAGGCCAGAGTTGTCCAGCCAGTGGCCCGCTGCGCCTGGTGGTCCTGGGGCCCTGTCTCGACTCGCACAGCTCTAAACAAGGGGGCTGATGGTACCAGTGTCAGAGGTGCTGGGAAATGCCCTGTCTAGCATAGCGCTCACTGCGCAGGACACTGGAGACCTGCATGAAGGAGGAGGGTGAACACACTGATCTGCCTGGTGACCCTGAGCACCCAGGGCCCAGGAGGCCAGGCTGTCTCACCAGGCTGTACCCCCTGCAGGCCAAGCACCTAGCAAGTCAGTACTGGGGGAGCAGCCACCCCGCAGCCGTGCGTCGGGACCCCAGCCTGCCCTACCTGGAGCAGTACCGCATTGACGCCAACCAGTTCCGGGAACTCTTTGCCAACCTGACGCCCTGGACCTGTGGTTCCCACACACCTGTGCTGGCAGGGCGGATGTTTCGGCTCCTGGATGAAAATAAGGACGCGCTGATCAACTTCAAGGAGTTTGTGACGGGGATGAGTGAGTGTCTCTAGGGCCTGCAGGGACTCGTCCCTACCCTTGCCCTTTCTGAGGACACTTGCAGGTCCCAGTCCCAGCCAGCCTTCCCACCATAGCAAGCCTAGGGCTGCCTAGAGCCCTTAACCCTTGATAAAGGAGGTGCAGTTTTCCTATGGTGATACGCGAGGGGAGCCTTCCCCTCCCCTCCCCTCCCTCACTTTGCTGCTGGAGGCTGGGTCTGCAGGCCCCAGAGGAGGAGACAGCCTGAGGCCTGGTGCTCACCCCCTGGGGCATCTCCAGGGAGAGAGTCGGGCAGTGAGGAGGGTCCCGCCAGAATCCCCTGGAGGAGGAGGATTCGAGTGTACGCTGGCCACGGGACCCTCGCGCCCTCCTGTCAGCACGCCTTCCTGCTGGCCTTTCTCTGCAGGCGGGATGTACCACGGGGACCTCACGGAGAAGCTCAAGGTTCTCTACAAGCTGCACTTGCCTCCAGGTGAGCCCCGCCTCTCCCACTCGCCAGCACGGGCTCTTCAGAGTCCAGAGCTGGCACTGTGGCCTTCCAGGGCACAGGCCTCCGTGGGCAGCTGGGCTCCCAGCACAGTGGAGGCTCCCTCATCCTAACAGAGTGTGGAGGAGCCGGCGGATGGGGGCCGAGGCCAGGTCAGTGTCGGTCTGAGAGCAGGGCCGGGCCCTGCATGGCCTGGAGGGGATGTGTGGGCGTGTCAGGGCTCCACGCACGGGCAGAGGCCCAGATGCAGCACCAGGCCCCTCCATGAGACCGCGTGAGGGGGTGGCCACAGGAGTGGAGACTCAGGTATGAGTCTTTCCACTTCACTGGCTTATCCTTAAATCTGTCAAGGGCTCCTGTCTGTCACCAGAGGGGCAGCCTGGGGGCGCTGCCAAGGCCGGGGGAGGCTGCAGAACCTGTGTGGCTCTGTCCCCCACCTTCTCTCGCAGTGCGGGGCCTGCTGGCACACGGACAGTGGGTACTCTGTAGCAGCCTAGCTCACCGGCTCAGCAGAGACGGCCACTCAGAATTCTCCACGGGCCGGGGCTGGGCTTCTGTATTTTCACAGAGGGAGCTGAGTCTGGGGCAGGCGTAGAGCTGTCCTGTGTTCCTGCTGTTGTCCGGGACCCTGTCCCCCCAAGGAGTCGGTAGCTGCCTCAGAGTGAATAATTATTCACCCCAGAGACCTGCCTGGCCGGGGCAGGACCCAGACCATAGTCTCGAAGCGCCCTACAGGGCTCTCTGCGTCCGGAGGTGCAGAGCCCTGCCCCTGGCACTCGTAGCTCAGGCATTCGTACCCGGAGCTGGTCTTGCCCTGCTGCAGCAGGCAACAGCGGTCATGGGCGCACCTCCTTGGGAAGACTGGCACAGCACTCCTCATTCTGCTGAGAGGCTTGAGCTGCAGATGTCACTGGGCCAAGAGCCTATGGATGGGGCACGTGGGCTGGCTCTACTGCTCCCAGACCACCGCTGCCCACCTTGCTTCACCTGGGGCCCCAGTGATGCCCGTACCTGCCACCCCCAAACCACCATTGCCCACCTTGCTTCCTCTGGGGCCCCAGTGACGGCCCAGCCCTGCCACCTCCCCCTGGGGCATGCACCCTTAAACCCCCCTCACGCCCTCCCCCTCCATACAGTGGCGAGAACTGAACCAGGAACAGAGACTACTGCAGAGTGAGACAAACCAGTATATACTGGTGTGGGACGATGCCCAAGGGTATGACGTGAGAACAGGTTGTCTGTGCCCACCTGGCCCCTGCGCAGTGCCTGCAGGAGCTTGGAATGTCCCGAAAGGACCCTCGGCCACACCATCACAGAGTGGGAGAAAGGAGGGCCGTTCAGCTGACTCCTCCGACTGGATGTTTGTTGCATTTTCCAACACAGTGTACAAGTACAGCGGCAGCAGTCAGCAGCTGCTAACCACTGTGACCACACACCCTGCTCTGGGGACACTCAGGAGGGGTGGGGAGGGCTCTGTCCAGGACTCGGGGAGGTTTCCTCTGGTGAGAGTCAGGTTGTTCCCTCCTGCCCTCACTCTCCTTTCTCTCCGAGCACAGCCCTGAGCCCCGAGGAGGCTGAGTCAGCCCTGGAAGCAGCCCACTATTTCACCGAGGACAGCTCCTCAGAAGGTGAGCACTCCCCACCACTGGCCTCAGGCCTGTGCCAAGCAGCGTTGCTGAGGGGCCGGGCAAGTGGCCTGCAGCCTCCCCGGGCGCAGGGGCTGTGCTGCACGGGGGAGCTGCTCTCCAGGGCCAGGGCTCCAGGGGTATTCTCACTCCTGTTTCTCTTGTCTCTGCCTTCCTGGACCCTGGCTTCTCCTTCCTTCTGCCTCTGCTCCTCCTCGCTGTCCCTTCCAGCATCTCCTCTGGCCTCCGATCTGGATCTTTTCCTGCCCTGGAAGGTTCAAGGTCAGTGCCTGGGGGGCAAGGGTGCCCCCTTTGCACTTGGCTTCCCCAGGGCCTTGGGCTTCATCTTCTGAACACTCCGCTGCATGGTCAAGAGGGCTGGAAGCTCTCGGTCCGCGAGATGCCTCCTGAGCAGCCGCAGGCCTGGGTGGAGGGGCAGCTGCTGTTCTTGTCGTAGGGGCAAGTGGTGACACACGGCATCGTGGTGTTGCACAGGTGCCAGAGTACCACCTCCCGGCCCCGTGGAAAAGCTGTTCTGTCCTCATGGTCATAGGGAAAGCACACAACACTGTTGTTGTGAAACTGTCATTGTGATGACACAGATGAGAGGAAGTAGAAGGGAGAGGTGGGGGCTTTCCTGGGAGACACTGTTACGTTCCACACAACTTTTTAGTTGAGAAAAACATGTATGTTGAGTGCCTATTAGAAGTCAGCCCTGTGCTGCATTTAAAGCCCGCAGGGAGTGATGGGCCCAGGGTGGTGTGGTGTTCTGGGCCTGGGATTTGGCAGTCAAGCTGGCAGTGTGTGATACACCCAGAAAACCGACCAACCACCACCCTATAATTGCTCACAGGGGATAAGTAATAACACACACTCAAAAGGATGGTTCAAGGGCTAAGACAGCATCGAGATAGATACCCAAAGTAATGCTATGGACAGTGTCAAAGGCTTACTTGACTGTGAAGCTTGAGGACCTTGATTTAAATTATACAAACTAAAAACACAGATGTCTCTGCTGTCACACTGGGAACCGAAGCAAATAGGCTTGTCCCAGCACCTGAGGAGAGGACACGCACTGGGGGTACAGAGCCCTGTCCTCGGAGCTCACGTAGCCTCCAGGCGGCGGTCCATTCCCCGATGAAAACCCTGAGCCCTGAGGGCTGCACCTTCCCGGCCACCACAGAGCTGCCAAGGGCCGTTTGGAGCTGGCCCCTGCCTTTCCACCCGAAGTTCCTCCCAGCCACACCCCCTCAGCGAACAGTCGGAGAGCCGGGCAGCCTGTTCTCCCCAGGTTCACGGTGTGTACATAAATGTCTCTTCAAGAAACAGAGCGCTGAGCACAGGACTCAGGAGCATAAAATTTTTCATCAGCCGGCGCGGCAGTCACAGGTTGAATTGGTAAGTCAGACTCCCCCGAGTCTGACCTCTGTCGGCAGAAAGTATAGAAGTTGTTGGTCTCAGAACTTTGGCCTGTAACATGCGTCATTGTTTAAGAACTGTATGGTATGACTCGTAGTCTTTGGAAAGAGAAGATGTGAGGGTTCAGTGGCTCTCTGGTCTGATGTAACCAGGTGGAGTGAGCCGGGCTGGGGTGGGGCAGAGAGGAAGCAACCTGCAGGACCTGCCGGGCCAGCGCTGAGGACCAGGTCCACTTCCTCAGGAAAGCACAGGCCAGACCTTAGTAGCCTGGAGTCACAACAAGGATGCTCTTGTTCTTTTTGTTGTCCAGAAGTACTGCAGCAGGAGGAGCGGGAGGAAGCTGGAAATGACAGACAAGATAAAAGGAGAGGTATATATGTGTATAGGCGGACATCTGCTGATGCTGGTAGAGGTCCTGGGGTGGGTGCGATCTGGTGCCCTGTCACTGCAGAAAAGCCCCCGTACCTTATGGCAGACGCATGCCTGACAGCAGAGCTCTCCCTGAGGTAAAGGCCCAACCCAGCTCCCAGCTCCCACTCATCAGTCCCAGGCCTGAATTTCCTGTGGCCATGAACACCCCCAGCCATTGCCACCTCCCTCTGGGGGGCCCATGGCTCTCTCCATGCCACCCTCTTTCCAGCCTCTGCGTGGCCCCACCATCGTGGGGAAGACATGGGGGGGCCACCCTCATCGGCTTAGCTCAAGCCTACTTCAGCATAGTTCCGGGGAGATCCTTGAGTGCTCTTGCAGGGGTCCCCAACCTCAGGATCTAACGCCTGATGATCTGAGGTAGAGCTGATGTAATAATAATAGAAATAAAGTGCACAGTGAATGTAATGCCCTTGAACCATCCTGAAACCACCCCACCCCACACCCCCAGTTTCTAGAAAAGCTGTTCTCCACGAAACTGGGCCCGGTGCCAAAAAATTGTGGGCTGTGGTGTGTTTTTCCCATCACTACCTCCCTAAATACCAGGGTGTTTTGTAATAGGGCCCAGGTAACATTATGCCAGGTAATCCTTAAACCCCCTCATCCCCTGCTACCAGCCCCCAGCTCCCAGGCCTCTTTCTCTCATCTGACAGATGGAGATTAATGTTTTTCTTCCAACTCACAGAGGAGAAGGGAACTAGCCCTCCTGACTATCGGCACTACCTTCGAATGTGGGCCAAGGAGAAAGAGGTTCAAAAAGAGACGATTAAGGATCTTCCCAAGATGAACCAGGTAGGCCCAATCAGAACACCCAACAGACGTTTCTGGAAAATTCTGACCAAGTCTGGACCCTCCCACCCTCCCACACCCCTGGAATGTAGGGGTTCTCCTGCCTGCCTTTAGGCCTGCTAGTTGGCAGCCGGCAGGCACTGCCTAGGAGGACCAGGGGCGGTTGTTTCAGGACCTTGTCCAGAACACGCCCTTGGTGCCGACTTGCTTTGATCAGCATCCGTGAACCAGAGAAGCGCTGGGGAAGGTCAGCCTCAGTAGGCAGAAGCCCACACTGCTGTTTCCGAGCCGGCGTCATGGCACTCGTTCCTCCGGCCTGGCTCGGGGCCGCGCACACAGGCCCACTGGCCCCAGCGCCCGATAGCCAGCGCGAGTCTCAAGGTCAGGACTGCGGCCTCTTGCCAAAGGTCCCAACAGCCAGGACCACAGACATTTAACCAAAGGCCGCTGCCGAGCTGCAGCCTGATGACGGCCTGCTCTGCCCAGAGGGGCCCCTCGCAGTCTGGGTGCTCTCTCACCCACAGGCCTGAAGAATGGGCTGCCCTGTGGAGGGACGTTTCCTCCCATTCTCAGGCCACGAGGCCTAAATGTGGTTTCAGGATCTGAACTTGACCTCTTCATCCCTCTCAACTAACCCAGGCTGCCTTACCTTGTCATCACTCTCTAAAGAGCTTTGTTAAGGAACGTTGAAGTGGCTTCTGATTAAAGATCTCAAACACTCAAACCGACTCTAAAACACACTGAAGTCCTTGCAGTCACTGGGTTTGAAAAGTTATGATAGACATAGGTCTGTCTCTGCTAACAGAACAGACAGAGAGACTCCAGATGTCTCTATATGTGCTGAAAGAAAGACAGCTGGAAAAGAAAGCCCTTTCCCTCTGCACCTCAGTGTCCCAATCTGTGAAATGGACATGTCAAGGCACAGGTATCTGAAGATAACTAACAAGACAACACCCTCACACCAGTCAGAGTGGCCGGCGTTGCGAGTCTGACTGATCGGAGGTAGTCTGACCCATCTTTGTCATCTCCCTGCCCCTTTTCTGTTTTTCCCCCTCAAAAGGAGCAATTCATTGAGCTGTGCAAGACACTTTACAACATGTTCAGCGAAGACCCCGTGGAGCAGGACTTGTACCACGCTATTGCCACGGTGGCCAGCCTGTTACTCCGCATCGGGGAGGTGGGGAAGAGGTTTTCTGCGTGGCCAGGCAGAAAGTCCAGGGACGGTGCCCCTGATGAGGATGAGCCACCAGCCCCAGACCCCCCTCAAGACCCAGCCTGGGAACTTCGGCCACCAGCTGCAGGGGACCCCCAAGCCAAAGCAGGTGGAGACACCCACCTTGGGAAAACACCACAGGAGAGCCAGGTGGTGGGTGAAGGAGGCGGTGGCGAGGGGCGGGGCTCTCCCTCCCAGCTTTTGTCTGATGACGAAACCAAAGACGACTTGTCCATGTCCTCCTACTCCGTGGTCAGCACTGGTTCCCTGCAGTGCGAGGACCTGGCTGACGACACAGTGCTGGTGGGGGAGGAGGCCCGCAGCCCTGCGGCCACCACCCACTGTGGGGGTGCCGTTGACACGGACTGGTGCATCTCGTTCGAGCAGATCCTGGCCTCCATCCTGACAGAGTCTGTGCTGGTGAACTTCTTTGAGAAGAGGGTAGACATTGGACTCAAGATCAAGGACCACAGGAAGGTAGAGAGACAGTTCAGCACCTCCAGTGACCACGAGCAGTCTGTGGTTTTGGGCTGAGGGCTCCACAGCCTGGGGACTGGCCTCTCTTCCCTCCTTCCCTTTGTTTTCTCCTTAAGGACACATCCCTCCCGGTCTCCCCAGAAGAATTGAGTTGTAAATGGAAAGAAGGCTGAACAGTCACAGCTGGGGCCCAGGCAGGGGTGCCCAGCCCCTCGTTCTGCCTTGGGCCTCCTGGCCCCTGCAGTGTCAGGGGCTCTATGATCTGCCCTTGCTTGCCCTGCACTGTGGCCAGGCCACACCCTGTCCTCCTCCTCCTCCCCTGCAGCTGCAAGCTCTGGGGCTTTCCTGCCACTGGGCACCAGGTAGGGAGGTAGTGTGCCTATTGGGCATCAATGTGGTAAGAGCTTCGAGATGCCTTCCAGGAGCCCCGAGCCTGCTTCTGGTTGAGGACACGGGCAGAAAGCATCTACTTCATCAGGGTGGGTTACCTCCAGAACAGATGTTCCTCTCAATTCTCTTTGAGCTCGCCATCCTCACCATTAACCTTAAAAACACATCCCTCGGGTCCTGATGTATTTCCTTGTATTCATTTCAGTTGGCTACAATCACACTATGCTCAATGCCTTAATAAATCCCTGAAAGAATGAAAAACCACACTGTGTAGAGAATTAATGTAACCCTCAACCACTGCTTCAGTCTCCTGGCTTCTCCCCAGGCAGGCACGGGGCCAAGGCCATACTCCGGAAGTTCCTAACACTTAGTCTCTCACGGGCAGTGAGGTTTCAAGACCCCAGGCAGGATGGAGACGTGGAAGCTGCTGATGCAGACTGGGCAGGGCCTGTGCAGAGCTGCACCCTGCTCTGCAGGGGTCAGCAGCCTGGGTCCAGGGGTAGGAGACGTGTGCTCAGGCCTGGCTGCAGTAAGCTTTTGGGTTCAGGAAGCAGAGTGTAGGGATGTAGGCAACAGGCTGAGCCATGAAGACCTCCTAGCTTTGCAGCAGGAGCTGACTGTCATCTCCAGCATTCACCCCTAACATAGAGTCACCACTCATTTTTACTAAAAGGTAACATCTCTGTGGCTCTTGTTTGGTTTCTTAATTGAATAGCCTTATTGAGGCAAAACTTACACACTATAAAATTCAGTTGTTATAAGCTACAATTCAGCGGTTTTTAGTAAACAGAGTTGTGCAGCCATCACCACAATTCAACTTTAGAATATTTCCATCACCCCAGCAAGACGACTCCTGCCCATGTGCTGCCAACCCCTGTACCTGCCCCTCCCTCCACAGCTCCAAGTTCTAATCTATTTTATAGCTCTTTACATTTTATCAATGTTTTTTAAAATAAAAGCCTCCATGATTCTACCTTGTGCACAACTGCTGAGTCACTTTTCAATAAATACAGCAAAACAACATCAAGGAAATGTAACAACTTTTCTTTCTTAACAAGTCAGTAATTTCCTTTCTGGTATTTACACAAGCTGACTACGTGCTTTGTCATAAATTAATTTCAAATGATTTACTACCAGAAAGACTATAATGAAATTATAGTTCTTGCCCATAATGAAACTAAGAATATACATAAGAATTCCATGAAATTGGCAGTTTAAAATAAAATTGATTATAATCAATTAGAAATATTTAAATAATTTGGAATGTAAATAAATGTTTTATATGCCATGTAGAAGTATAAATCTGAGTATACCAAAGAAAGTAAACAGAAAGTTAAGAGGACATTAACCTTTTTAATTAGAAGTATATAAAAATATACAATATACTTTCATCTGTTAATCATTTAACCTGACATGATAGTCAAAATGTTTAATAACAAGAACATTTCCTGCATTAATGGTGGATTCTTTACCAAGTGAGCTATCAGGGAGGCCAAATAACAAGAACAGTAACACTAAACAATATGTGGATAATAAAGTTTTAAATATATATGGGTTCTGTAAGTAAACTGTATATTTTAAAACTCCTTACCAAGTGATCTGTTGTACCAAACTATTCATTGAGTCATTCTTATAATTTCCAAGAAAAAAACATGCAGATGAATTTTAAAGGATTACATGTTTGTTGCAGAAAAAGGGGAAAATACAGTAGAAAAACAATTTTTCCTAGTATTTAAGACTACTATTCATTATTTTGGTGTTTTTTTTCCCCTGTATTTTTTTCAAAGTTGAACTCAGATCATTTATGAAATTTTTATTCTGCCTGTTTCATTAACCACAAAACATTCTTTGTAGCTGCCAGAAACTCTCATCCACAATGATGAGACTTGGAGATAAACAAAAACCACCCAAATGAGAACAGGAACCATTTATCAAGAGCTTGCTATAGAAGAGAAGTCAGCCACCATTTATCAAGAGCTTGCTATAGAAGAGAAGTCAGCCACCAGAGAATAAAAGGCAGTCACAAGAGTGGGAAGGCCTTATGGTGAAGCAAGGAAGGGCTTCAGACATGCTCAGATTAGAGGCTGCTGGGGGGTGGGGAAGCAGGATGTCTTAGTCTCTGGTTTGGGGGGCATAATCGGCTTCCTCTTGGTTGGTGGGGAAGTCTAAAAAGGTGGGCAACTGGTAGTCATTGACTGCTGTAGAAGCTGTGGTTTGGCTGGGGATGAAAGGGGGTCTGGTTAGCGCACAGGTGGTCACAGGTGGCTCTGGTCACTGTATAATCACTCTCAAACATAATTTTTTAAGTTAATTGGTTTTTTCTAATATATGCTATTGTGCAAAATTTGGAAAATATTAAAAATTTTAAATCACTTACAAAAGGTCATGTATAACCCTTGCCCACGCACATTATATGTAAACAAATAATGCTTGGTTTTACCTAACTGCTATTGTGCATACTTAGTAACTTCCTTGCTTCCCAACAATACACATGCTAGCATTTTCACTTCAAACTCTATAATGGACCTGCATAATGGTCCACTCTTTACTTATTTCCACTTTTTTCCTGTTATACTTTGGTTAACATTCGTGCATAAATAATACATCTGGGTGATTAGGACAGAGATAAAGGCCAGATTGTTTTCCCCTTTTACCAGCATCCTATAAGAAAGGTTCCTCTCTAACCACAGCCTTGTCACGATTGGGCGTTGTAAATTTTAACAAGATGATTTATATTGTCAGCACGTGGGAATGTCTTGGCGGAATGGCGATAGGGTCCTGGTGAGGTTGGGACACGAGGGATGCAACCTTTCCTCTCTGCTCTGAACAGGACTTGATCTTCATCTTTCAGAGCGGAGCTTTCTTGGGACTGCAGGAAGGACTGATTTCGTTTTCAACTGCCGGGCGTTTCAGCTTCCCTCTCGGAGAAGCGGAGGGCTGGTGGACTGCCTATTTCCGCAGGATTCGCGGTGCTCCGGCTCAAACGTTAACTCACCACTCTGATCAGAGGTCCTGCAAACTCCAACGTGGGCCCAGGGAGTCGGCCGGAGCGGGGGGGGACCTCCGGCTCGCTCTTCCCCTACGGGAAGAAGCAGAAGAAACGGGACCGCAAAGGCCGGACCCCAGAGCCGGCTGGAGACCCCGCCCCTCCGACCTGAACCTTCCCAGGGAGTCCGGGCGGAAACCGGCCTGGGCTCAGAGAACCGGTGACCTGACTGACGAAAACCCCAAACAGTGCCCAACTCGGCAGCATAGATACCCGACTCCGGACGTCGCCCAGGATCCCAGCACACCGCGGCCGAACGCGGCACATCCCACCCGCCCGGGTGCGCAGGCGGACCGGAGCGCAAGGCGCACGCGCGCAGGGGGCGGGGCCGGGCGGGACGGACGGGGCGCCTGAGGGGCGGGGCCGGGGTGGAAGGACGGACGGAGCGCGTGAGGGGCGGGGCCGGGATGGAAGGACAGACGTGGCGCATGAGGGGCGGGGCCGGAGCGCAAGGCGCACGCGCGTAGGAGGCAGGGCCGGGGCGGGACGGACGGAGCGCGTGAGGGGCGGGGCCGGGGCGGGACGGACGGAGAGCGGGAGGGGCGGGGCAGGGCAGGACGGACGGACCGCGTGAGGGGCGGGGCCGGGGCGGACCCGGAAGCCGGCGGAAACGCGAGGGAGAGGGTGGGTGCAATGGCGCCTCCTCAGCAGGCTCGTGTCCTTCGATGCTGCTGCTGCAGCCTCTTCCAGGCCCACCAGGTGGGGCCTCCCCTCCCGCGAGCGCAGGGATGGCGGGCGGGACGAGGTGGAGCCTTGAGAGGCGAGACCTCTTCCCCACGCCCTGCCCGCAGACGTGGGCGCAGTCTCGTGGGTTTGCGGAGAGTGCTTGAGGCCTGGACAAGTGATGGTATCAGTTGTGAGAACTAGGTTTTATTGATGTCACTTTTCCATACCCGTTGTTGTGGCCTTTGGGGGCATTTTGCTTTTTGGTTGTAAGATTTGTAGAAACCAGGACTTCCCTGGTGGAACAGTGCGTGAGAAGCCTGCCAGTGCAAGGGACAGGGGTGTTTGATCCCTGGTTGGGTAAAGTTCCACATGCCTCCAAGCACCTAAGCCTATCTGCAGAAACTTATGGGCCCCGTGAGCTGCAGCTGTGAGCCCAGGAACCCTAGAGCCGATGCTCTGCAACAAGAGAAGGTACTGCCATGAAAAACCGTGGCACCACAACTAGAGTAGCTCCCGCAAGCTGGAACTAGAGGAAGAAGACCCAGTGCTTGCGTGCTCAGTCGCTTCTGACTGCGACCCCATGGACTGGAGCCGGCCAAGCTCATCTACTAGGCCTGTCCAATTCCAAAGATCCTTTTATACCATATTCTCTCTCGCTCTCTAGCCCCTCAGAGCTAGTCAGTTACTGCTTGTCCTTCCAGAGCTTTTATTATTTTTTAATGCATTTCTTACTTGTATATGTAGCTATAGAAAGTATACAGTATTTTTATGGTGTTTGAAAATAGATGCTGAGTAGAATCTTAGGATATACCCTCTTAAATTTGTAATAGATCTTGTTTGTTCTCCCTAGAATCTTTAAGGTACTTCTCCAAAAGACCAGATGATTTTTGTTTTAATTGTATTTATTTTTATAAATCAACCTAGACATCTTCATGATGTTAAGCATGCTACCTCATTCCATCTCTTGTAAAGAGTTTTTATTATTATTAATTAATTTGGTTTTGCCTGCGCTGGGTCTTCATTGCCATGGCTTCACTTGTTGCAGAGTATGGGCTGTAGCTGGGCAGGTTGCAGTAGTTGCAGAGCACAGGTCTAGTTGTGCATAGGCCTAGTTGCTCTGAGGCTTGTGGAATCTTCCCAGACC
Source organism: Antilocapra americana (assembly GCA_007570785.1). Taxonomy (NCBI): domain Eukaryota; kingdom Metazoa; phylum Chordata; class Mammalia; order Artiodactyla; family Antilocapridae; genus Antilocapra; species Antilocapra americana. Next base: position 13,229,651 of record ML663012.1, on the reverse strand, counting down.
AGGGATCAAACCGCTCTCCCCTGCGTTGGCAGGCCGATTCTTAACTGCTGGACTACCAGGGAAGTCCTCATTCCACCTGTTAAAGCAGCTTTGATGCCCCTTGGTAACATTTTCTTTGTTGCCATTATAAATGGACTTTTCTTTCATTGTCTCTTCTAACTAGATGTTTGCTTATAAACTATATTAATTTTTGAAGATACATTAATTTTCTGCCTAGCGCCTGTGTTAATATATTGTTTTACTGATTTTAGTAGTTTTTCATTTGATTACCTTGGGTTTTAAAGAAATAAATCATAATATTCATAAATAAGGTTAGTTTTTTTCCTCTCCGTTTTCGTACCTCTTAATTACTTGCTCTTTTCCAATTCTATTGGCTAGCACATCCAAAAAGACAGTAAGTAATAGTGCAGATCCTTGACTTGTTCTTGACTTTCATGGGAATGCTCATGGTGATTCTGCAGCTTTAGAGCTGGAAGTAAGCCATTTTGTTACGTTAAGAGAGACCCCATCTAGTCAGATTTATCAAGACTGGAAATGTTATAGAATTTTTTGAGAATCACAGATAGTAAAGATCTAATTTGATTTTGTTTATTAATATATGGATACCCAGTTTCCCAGAACCACTTATTGAATAGGCTCTTCTTTCTTCACCTTTATAGTATACCAAATTTTCATGCATGTGTTGGTTTGTTTCTAGACTCTATTCTTTTCCACTGATCTCTTTAAATTACTATTTCTGATCCAGTTCCAGCTGTTTCAAATAATTATCATAGCTATTTTTCTGTAATTTCATTATAGGTGAAAAAGAGTCTCAAGTGGACATGCAAAGCTTGTGGAAAGAAGCAGTCATTTTTGCAGGTGAGTCCCAAGAAGCAGGGTGTCTAATACCCATACCAGAAAGCAGGTAGGACCCAGACATGCAGAAGTGTGTTTCTCATGGAACCCAGTGTTCCATTATTGACTCAGATTCATTAGATTCAGAGCTCCTGCTCCCCAAGGTCATCTTCCTTCAGGAAGTGAAGTGGATGGAGCTGTGCCTGGAAAGAGACCTTCCTTTGTTTATTCAGTCAGTCAGTATTTACTGAGTACCTTCTGTGGGCAGGCATGGAAGACAATGAAAGGTAGGTGTCCTTATTGCCTTATTCACAGATCTACCCTTGTGAAAGGGGAAGAGAAGCTAAAACACACACATGCAATTTAAAATTAAACTGAGCACAATGAGAGGAGAGTGCAGGGTCTGTAAGAGTAATCAGACCTAACTGGGGGTGGACAGACAGCTGTTAGAGATCCAAGTGTGTGAGAAGGGACGGGCAGGGTGTTAAGGTGGTCAGGAGGTGAAAGCACATGGCCTGAAGGGAGCATGTTGTAAGTGCTCCTATTAGCCCAGTTGTTTCACCCAGGTTACAGTTTTTTTCCAAGTCCATACTTACTGACCCACCTGATCTCTAATACCACAGTCTCCTCACTGAGCCCTTTGTCCACCTGCTCCAACCCTTGATTCTACCTCTGCAGCCTCATTGCATCATTGTCCTCCTCCAGCTGTAGGGGCTTTTCCTTTTGACCTTGAGACAATCCAGACCTGCTTCCCTGTGTGCTTGCTGTTGAGGCATCCCCTAGTTAATCTCACTTCCCTGTCAGAAATATATTCAAGTGTGTTTATGTGAATATTGTCCATCTCAGACTGTAAGTTCCTTTAGAGTAAAATATTAATATATATATTAATGTATAATATATTAATATATATTAATGTATAAATTATTTATGTTACTCTCAAGGAACTTACAGTCTGAGATGGACAATTGAGAATATATAAAAAGTGCATTTATATACACTTTTTAAAACATTGAGGTATAGTTGGTTTGCAATATTACGTTAGTTTCAGGTCTATAGCAAAATGATTCAGTTATACATATTTTTTCCTATTCTTTTCCATTACAGATTATTACAAGAAATTGAATGTAGTTCCCTATGCTATATAATAAATCCTTGTTTATTTTATATGTAGTGGTGTATATCTGTTAATCCCATATTCCTAATTTATTCCTTTCCCCCTTCCCTTTTGGAAACCTTAAGTTTGTTTTCTATGTCTGTGAGTCTGTTACAGTTTTATAAGTAAGTTCATTTGTATTATTTTTAGATTCCACATATAAGTCATATCATAATATTTGTCTTTGGCTTGCTTCACTCAATATGATACATTCTGGGTCTATTCATGTTGTTGCAAATGGCAATATTTCATTCTTTTTTATGACTGAGTAATATTCCATAGGTATGTATATACACACACACACACACACACACACACGCACGCACTTCACATCTTCTGTATCCATTCATCTGTTGATGGACACATATATACCCTTTATTCTACCTTTTACTGTATATTTTGGTACTTAGCACAGTGCCTGTGAGATAGTGCTCACTCGAGGAATGTCTGTTGAATGAAGAAATAACCAGCCCCACATTGATGGGCACTTAGGTTGATTTTAGTTTTCATTGTTAGGAACAACTCTTTAGTAAAAGAAAGTGTAGTTGTTCAGTTGTGTCCAATTCTTTGTGACCCCATGTCCATGGGATTCTGCAGACAAGAATACTGGTGTGGATTGCCATTCCCTTCTCCAGGGAATCTTCCCATTCCAGGGATCAAAACCGGGTCTCCTGCATTGCAGGCAGATTTTTTACTATCTAAGCCACCAGGAAACTATGTAGTGAAGCTTCTTAACAAATACCTCTTTCTTTACTTGACCAGTTATTTCCTTAGGACAAATTCCTGCAAGTTAAATCAGAGGACTTCTTTCAACCAAGGTTCTCTTAGTTGCAGATAATAGGAAAAAACACTTCAGCAAAATCTAAAATGCACTGGCAAGGTAATGGGCTATCTTGAGGGGATCCAGGGGAAGAACTTTGCCCTTTGAAGAACCAACCCCAAGAACTGAAAAGCTGCCAGCAACACAAGCATCTTCTTTTCCCTCCTCCCTTCACCGAGTTTCTGACTGTACCTTCTTCCTCCTCTCCCTACCACTTTCCTTTCTCTTTCTTTCCAGTTCACAGTAACATACTCCACTTACAGACCAATGGAAAGAGCTGAGTCCCAGTTATAAACTCCTGGGAGAAATAATCTGATTGATGTGGTTGACTCAGATGTCCATCTCTGATCCTGTCAGTTGGGATGGGTAGGAGTGGGGACAGTTAGGTCATCTGTCGGTAAGTATGGCAGCTAAGGCCTACCTTGAGATTGGGTCTCAGAAATCAGGAGGCTGGCTAATGACTACATGTTTTTGCTGTCAGCCTGTATTTCTGAATTCTTGAGGAAGGTTTGCCTTTCTGTCCGTACCTCCCATGCTTATGCAGCGGTGTATGGCTTAGAACTGACGAGGCCACATTAACAGACAGACACCATGATTGTGGCTTAACACAATAGAAGTTGTTTCTCTTGCTATTTTTAATAGTCCTGGGAGAGTTTGAGATTGGCAGGGCAGCTGTACTTGATACGATCATTCGGGGACCCTGGCACCTGTCACCTTCAGGTTCTACTGTTCCCTGAGGCTTGTCTCTGCTGCCTCAAGCCCCTGAAGGTGCAAGATCAGGAAGAAGCTACTCAGGAAGAATCTGTTCCAGTGGGAAGAACCTAGTCTCATGGCCACACTCGACTGCCAGAAAGACTGGAAAGTGGAGTCTAGTCTGCTCTCAGATGAGGAGAGAATGCATTTTAGTATTCAGAGAGCAGTTTCTGCTCTGCAAGAGAGCATACACCCTCCCAGTTATGCCATACATAAGTTGTCAGTCTTTTGGGAATTTATTTAATTTTTCAATTTATTTCATTAAAGTGTAGTTGAATTACAATATTGTGTTAATTTCTGCTGTACAGCAAAGTGATTCGGTTATATCACTTTTCTGTACAGCAGAAATTGTGTGTGTGTGTATACCCACACACACACACACACACACACACATACACACACCCTTTTTCATATTTTTCTATTATGGTTTATTACAGGATATTGAATATAATTCCCCTGTGCTATATGGTAGAACACTATTGTTGATCCATTCTATATGTAATAGTCTACACCTGCTAACCCGAAACTCCCAGTCCTTCCCTTCCCCACCCTATTCCCTCTTGGCGGTGATAGGTCAGTTATCAGTCTCTTTAAATTTTGCCTTTATTCTCTGCAGTTTGTCTCCTCCCATTCTCACCTGAGCTTGCCCCAAATGGGATTTTGCTCCCCAGCAGTCTGCTAAACTTGCTCATGTCGGAGTCAGCAGTGGTCTCTGTGTTGCTGACAATAATGGTTGGCTGTCAGTCCTCAGGTGACATCCTGCACTGGGCCTTCCACTCACCCTGCTCCTGGTTTTCCTCCTGTCTTCCTGGCTTGTGCCTCAATCCTCTTTGCTCGTTTTTTCCAGTCTCCTCACCTTCTAAACTGCAGAGTGCTCCAGAAATCGGTTTTTTGTTGTGTTCCTCACCTCTCCTCTAGCTACTGTCATCCCCTTAGCAGTCTGAGGTAAGGCAGTCTGACAGCTCTCGGGTGCTTCTGTCAGACCAGGCCTGCCAGCGAGCTGATACATGCTTCTAGCCACTTTGCTCTCTGCTGGATACCTAACAAGCATCCCCAGCCTGTATTCCAAAAGGGAGGCCCTCCCTTTAACTTTCACTTCCCTACAATCATCCCCCGTCATCCCACAGTCATCCCCATCTCTTCACTGCCAAGTCTCTCTTCCTAGTTGTTGGGGCTAAAAACCTTAAACTCATCCCTGACTCTTTTCCCTTTATACTTTTCATATGATCCATCAGCAAATTTAGTCACAACATACCCACATTGAGCCCACTTGTTGCCACAGTGGTCTGAGTTGCCACAGTATTTGCAGCCCCCTCCTGACTGGTCACCTGTTTCAGCCATACAGTCTCAACACCACAGCCGAAGGCTCCTGCATGTGCAGGACCACGTCAGAGCTTCCAGGTTGGAGTAACGTATATGTGCCTTTAGACAGGGCCTGGATGGGGCAGGAGACAATGCAAAATGGAGATGTGGGGCCCCTTGTCAAAAGCAGAGAAAAACTGCTATTAAAGGTTCTGAAATATTAAGTCAGGATCTCCTGACTTTTCCTAATGTTTTTTATTTACTAATTGTTTAAATATTTATTTCTGTTTACTAATTTATTTGACTGCTCCAGGTCTTAGTTGCAGTGTGCGGGATCTTTTAGTTGAAGCGTGTGGGATCACACACCAGGGATAGAACTCAGGCCTTAGCCACTGGACCACTAGGAGAAAGTCCCTATTTACTATTTTTTTAATGTACTATATAATTTATCCCTGTGTAAAGAAAAACTTGCTAAATGTTAGTTTTAACCAACATTTTAACATGTTAAAAGCTAACATTTAAATAGTGCAACACCATTTAGACTGTGCAACACTGGTTTTAAATGCTAAGAACATGTACATATGTGGAACATATACAGAATAATATACGAGCATTTAGTACACATGTAGAAAGATCAAAATTGCAGTTTTTATTTTGTAGGTTATATATGCCTACCTATTTTATTCTTAAGAGTGGAGATATTGCACGAAATTAACTATTTTTACTTCACTGCTTGACATACACACACATTCTACCTACACACTGGTTAGTAAGGAAGTACTGAGAAGAAAAGGAGCTGTGGATTGTGCTTCTCTCCCTTTTTTCTGTGTCATTTTCAGCACAGGCTGTTCCACGGAGGTAATAGGAGTAAGACAAGATATGATAGATCTGCTTGGTTGTTCATGCTTTTGGTAGATTACCCTTGCCTTCTTTCTGCAACTGATGCAGGTTCTGGTTCCCCTGGAAGCCCTGGCCCCTCAGGCGACGGGTGCCCCTCGTGTCTGTGCCCCTGAGGCACAGACAGCACACACCGCCTAAACCTGGAGTCTCGTTCGACTTTCACACCCTGTGAGTTCACTGGGACTTTGTACTTCTGGGGCGTCGGGCATGCTCTGTGCAAACAGAGTGGCAAGGAACAGTGGACACGTTTGCTGTCCACGACTTAAAAACATGTTTCATTATCTCATCAGACTTCACTTACACAACACAGGTTCAAAGATGAGATGACTAAGAATTTCAAGAAAGAGGGCAGAGCAGGTCTCATGCCATAAAGCTGACTTTTCTATAACAGGGCCTGCAATTGCAAAGCTCGTCTCCTGCGCTCTTTGCCCTAGGCCATTCAACTCCAGCCACTTGGCCTCTTCACTGTTTCTCCAGAATGCCAGGCTCAAGGTGTTCGCACCCCTCTCTGTTGCACTGCCTCTGCTATCTACATGATGTGTTCCCACTTCTCTTCCTGCTTTGTGCTCACCTATTACCCTCTCAGTGACCCACTCCTTGACCTCTTGAACACCTCGTATAAAGTTACCTGCTGTGTCCCCTCTCTGCCCTCACCGCCTTGCTTTCCTCTGTAGCACTTCTCACCTTCTGATGGCCACACAGGAGCCTCATTTGCTTTTATCTCATCACTACAGAGCTCCCTGATGACAGCAATGTTTATCCACTCTTGTGTTGTTCTTACCTAGTTCAGGTCCTGGCACATAATAGGTGCTTAATAAATATTTATTGAAAAAACGAGCCGCTACTAAGTGAAAAATAAGTATCTCACCTGTTTTATATTGTTTTGATTATGAATGAGGGTTAAATATCATTTCATGTTTATTGGCAATTTGCGTTCTCTTCTGAATTCCTTATGTTTATTAACCAATTTGTGTGGGGTTGGGGTTGAGTTTGGCTTTCACATGTAAAATTCAGGGTGATGGTGGCAACCAGATGGACTGAAATTAGTCCCTGAGACTGTTGGTTTGTCACTCACTGCAGGAAAGGCAGTCATTGTCTGAGTGCCTGCATGCTGCTTTAGGCCCTGCATAGTACATTTTTGCCCTCCCTGAGTTGTATCTCTCATGGATCTCTTTCTCAGCATTCCATCAATACTTTTTAAACTTAATATCTGTGTTTGTTTCTCAGGCTTATGGTGAGGGCTCTGGTGCTGACTGTAGACGCCATGTCCAAAAATTAAACTTGCTGCAGGGACAGATTTCAGAGATGTCACTCAGGTATGATAGTTTGAGAGGGGCCTGGTTATCTTGCCCTGTTTTCATCTTGAGTGGATGGTGGGAGTATATAATGGAGAAATCCCTATGAAGCACAAATGTCTGACAACACAGTGATTAGATACTGAACGGTCTTCCCACTGAAGTTAATTTTAAAATCCCAGCCATGATATTTTAAATGCACTGATGAGATGACAAGAAGGTAAGTAGACACCAGAGATCCAAAACGAAGCAAAAGCCAGAATCCAGAGAATAAGCTGGGCTGCTGGGGCGTTTGAAACCTGTTGCCCTGCAGCTTCCATGTAGCTAGGAGGGAGGCAGGAGGCAAAGACAGAGTCTGTTCAGTGTGGGAAGGTCAGTCAGAGACCACCACATAAAGTCTCCAGAGGACTTCACCCTGGTGTACATTTGAACTAGAAATGCACCCCCCAGGGTAGGCTGACCCAACCTCTGTTGCCCGTGGCACTGGCTAAAGAGGGGGTGCTGCCCCAGGATTTTGTAAGCACAGGAAGCTGTCACATGACTTGTCAGCCTTTTACACATGCTGTGTGAAAAGTCTCAAGCTGAGGACTTCTTTTCTTTTATTGACTGCTGGGTCTCCATTGCTGCAGAGGCTTGTCTCTAGTTGCTGCGAGCTGGGGCTGCTCTGTATAGCGGTAGTGTGTGGGCTTCTCGTCGAGGCCGATCCTCCTGTTGCAGAGCATGGAATCTAGGGTGCGTGGGCTTTAGTGGTTCCCAAGCTCTAGAACACAGACTCAGTAGTGGTGGCAGACAGGCTTAGGTGCTCCGTGACTTGGGGAATCTTCCCAGGCCAGGAGTCAAACCCATGTCTCCTGCATTGAGCCACCAGGGAAGCCCTTCAAACTTATTTTTAAATTGTCCCAGGAAGCGGAGATAAACGTAGCTCCTTTTTGGAGCAGTACATCTTCAACCCAGGCATCAAAGGGTATATAAAATTGCAAGTAGCATATCCCCAAAGTTGAAGATCATCTAAGTTACGCGAGGAAGCGTGTCACCATGAGCAAAAGACAGCAGAAATGACAGAGCAGTCAGACCCCAAAGAGCTCAGAATACATAATATTGTATGTTTAATGTATCTGATGAAATTAAATGAGGATGGTTGATATAGGAAGAGCAAGAGAGTTTAAAAAATAATACAAGCAAAGAGTTTGTAGAAATGAAAAGTTTAGTCATTGAAATTAAAAGTTTAGTTGCTTCCCTGTTGGTCCGGTGGTTAAGACTTCGCCTTGCAGTTCAAGGGACGCTCGTTCAACCCCTGGTACTGAAAGATCCCACGTGTCGTGGAGCAGTTAGGCCCTGCACCACAACTACTGAGCCTGTGCTCGAGAGCCCACGGGTTGCAACTGCTGAAGCCCCCGCATCTAGAGTCTGTGCTCTGCAGCAGGAGAAGCCACCACAGTGAGAAGCCAGAGCACTGCAGTGAAGGAGCCCCCGCTCACCACAAGCAGAGAAAGCCCGCGTGTAGCAACAAAGACCCGGCACAGCCAAAATATAAGTGAGTAAATAAATTTTTTTTCTAAAAAAGGTTAAGCAGATTAAGTGCAACTTAAGAAAGAATGGTGAAATGGAAGATAAATCTGAAGAAATTATTCACATTGTCAGTGTGAATAAGACAAAAAGGTGGAAAATATAAAAGTTCAGAGACATGAAAGATACAGAGGAGAGTTCCAGCAGAAGATAATAAAAAGAGGGGAAAAAGGTAATATTTGCAGAGAAATGACCAGAAATTTTTCCAGAATCAAAGGATTTAACATTCTTAAAATCAGGAAATGCATCTAATCCCAAACTGGATAAAAACATTGTGTCTGTAGCAGATCCTAATGAACCTATCCAAACGCCACTAGAACTAATAATTTAGCAAAATTAGAAGGATACATTGTCAGTGTACAAAACTAAATTTTATTTTTATATAAATGCAGTGAATAGTTGGGAAACGATTTTAAAAATCAAATACAGTTTATGATACCATCAAAAAATAGGATACTTAGGAATAAATATAACCCAAAAATATGCAAGATATTTTCAGCAAAAATTACACAACTTTGCTGAGAGAAATTTAAGAGAGACCTAAATGTTGAAATATGTTCATGGATTAGAACATTCAGTATTGTCATGATGTCAGTTCATCCTAAACTGATCTATAGAGTCAACTTAATCCCAGTCAAAATTCCAGCAGTTTTTTTTTTTATGAAATTGACAAACTGATGCTAAAATTTATATAGAAATGCAATTGCCAAATCAATTTTGATAAAGAACAAAACTTCTACAGCCTGATTTCAAGATTTACTGTAACACTGCCACAGTCAAGATAGTATGATTTTGCATATACATTTTGTGGTGTTTTCATACAGTAGAATACTACTCAGCAACGAAAAAGACATGGGCAAACCTCAAAAACATTGCTGATGAAAGACGTCAGACACAAAAGACCAGATACTGTAAGGATGAGTGGTTTTCACCTACAAAGGCAGATAAGGGAATTTTAGGGTGATGAAAATTTTCTAAATCTTGCTAGTTCAGTTCAGTTCAATTCAGTCATTCAGTCGTGTCGCCTCTTTGCGACCCCATGAACTGCAGCACACCAGGCCTCCCTGTCCATCACCAACTCCCGGAGTCCACCCAAACCCATGTCCATCGAGTCGGTGATGCCATCCAGCTATCTCATCCTCTGTCGTCCCCTTCTCCTCCTGCCCCCAATCCTTCCCAGCATCAGGGTCTTTTCCAATGAGTCAACTCTTCGCATGAGGTGGGCAAAGTGTTGGAGTTTCAGCTTCAACATCAGTCCTTCCAAAGAACACCCAGGACTGATCTCCTTTAGGGTGGACTGGTTGGATCTCCTTGCAGTCCAGGGGACTCTGAAGAGTCTTCTCCAAAACTATAGTTCAAAAACATCAAGTCTTCAGCACTCAACTTTGTTTATAGTCCAACTCTCACATCCATACATGACTACTGCAAAAACCATAGCCTTGACTAGATGGACCTTTGTTGGCAAAGTAATGTCTCTGCTTTTCAATATGCTGTCTAGGTTGGCCATAACTTTCCTTCCAAGGAGTAAGCATCTTTTGATCTTGCTAACTATATCTAAATAAATTTTCTATATCTTGATTGGAGTAACAGTTTCAAAAATACTTAACCAAACTCATCTAATGTACCAACACTTAATTTGGTACATTTTAGGGTAGGTTAATTATAAATTATACCTCAATAAGTTAATTTTAAAAGATAAAATCCACCCTTTGACACAACAACATAAATTACAGAACATAGAAAACAAAGGGAAGAACTAAAATGTAGCTGGAGAAAAGAGAGATCATCTACTGAGAAATAGTAGATGCCCAGTTCTCAGGGTAACATTAGAAGTGAGAAGACAGACTGTGCCTTCATACTGCGGAGAGAGGTTCTGTAGTTGATGGAGTTCAGTTTCCAAATCGTAGTATGGTGGGCAGAGTTCTGGTCAGTAGCTGGCAGGACGCTGCTCAGCTGGACACTGGGGTGTGGACCGTGTGGCGGAGTAGGCATTTCACATGCATGATCTCATTTCATCTTCATTACCCCATGAGGAGCATTGGCTTTGGTTTACAAATGGAGAAGCTGACATAGAGGGGCGCATGTTTGGTGGACTTGGGTTTCTCATTGTAGGTCAGTAGAGAGTTCCAGTGTGATTGCGTCATGTAGCAGCCCTGTGAGACATGCGTGGTTGTGGCTTTGGTGCTAACCTTCAGCCCTTGAACAATGAGCGGTTTAGTTGGCCGTCCAGCTCCACTCGAGGCTGCAGAGGCTCCGGCTCCTCACTGTGCTCTCTATGTGATAAAAGAGCCCTGCTATCCCTGGGGGGCTGGATGAAGACACATCTCACTGAGGAAAATGCCTTATCTCGTAGCGGTTGAGAAACAACACAACTGTGAAGACACTCCTATGACCTATGCCATGGGGACGTCCCCACTGCTGACAGGAGGGACTGGCCGAGTCCAGCCGAATCGGCCTCCGTATTCAGGCCTCCCTGAGCAGGGCAGGTGCGCATGTGTTGTCTCATTTATCGTCACAGTCCCCTTGCATTATTATCTCCATTTGTAAATAAGGAAACTGGGATACAGTGATGTACCCAGGGTCACAGTCTGTGACAGCCAGTCTTTAGCAAAGCCATGGAGCAAACTCTGGTCTCTGAGTTAAGAGCGCCCCTTCTGCCCTGAGTCACTTTTCCTGTTGCTCCAAGGAACAGATCGTCTCTCTGCCTTCTGAGCTGCTGGAAGAGGTCCAGCAGAACTAAGTTCAGTCAGTAAGTTCCCCTGAGCAGGCTTTGATAGCCATTGTTAAGTCTGTGAATCCTACCGTTCCCGTCTTCACTCTCCTTCATCTTCCTGGTCATTTTACAAAGAACAGTTGTACAATCTTTCCCCAAGGTCTCTGGGAGAATCCGTAAGTGCCAATGAGGAAGAAAACGCAGGTCCTTGGCAGGCTGCCTCTGCAAGTCCACAGGTAAGCCAGCAGCACCATCTCAGCCCAGCTACCCGAGCCAGCTCTGTCACGAAGAGGTTCCATTTATTCATTCATTCATCATTTGTTCCGTAAACAAATGCTGATGTCACTGAATGATGAAAACTTGGCGTAAAGCTGCAGGGAATACGAAAATGAATAAACCTTTCCCTTTTGTAAGTGTGTAGATAGCCATGTAAACAAATATTTGCGATCCTCTGTGAAAAGGGCTTTTTCTTGTGGCCCCTTGGCAAATTCCTCTGAGCTTAACTTGAACTTCACCTCCTTGTCCTCCCCTTGTTCCGAAGCACTCTGGGCAGGGCAAGGGTGCTGTTGCAGAGTGCCCTCCATGTTCCCTTTCTCTAGCTGGAGCCACACAACTGGCTCACATTCTGTTATTCTGTCCCGAGGCCTCAAAGTAGGTGCTCAGCGGTGGGTGGGCAGTGTGTAAGAGCTCCAGTGACTGAGTAATGACACCACTGGGACATCCAAGATGCCATGGGTACAGGGACACTGTCCTGCCAGGGACAGGGGAGACAGCTCTCTGACTCCACCTTTGATCACAGAATCATGCTGCCAACGTCTGCACTCCAGGTTCTCTTCATAGTTTTATTGTAATAGGGGATGTACTCTTCGGCACACCACTTTAACACATCAGCTCTTGCAGGCTTGAGTCTATACTTTCAGTTTCTTTACTTACAGACTCAATCTTTCATCATCACTTCTGTAAGAAATACTTGTTTGCATCATCCTGGAATTTTCACTTGTATCTTCTATGTTGCTATATAGCATTCTCAACTATTTTCATTTTTAAAAAGTATCTACAGAATATAGTGGATTTGCCAATATTTAGTCCCTTCTTATTGGACATTTACCAAACTTCTGCTATTACAAATATTTTCTATTATCGATACACTTTAATGAGCATCCTTATGCCTTCATCTGGACCAGGGAGTGTGGACATCTGCAAAGGTCTTGGTAAGGTGTGGTTTGAAGCTTTGCCAAGGGGTCTGCCAGTGTGTCCTGTTCAGGCCACCTCTCTCCCATTACCTGCCAATCAAATTCCTTTCCTGGTGGTGGTGTAGACATGGGTCCTGAGGCCCTTGGGCCTCAGAGTTGCGCTGGGGATTTTCAGTAAAGGTGCCTACTTGTGAGAATACATTTACTTCCCAATTCTGTAGGAAAAACTCCAGCCCTCAAAGAACCGCTGGTTGAAGTATCTGGAAAGGGACTCCAAAGAACTGGGGCTGCAAGGAGGAGGAGTGTGTTTCAACAGACAGCCTTCATCCGAGACAGAAGAGCCAGACCCTCCATTCAGCACAGGCCTGCCTAGGAAAAGGTGCCAAGCCCGTCACGAATCTAGCCTCACCCACCCCCTCCTAACTGCCCCATGGTTTGGGGGACTGACGGGCAGCTTCCGTGGTTGGCAGGGAGCCTGAGAGTTGTGAGCCAGCAGGCGCTGTCAGCACAGGCCCCTAGCCAGGCCGGGACCAGGTGCAGAGGTGAGGGCCGAGCGAGAGGCCAGCGGAGGCGCCTCTCAAGTCTCACTTAATTCAGAACATCTAGACTGCACTGACCTCAGGGAAGAACTTAAGGGCAAGGTTGGCAAAGTGAAGTGTGGCCAGAGAAGCCAGTGGGCCTGGGAGTTTTTAGCTGAGAGCAGGAAAGACCTGACTGTCACAGGCCTCTTCTCTCGTCTTAGCCTGCATTGCAGTCACCTTTCTGAGACTGCCTCATCTAGGTTTAGGGTGGCTCTTCCAGGGCAGATACTTTGGGGAGGTAGATTCCAGCTCAAAATAAGAACTCTGTAGCAACTACAAGCTGTAGAGCAGAGAAATGGGCTGCCTTGGATGCCACTGGGCAACCTGTCGGCAGTAGGGCGGAAGCTGGCAGCCGTCTGGGAAGCTATAAGGGATGGCAGGGGTGGCAAGGTGCGAGGTGTCAGAGCGGTGACCAGCAGGTCAGGGTGAGACCGCTGCTCAATGGTGGGGCTAGCTTGTTTGTTTTTTTTAATTTTATTGAAGTATAGATGATTTATAATGTTGCATTGGTTTCAGGGTTACAGAGTGATTTGGTTATATATATAGTAGTAGTAATACATATGTGTGTGCGTATATATATTTGAAATTTTTTTCCATTATAGATTATTACAAGAAGGACTCATCTTTTTTTTTACATTTTTAAGATTTTTTTTTGATATGGGCCATTTTAAAAGTCTCTGTTGAATTTGTTACAATATTGCTTCTGTTTTATGTTTGGGGTTTTTGGCCCAGAGGCATGTGTGATCTCCTTGACCAGGGATTGAACCCCGCACCCCTTGCATTGGAATGCAGAATCTTCACCACTGGGCTACCAGGGTAGTCACCAGGACTAGATTCTTAAGAGCACTTTCTCTCTGCCAGGAAATGGAGCCAGAGCACAGTCCAGACTCCATGCGGCCCTGATGTCCAGGACTCCAGAAGCTGTGAGGTCACCTTGAAGTCCTCGAAGGTCAGTGATCCTGTCCCGGTGGCCATTGAGCACACGCTGGATTTTTTAATTGCTTTTTGCACTATTACGAGATTTATACCCTCCTGCCCCCGTCCCCAAAGCCCACCTTCCCATGTGTCTCGTTATGTCTTAAGCCAACTCCTTTCTCTGGCCTGCGCTGTTTTCCCTGCTGTAACTGATGTTAACTGGGTCAGAAGGGCAACTTGATGCCTTGGAGACAGGCAGGGTTGACCAGTAGGACTTTTCTGCATCAGGACCAGTCTCGTCATTCTACATGGAGTGCCAGGTCTTCGCCGGACTGTCCAACTCGGGACCTGCCCTGGATTTCTGAGGCGCTCTCACCTTCATTTACCCAGGTGGGTTCTTGTGAATCTGAGGCACTCTCTTCATCCAGGACCCGCTTGTTTGTTTTTGACGCTTCAAACCTGGCAGACCCCATCATTCCTTCCAGGCCGCAGAGTAGGGGTTTTGCTTTATGCTGTCACGGGAGCCCCAGGCGTCCGGACGGAGGAACTCTGCCAGGCATGCACCACTGCAGCGCCAGCATAGGCCAGGGCTGACCTGACAGCCCCAGACAGCAGTGGGGAGCACCAATTCAAAGCCAAGGGGCAGAGCTCAAACTTGGTGTTGCTCCTGACTAGCTCTGTGCCCCCCGGGTAAGGGTATAGCCCTGAATCTCCAAATTATAGAATAATGAGTGTGACAGTTACTGAGGGACCAGTCCCTGGGCTAAACGTTTTAGCTGCATTGTCTAATGCTCACCACAAGCCTGTTTGGTTTTGAAGGTGAGGAATCAAGCCTGACAAAGATCCAAAGAAGCCACTGCAAGTCAGCCAGAGCTGGCAGTGTCTGATCACTAACAACTACCCAGAGCCTCTGCCATCCTGCCTGCAGGTGGTGATGCGGGCTCCCTCCTATCACTATTTTCCAATTCCTTTGTAGGCAGTGACGCTCACTTTTCAGTGACTCCTTGTTTCCTAAGGTAGAAGGGAGAAGCCCCGGCCCCCGCACCCGTCACATCCCCTCGACGTGGTTATAGAGAGCCCTTGCCCCTGCCTGGCCATGAGCACATGGTGTTTCCAGACACTTTTTAGGGTCCTTCCTGCTCACACCCCAGGTTCTCCCTCATCTAAGGTCCCTTGAGATAGCTCCACTGACCACATGAGAACCTCCCCCTCTTTTGGAAAGCCTGGTCATGGAACTTGGAGAGAGAAGGGGCGTTTATTTGCTGTGCTTCACTGAATCTCAAAATCAAGGCCTGTCCCTCGCCTGCCAGCCTACAGAACAGATAACAGGGAGCAGAAACTGTCAGTGCCCAGGACCCACTTCTCCCTGTCTCTGGAGTCTGCTGGGCGCTTGCTCCTCTGAAGGGAGAACACGGCCATCACCTTGTGTTCCCACTGTAGGACCGCACCGGCCTGGCAGGGAAGGGCAGAGGAGGGAGCAGTCGTGAGGACCCGGACACCATGGAGCTTGTTCCTTGGGGGGAACCACCATGCCCCGCCCAGCAGGTCAGGACCACGTCTAAGTGGGAACAATGTCTTACGCCGCTTGGAAACAGCTCACATTTGGACACAGAGTCCCTCACCCCTCTGCAGAGAGGCCTCGGGCCAATCCAGGCAGCACACGCTGAGCAGGGGACCCCCGGGGCCCAGACTCCAAGGGAAGGAGGCCTCTGCAGGATCCCTGCTGCGCTCCAGTCTCCTCAGACCACACACACTCCCATGGCTGGGCCTGAGAGGCTCTGTGGGAAGATCCCCGAGCAGTCACGGGGCGCAGGCCCTTGGGCAGAGGGTGGGCCCTTGGTGAAAGGGGTGCAGGCACGTTCACTCATGCGTCTCTGTGACATTTTTAAAACTGGAGAGGACTTTGATGATGATCTGTGAATTGAAACTAGTATAATGTTATTCATGTAGACTTGTTGTTACATGAACTGTTCAGTGACCTCTGTGCCACTGAAGACAGGGTTCCCCCAGTTGCTTTTAAATAGTAGGATAAGGATGACTTATGGGAACTACAAGAAGCGACGATAAATATGACTATCAAACACATTACCTCTTGTACCATCTTTGATTAAAGTGCTTATACCTTTAATTAAAGTTGTTTACAAATATAACAGAATGGCTACAAAGCGATTTTCTTCACTTTAAAAGCAGCTGACACGTTTGGAAATGATAACTGCAGTGGTTATGAAATAGGCAGTACTCTGAACAACATCAGTTCCTCTGTCAGTCCTTCTTTAGTCTCAGATGTTAGCCACGGTCCTGAGCTACAATCACTACAGGAAAGCCTCTTCCACCCCAACTGAATGCTGGTGATACTTTAGCTAAATTCAGAGTATATCAAATTTCTAGCAGAAAATCAATTACATATCGGTGTACTATAGTCACGTGAAAAGAAAAAGCAGAAAGCCATTCGGCAAGATCTGTTCTGGACTGCTGGTATAATCCTGTAGGGAGAGTGGAGATAGGATGCAGTATGGTCTCCACGTCTTCCCCAGCAAGGAGTCTCTCACTCTGCCCCAGGAGGGCTCCCCTGGCGAAGGAGCCAGACACCATGGGAAACTGATAAAGAGAAACATTTTTCTCAGAATCAGCACTCACACACTTGGAACTCCGCCCTTGTGTCACCTGTCATTTGTTCTACTGCCCTAAATGGCTTTGTGCATCCCTACCCCCCATATTCTAAAAGAATGACGGGAAATTGGCACTTAGAGGCACTGGGGTTCTACGCTAACTCAACTATGAGACAAGAAAGGGGACACAGAACAGGTGAGCAAACACAGTCACAAAGGTGGTGGGTGTTTCGAATACTGGATGGTGTCCAGGGCAGCCCCGATGTCATAATTCTTGGTCTGTAGAAGCCTGGTGAGCCAGCCACCTTCATCAGAGAACCCCATGGATAGCATCTGGGAGAGGGACTCAATCAGCCGGGGGTCCGCTTCTGCCAGAGAGAGTAATGACAGCTGTGAGGAAGAGACTGAGCCCCAGATGTGACCTGTACCTGGCCCTTTTACAAGGTCTTAACCCTCACAGGGACCCTCCAAGGCAGGGACTGTCAAACTTTTTCTGTAAAAAATCAAGAGTAAATATTTTAAGCTGCTTTGCAGGCTATTCAGTCTCTGTCACAAATATTCAACTCCACTGTTGAGCCAAACAATATGTAAACAAATGAGCATGGCTATGCTCCAGTAAAACTTACATTTATGAACATAAATTTCAATTTCATCTCATTTTCCCATCTTGACTTTTTTTTTCAACCGTCATAAAAATGAAAAAGTCATTACTGGCCCATAGGCCACAGTTTGCCACTCCCTGCTTCAAGGCAGAGAAGAAAAATACTGGCAGCCCAAGGGCTAAATCTGGCCCATAGATGGGTTTCCATTTGAGCAATGTTTTAAACGTCTTTGACATGTGACACGATGGACCAGTGCAGGGTGTGAGTGGCCTCTTTTATTCAGTGTGTTCCCCAGGCTGCCACACTCACCACCCAGCCCTACTGCCTTCCACCCCACCTACTTTACACGGTGGCTTCCTGCCTGGCTCCTGCTCTAAGATTAGCACTTTCCATGAGAAAACAGTGGAGATGGACTCCGAGTCCACCTTTAGCAGTGCATGGCAGTGCCCAAAGCCAGTGCCACTGCCTTATCCCATCTGCCTTCATACTTCTGGGTCTGTGTGTTAAGTTTTAGAAATTACTAAAATCAGCTGAGCTTACTATGGCTCAGTATAGACACAGAGGACAAAACCAACTCCCAAGCCCTGCAGTAGAGAATGTAATGCTCGTCTGTATTGCTAGAAGCAAGTGACAGGATGCGCTGAATGGAAAAGGGAGTAATACAAAGCTATCTGAAATCCCTTGCCTGGTGGCAGATGTGGGTACACTGCAGCTTCCTTCAGTCCTGTGGGTCCCTCCTGGGAAGGATCCAGAGAGCTTGGCCCTTCAGACTCAGGCATCTGTAGAGACTGGAGTTCACCTGTAGATGGGTCCACCTCTTTTGAAGACAGATGGGTCCAGTCATCATCTCCTCCTGAACAGTTATCAGACTCCATCTGTTCCTGAAACAAAACCAGGGAGTGCGAGAATGAGGACAGCGTGCCACTTGAGCGCAGCCTCAGCATCCGGCAAGACGGGGCACGCAGGGCCGAGAGTCGTGCATTACAGAATGCTAGTGGAGGGCTCACAGGACACCTTGCATGCCCCCACCAACTCTGCCACAGAAGTGGGTTCTGCTGGCTGTGTGAGTGCCAGGGAGGAGCTCTGAGTGTGCTGGGGGTGCTTGCCTCAGGCTGACCCCCTGACTCCAAGGCGATCTTATTCATCTGCTCCGTCAGAGACTGTGCCGTGCCCTCCACGTCCCCGTCTGGCTTGCTGGGGTCAGAGCAGCTGCTTGGCTGAGAGCTACACTTCTCCTCTGTGCTGAAACTGCCTGCAGAGGCGGGGGTCAGGCGGCTTCTCTTGCCTCCATGTTCCACATCAATATCGACTTCAATGCCTAGAAACCGGCAGGAAAACAAAAACTTGATTAATAGCAACATCCAGGTCAGCTTCCCTCCAGGTCAGCTTCCGAGCCACAAAGTCCATAAACAGACTCTGCTTTCCCCTCACGGTGCAGGACAGCAGCTGCACAGCAGGCACGGCCAGGCCCTCCGAACAGGGCGAGAGCTTGTACCCCACAGCCAGCCAGAGCCAGCTGCACCACAGCGCCGAGGACGCTCTTGTCCTCACTGAGGCATCCCACTTGTGTGCAGGGGGCCTAGGGATGTGAGAAACACGCACGCTGAACACGCAGACTCTGCTGAGGCAGGCAGACAGCGCACGCAAGCTGTGTGTGAGACCCACGAAACGGTGTGTCCACCTCCAGTCTCACACGGGGGCACATGCTCACTGAAGGGAAGGGAGGGCGCAATCACTGGGGTTATGTTACTGATTCAGTTTACTTTGAGGACATGCCCCATGTCTTAGAGTGAAGCAATTGCAAAAGAATGGGGCCTGCCTTGGTGGTCCAGCAGTTAAGAACCCTCCTGCCAATGCTGGGGCCATGGTTTTGATCCCTGGTCTGGGAAGACCCCACAGGCCACGGAGCAGCTATGTCCGTGTGCCACAAACGCGGGGCCCGTGCCCTGGAGCCTGGGAGCTGCGACTGCTGAGCCCGCGTGTCCCAACTACTGGAGTCTGCAGGCTCTAGGGCGGTGCGCCACAAGAGGAGCCGCTGCAGTGAGGAGCCTGTGCACCAGAACTGGACAGCCCCTCCTGCCCCGACCAAAGCAAGCCTGCACGCAGCAACGAAGACCCAGGGCGTCACATAGGAATAAAAAGTATTTTTTTAAAGACCACAGAATGGATAAACATCAAGGCCCTACTGTATAACTCAGGGCACCATTCTCAATATCCTATGATAAACCATAGTGGAAAACACATATATGTATTACTGAATCAATGTGCTATACAGCATAATTAACATTATAAATCAACTTCAATAAAATTTAAAAAGCAATATAGATTCCCTGCCCCCACCACACAGCCTGGCCCACCCTCCAGAGGCAACTTTTAACTGACAATAGGCTTCTTCTGTCTTTCCTGACTATTTGTGTTTACCGTTTATTTCTTACTCCAGATGACCAACAGTTTATCTCCCCCCTTCCCCTATCCAATGTTAAGCTTTGGTGTGGGGTCTTTTTCAGTCCTTGTCTAAGGCATCTGGGGTCCTTTTTAATCCAGAGGTTAATGTCCTAGTGCTAAGGACATTAAGTCCTAATGTATGTGTTCATTTCCTCCCTTCAGTTTGCTCTGTTCTCTTTCTCGAATTCTCCCATCCTACATTGGGCCTCCAGGATTAATCCTCAAATTATCCCATCTTGGTTACTTTCCTCCTTCCCTTTTCTATCTTCCAAAGTTTGATGAGATTGTTTTATCTTGTCCTCCGTTATTCTTTTCTCTTTTTCTTTACTTATTTTGCTTAACCCCTTTATGTCGCTTTACTTATTTTGTTTAACCCCTTCACTATTATTTTAGTAGAGTATGAGGTGCAAGCAGAGAAAATAAAAGTAGGCCTAGCAACTGGTACCCCCATCTGCAATATTTACATTGTTTTTCTCCTTCCATTTCCCCTGCAGTTTTCATTATGAAACATTCAAATAATCAGAAAAGATAGAACAGTACAATGAATAGCCATATACCTTCTAAAATGGGTGAATGATGTGACTCTTCTGTAATGGATTATTGAGATTACTGAACTAGAGTTTTTCCAACTTGATGATCTAAGACTTCAGTGCTTACAAGACTGTACCACAGTCTCTGCCCTGCTACCCCCAAAGCCTCTGCGTAGGGGATGTTTGTGGAAGGCTCCACGGTCCTGCTATTTTGCATCCTAGTCAGTGGCTGTGACCTCCAGCCAGGTACAGCCCTGGGCTCCTGCTCTTGCTCAGCTGGCTCTCACATCACTTATCAAAAGAAGGTCTTAGTCGCTGACTCCCTGTACAGTTTGCCCTCTGAGAGGTGTTAGTGGTTACCTCCCCTCTGGGCCCCTGCTCTGGGAACTAATGTTCCCTTCTAGGCAGTTAGTAGACTTGAGTCATCCTGTTAGCTCCTCAGAAGAAAGGAAAATACCCAAAGACAGAGTTTAATCCATTCCTTGAATGGCTCTCATCAATAGCTACTCAAAAACACATTCCACTGAAACTTGTTTTGTAGGGTTCCAGACTCCTCCCTAGTTAGCAGAAAGCACTCCATCCACTTTGAAAGACCTGAGAAGGCCTTAATTCTTACTGCCAAAGACCTTTGAGCACTTCTAAAATTATTCCCTTGTATCCTGAGTAGAGAATCCAGGTCAAGTTCTGAAACGCTTCACTAGCCCAGATGGGTCTCAGGATGGAGAGCAAGTGTGACAGTTTCCTGGGAAGATTTCGGAACTCACAGACCCCCCACACCCTACCCAAAACTGACTTCACGAATCAAGGGACCAGGAATTCCTCACTGTGTTAAACCATGTCTGAACACAGACATGGTTTTGTGACTTCCCAAGTTCTCTTGTTCATACTTTCAAAAGAAGACTCTTTTTTCTTCAGGATAATTAAACAGTTTCCATACACCAAAATATATGCCCTTCCACAAAAAAGAACAAAAAATAAAAACCAACCTTTCATTGGTGATCTGATGTTCAGTGGACTTGAGAACCACTGTCCATTTACTATCTTCCAAAGAAAAATTTTCCATGGCCTCTAAGTAACAACCCATTAGTTGGGATTACTTAAAATCCTACTATGTCTTCACTATGTCTTAAGTGAGTGGCAGAGTTTAGGAATAACCTATCTCCCAATTATTTGGGAGCCACAGGGCGGGTGCTGGGTGAGGCTGGGCACCCTCCTACAGCCTTCTTTCAGACACTGGACACAACTTTAGGACAAACCAGGTAGACACTTCCTGCCATAGCAGTCACAAAGATGTTATCAGGGATCCATCTAAGTCACTTTCATCAGCTGATTCTCATGGCCACAACACAGCAGGTGCTTTCTAAAGTTTTGGAGCTTTTAGCCTTGGCAGGGTCACACTATGAAGGTGCACAGCTCACCCACCCTGACACCTACCCTGGGCCTGCACATTGGGAATCCAGCAGCAGACACGAGAACCTTCCTCCTTCATTCCTTTCTCTCTGGCACTGGCACAAGCCCAGTATTTAGGAAGCACCAGGAAAGGTTGGGGGTTGCAAAAAAGGGAAGAAAAGCAATATGGCATCTCAACTAACTACTCATTTAAGTCCTTAAAGAAACCCAAAAGCTCAAGAAAGGAGAAATAGATTGGTCTTCTCCCAAAGGACAAGCAGGAAGAAGATGAAGGGCAGCCTTAAAACTGAGCCTGGTCACCCTCCCTAGTGGGATTACCCAACCAAATGCTGGCTGATTCTTGGCTGATTCCACTTCACTCTGTTATGGAAAGCTGAAGAATTTGTCAGGGAATTCAACCTCAAGCAGCCTGTGGTGCAGCACTTGGCCAAGACTGATATGAGGCAACGAATCCTCACTGGTCTCAAAGACACATCAGCTGCCACTCCTCTGCAGTATCCCAACTGAAAGCCACAGAAGAGCCGCCTACACACTGGTTACCAAATGCTCTGCTGATACCAAAGGACAGACACTTACCCAGAGGGCTGAGGGCAGCTGCCACACTCTCCCCTACATTCTTGAGGAAATTCACACTGGGGTCTTCTGATGGACCAGAGGCTTTGGTTTCAAAAAACAAAGGTACTTTTAATTCAAAGCATCTCTGTCAATGACTGATACCTGTCACAGTCCTGTCTGTCCCACAAGCCCTACTCCCAGGGCCTTGTCCCAGCAGCCTACACCCTACTGCTTCCCTCTCTCTCCCCCTCTCTAGGCCACCTCCTGGGCCCCTCTGTCTTTCACACCACTCCCCCTTCATCTATGTTCCTCGGGCCTAGAAACTCTGTACACACAGTAAAAAGTATTATTTACTCAAATACCCTCATCTTTGTCACTAAAGACAAGGTGAACCAAAGGACATAGTAATACTAATAAAATCAGAATAAAACTAGAATCTAAAAGTTCAGAATGCAAGCTATGTGTGAATTTTTAACTTGAGAACTGTTTTACAAGACTTGAGCAATTCTGGCTCTGACTTTCCTAACAACTAGCACGAACAAGAAGAGAGCAGACTGTGGAGACACAGGTGCTGGAGGGGCCTCCCATCTGTATGTGAGGGCCACCAGGGCAAGTGCATTAGTGGCCTTGAGCACCGAGGCACCTCAGTTTTCCCAAATGCACAATGGAGATAATGCTTGCACTTTGCAGGATTTTATGAGGATTAAGTGCACAAACAGCCATGAAGTACCTAGGCCAGCCACGGGCATGCAGGATTTCAGGGCACAGGGAAAGCCCTCCAGTTCTTTTGGCCCTCACGTCTCACCCTTCAGAGGCCAGGAGACACAATCCTCACCTGATTCCGTGGCAGGGCCAGCGTGGGCGTCCCCCGTTTGAGGAGGACATGGGCTCCAGTTCCCAGGTGGGCTCATCTCCCAGCCAGGCCACCCAAAGTGCCCATGTTTCAGCTTCCGGAGCCAGCGGCTGTGAGAGAAGCCCTAGGAAGGGGCAGGCAGAGGGGCAAGGTGCTGCCAGTCAGGAGTCTCCTGCTACCCTGCACCCACCCGCAGGGAGGCCCCACTCACCTCAGAGAAGTGCCCAAAGGGGCTGGGGAAGGCAAGCTTGCTGTGCTCCTGGTGCATGCCCTTCCCCTCGCAGACAGAGCACAGGTCGTAGTCAGGGCAGATGCTGCACTTGTAGCGGGTCCCCACCACGGGCCCATTGCAACCATCACAGATCACGTTGGGGTGCACCATGTTTCGGGGCGCCTCCTGAGCACACGGGGGGCGGTGATCCCGCCGGCACTCCTTCTTCTCTGCAGGCAGGGTGGAGAGCCACGGGACTCTCAGTGAGCCACAAAGATGCCTGCTTGTCAGCGCTAGGGGCCATCAGTCAGAAGGCCCGCAGTCCCCCACTTCAGACACTGAATCCACTCCGAATTCAGTTGCTCAACTGACCGTAACAAAGCAGCTTCAGAACCTGCTAAGAGGTTCCAATCCCTGCACCCGTGACCTGGGGACGTGTGGCCCAGGCAGGAGCAGAGCGACAGAGTTGTGTCTGTATGGCTATGGTCTTGGCCTGCACTAAAATAAACCCCAGAGCTGCCCTGGCCCATGATCGCAATCCAGAGTGAACTCCACCTCAAGAGGGAACCCTGAGACCCTCCAACCTCACCCCCTGTGGTGGACACAGACTCCTTTCTCAGGTCAAGCAGAGTAATGATTATGGTCCTGTCTTAAAGAGCCCCCAGTCTCCTTACCCCTTCATGGAGGAACTTCTCCCTAACCTCAAGCCAGCTTCACTCAGCAGGGAGCACTAGGCTTAGGCAACACCCCAGAGCAGCCCCTTACCTTTAATGTAAATACGGAAGATGTCATCCTTCACATACGACATCGCCATTGTCAGTTCCTCGTCACTGGAAAAGGCAACCAAGTCCCCATCCTCATCTAGATTGTTTAAAAGACAGCACGTGAGCACCCAGGGTGTCTCAGTTGGACACAAGCTGCTGAAAAGGGCTGAGGGTGGTGCTAAGGGGCCCTTGTAAGGCTATAAACTGAAGCCCACCTGTCTGACCCAGAGAAAAGCAGGGCTGAGGGCAAACCACCCACTCACTCTGCCACTGCCTGGAGGGTAAGGACTCCAACCTGGGCCCTGGACACGTACCAGAAGCAGTGTGTGTACAGGGACAGGAGTGGCAGCACCTCACCACTACTGCTCTGCCTCTGGGCCAGCTGCCCCATCAGAAAGCTGCTCTCTCCCTGCACATGGAGCCAGACCCAGGCCCCACGTCAACTGTGGAGATCCCCATCTATGACCTGCTCCTATTGGGCCTCTTGTGGCTTAGAAGACTAAAGCAGAATACATCTGCCTGCTTCTGCCCCCAACAAAGTTAAAATTATGTATTTGTATGTAGCCTCCAATTTTTAGATGTTGGCGCAAATGGTTTAAAACACCACCATGCAGGACAAACCACACCATACATCTGCAAGCTAGATCAGGTCTGTGCGACATCTACCATAAAAACAACGGCTGTATCAAAACCCAGAAACAACTCAAATGTCCATCAACTGATGAACAGCTAAACAAAATGTGCTGTGTCCATAAAACTGAATGTTATTTAGCCACAAAAAGGAATGAAATATTGATACATATGGTGTGGTAGCTCAACAAAATCGCTAATCTTTAAACAGGTGGAAAAAAAGTTGGGAGCCTGGCAGCAGTCCAGAGGAAGGTCCTAGCACCGCCCAACCGACAGGGGCCCGCCTCCCTCCCAGTCACAACCTCCGCCGCGAAGCCCACAGCCCGCAGCCCGCGTCTCAGCAGCGCGGAAGCTGCGCTGCCTCCGGGGCTCTGTCCCTACACTTCTCGAGAACGTTTTCATCCCGCGCCTCGAATCCCTGCCCGCGGGATAACGTCTGGGGCCCGCCCGACCCCGGCCGCCCGCGGGCACTCGCGGCCCGGGCCGCCCCGCCTCCCGGGCGCTGAAGGCGGCGCCGCTCGCCCGCCGGCGCCTCCGGGTCCCTGCCCCCGCCCCGCCGGCGCGGGCCGGCCCGCCGCCAGCGAAACCCGAGGCGCTCCGGGGGCGGGCGAGGCC